>OZ038500.1:15453219-15458219 GCA_964036315.1 Acanthosepion esculentum | reverse complement strand
AATAAAACATAGCTGATAATGGCAATAAAGCCACTAAGGCCCAAGGGGTTACTGGGTGGGGAGGAATTAGAAACAGAAACATTAATAATGAGTGGAGAGAGAGAAAAAAATCAATCAGGAGGACAGTAGATAGTGATTGACATTGCATTTAAATTTTTGCAGATTAAAGTTGGCTGGAAAGCATGGAGCCGAAAGGAAGGTTCATAAGCGAGAAGTGTAAGAAAAGAAACTGTTACCATAGAACTTACGGTTACATCTAGCCAGTTCCATTTTAAATTGATGAGATCTCGTTGCCAGTCTAGTACTACGCTTAATTTTTTTTTTAAACCTAGGTACCATAGGGAAGAGCGATATTTATTTCTGCTATGTACAGAAAATGTGGCACAAGGGTAATAAGAGGAATGTGGGAAAAGAACGGTCTTCATCTGCTTTAACATTAAACTCAGCTAGCCACAAACACTGACCAAAACATACCACAATATTCCTAACACTAAAACAACGCATTCTTACTTAACTTTCTTACTACATCCAACGTAATACCTCAGTGTCTCTATGAAAATCCTAACTAGTCCCAATATGTAATATTTATTGTCTGTGGTGGGGAGGGGAATAAAACAATTTAAAAACTAGTCCTAATGAGTATTTACAATATATGATAAACAACTTCCATCGTGAAGAGCTCCTCTGAACAATTGCCATGAAAGTATTTATAGAAAAGAGACAGGAAAGCAACCTTACGGTGGTGAGATAGCGATTCAAGTCGAGACGCCAGAACAGGGCCAATAATATTGCTGATTCTTCTTTGGGTTTTATCAAGGAGCTCCAGATAAATAGCAGGAGCACAAAACCAAATGTAATATTCTAAACATGGACGAATAATAGACATCTGACCATGAAACACCGAATTCAAGAAGAAAGTCTTCATTTTCTGCAGTTTCTTATTCGGTGCTGAACGGAGAGTTTAGGCATTTGTCCACACATACTACAACACTCGGGTGGATTCTGACACGAAGCTGAATTTAAAGTGTGAGCTCCACTCGTACAAAGGGACTAGGGACGAAAACTGTTCAGCTCAATCGGCACTTCCCGGTTTCGGGAGGGTCTCAAACGCCAGTAAACGAGTGACAGAACTAATTTCAACTCGGAACTAATTTAAACTAGGAACTAATTTAAACTATTTAAAAAAAAAAAAAAAAATACTACCACAAACCATTAGCTCCGAGTTAAAATACCGAGTTGGAATTAATTCTGTAAACGGTCGTGACCCGGTAACTTATTTCGGCTTCAGTCAATTTTCCACTGTCGTAACGTAGCTTTCCTCCGTCAGGTTTTTATATATATATATATATGTGTGTGTGTGTGTGTGTGTGTGTGTGTGTGTGTGTTTGTAACTTGACCGCATGAATTTAAACAAGGCCTCATCAATTCACAGTTGATGTGACTAGATGTAACCATAAGTTCTATGATAACAGTTTATTTTCTCACACTTCTCGTTTGTGGAACTCTTTTGCGGTTCTATGCTTTCCAGTCAAATTTGATCTTCAAAAATTTAAATGCAATGTCAATCAATATCTCCTGGATTCTTGATTCGTCTTCTTT
The DNA here is from genome assembly GCA_964036315.1 of Acanthosepion esculentum. NCBI lineage: Eukaryota > Metazoa > Mollusca > Cephalopoda > Sepiida > Sepiidae > Acanthosepion > Acanthosepion esculentum. The sequence continues at coordinate 15,456,620 of OZ038500.1, read as the reverse complement.
TACTGTTCTCGCTCCTTAATAAAGTTTTTTTTTTCTTTATTCTTCCCCGCTCGGTAATCCCCTGTGCCGTTACTACCTTGCAGGAGGTGATATGATTTAAGAAAAAAAATAGCAATGGCTCTTCAGGAGTTTCAAATTTTATTCACTCTTTTTTTGGATTATTTAACCGACCTTCTTTTATGCGCCATATCCTTTCAGGGGGTTGGTGATCATGGCTCTCCACAATTTCCTGTCCATTGTGGCTCTCAGTAAATCATACCCCTTTACCATCTCTCTTCCATCAATTTACTTAGGCGCATTAAGAGGGTTATTCGCCGTTTCCTCCTGCTTTCTCCCTGCGAGTGTTAACTTCCCCAAACCTTCTTTCCTCATTATATCTCCAAGAATTTAACTCATTTTCTTATTCTTAGCAGCTGTTTTTGCAGTTCCTGCCAGCGAAAGAGGCATTCCCAAAGCTAACCAAGCTACCGAGAAACTGAAGAATTCTGTTAGGAACATAGCAATGCATCTTTATATGACAGTGAATGTTGAACAATCTTCCCAAGGATAAGGAAAAACTAGAAGCAGCAGATATGTGGTTCTACAGAAGGTTACTAAGAATTCTATGGTCGGAGCGATAAGCAACGAAGAAATCTTAAAGAAATAGTAAGTGAAAGAACACGAAATCAGGAAAAGATGGCCGAAATAACTTCGACACGCAATGAAGGAGGGTGGCTTGGAAAACGTAACGCTCACGGGACATATTGAGGGCAAGGGAGACAAGGGGGGGGGTAGAGCGATCCACAAGTAACGGGCTTGCGTGAACAGGGTTCTGGACCGTGGGGGTGGCATTAGCAAATGGAGAAAAACTGCTACGAACCACACGAGACAAAGTTGCGGATAGACATTGCAGTCCCTGACCTGATGGGACGCGCGGTACATTTGTCCGTAGAACATCTGTGACTTCAAATGTCTTCATCTGCGAGGAGATTATGTGGTATACACTGCCATATTCGACATTAGAAATTACATGACACTTCAGCCCTCTTTTCTTTCCTTCGAAGTATATTCTTCAGTAGAACCACATCTCTGCCCAGCATTCACTTCCATATAGGAGATTAGATATTACATAGCCGTCCAACACTCTTTTCTTTGTTTCTAAGGACACTCGTCAGTAGAACCACATCTCTGTCGCTTCAAGTCTCTTCTTCATCTGTGAGGAGATTGTCCAGCATTCACTGACATATAGGAGATTAGATATTACATAGCCGTCCAACACACTTTGTTTCTAATGACACTCGTCAGTAGAACGACATCTCTGTCGCTTCAAGTCTCTTCTTCATCTGTGAGGAGATTGTCCAGCATTCACTGCCGTATAGGAGATTAGATATTACATAGCCGTCCAACAGTCTTTTCTTTGTTTCTAAGGACACTCGTCAGTAGAACCACATCTCTGTCGCTTCAAGTCTCTTCTTCATCTGTGAGGAGATTTTCCAGCATTCACTGCCATATAGGAGATTAGATATTACATAGCCGTCCAACAGTCTTTTCTTTGTTTCTAAGGACACTCGTCAGTAGAACCACATCTCTGTCGCTTCAAGTCTCTTCTTCATCTGTGAGGAGATTTTCCAGCATTCACTGCCATATAGGAGATTAGATATTACACAACAGTTCGACATGGTTTCCTTTGTCACTGAAGATATTTTCAGTCGCTTAGTACTTTTAGATGTCGATGTGTGTGATATATATATATATATATATATATATATATATGGCTTGGAATGCGGCGGGTATCATTGTGTGCGTGTGTTAAAATACCTTGGAGTATAATATGTACTTGTCGTTTGCCCTTCCGGTGAACGCACGAAACAGGAAATGAAATTGAAAAATAAAAAACTTACGATTTTGCGGATGGACTAGATTTTTAGTTCGCCGGGTGTTCGTCGGTGGTAATGGGGTGGATAGTAAGTGTTAAAAGGGAAGAAGAAGAAGAAGAAAAGAAACAAATATAAAACAAGAGTGGAGGACGACTGAGAGAAGCTGGGTGGGTTGTGTGACTGGTTTGAAGAAAAGTTTCATAGAACTGGATATATAAAGAGGCAGTGAAAAAAAGAAAAGAAAAAAAGAAAAAAAAATGGAGTATCGATATAAAATTCCTGTTTGTATTGCTTAACATCTGACTCCCGCATAACGACGCAAAAATGGCGCGAAAAACACTCGAAAAAGAACATGGTGCTAGTAAATTGAAATGATCTCAGAAAACGAAATTCGATTTTAATTAAACGGAAATATCTTCTCAGCCTCGACCTGAAGTAATCTTTGTCATTTACCCAAGCAACATTAATTTACAAATATTTTCCAAAAATATGCTATTTCACGACATATCTTAATGATTCCTTAATTTATAAAGATTTTAATGGAAACTTGTATTTGAAATAGACGCCCATTTTCTTTTTAAACAGTGTGTATATGAAGTGGAAAAAGAACACTGAATCAATTGCTAAGTCTGCAGCTAAAAAAAAAAAAGCTGGTTCGCTCTGCCAGCGATTGTATTCCTAGTGGTCCACAAAGAATTTGTAGCCATAATAAAAAAAATTGTAGCCATTTCAAAAAATGTATCTAAATTATTCATACGTTGAAGAATTAAAAAGTATAATATTTTGTTTAATTACACAAATGTACATTATAATTGAAAATTTAGAAATTACGTGGGTATTATGTAGTGCTATATTTATTTGATTTTTTATTATATATATATATATATATATATATATATATATATATATATATAATGAAATGGGCAAAGTCCGACAATTATTTTAAGACATTTTTATGTTTATACATTCTTTTTATAGATTCAAATATTTAAGTAAATGCTCTGTTTATAATAAACAGTATTAAACAACATTTACCGTCCTGAATGTCCGAGAAATTTTCATAGAAAATATTTGTCTGACGACAGGATTCGAACCTGTATCCTATAAGAAAAGGTCAAAATCAATTTTGATGATGCCATTCAGTCTTAGACACGTTCTATATATAGCGACTCTGAGATATTGTGACTATAGTAAAAATGGTAAGTTAGAATGCGTTGTTTTGGTGTAAGGAATACTGTGGTATGTTTGGATCTTAATATTTCAAAGTAAAACACGAATAAAATGCATCTATTTTGTCAGTAATTCATCGATGTTCAACGCGCAGCATACAGATGAATTGACAAAAGATGCTAAAATATATTTGACTACGAGCAAATACCGTTAGAGAAAGTATGATTCAACCTCTTCTCCCCCAGCTATGGATTAATTAGTAACACATGCATCACTAGAATTATTTTTTTAAAATTGTGTACAAAATATTTAGGTTTCGGCGTTAAATACCCCCCTATATATTGATATGCCGCGAAACAAAAACTATTTTCTAAA
>OZ038500.1:15433219-15445719 GCA_964036315.1 Acanthosepion esculentum | reverse complement strand
GCGACGGCACGTCTGTGAGAGAGCGGCTGCAGACGAGATGCCAGATCAGGGCCAATTACATTGCATATCCGTCCTTGGATTTTATCAAAGACCTTGAGACAAATAGAAGGGGCTCCAGATCATATATGGCAAAATACTCCATGCGAGGGTGAATGGTTGATTTGAAGGATTGACTCTGGCTAGAAAAATTTCCTGGCGCGGCACAGGGAGCCGACTTTCCTAGAAAAACGCTTCGTGGAACATCTCATGATACAATTTGTGACCTTAGGTCCCTGGTGTTAGAACCTGGAAGGAAATGACTATACAACAGAAATCAAAGAGGAAATAATCCCACCTGTCGCTTATGTCATAAATTTGATGAAACAGTATTAGGCTTTTCAGTCCTTATGGACAACTTATACATTATTAGACATGATTGGCTAGGACAATATATTCATTGGCAATTCTGTTTGAAGTAAGGTATTGAAGTTCCGGATACATGGTACAAAGACCACCTGAATGACGTCATAAATGGTGATGGCGTGACGATATTGTGAAATTTCCTACTCTTCACAGACAGGAAAATTGATGCCAGAGAGTTATATTAGATTTCAAAAATGGAACCTGCTAACTAATTGATATGGCTTTGCCACAGGATTCCAATGTTTCTAAAAAGAATAGAAAACATGTCTAAATGCAATAAATTGCAATATGAGCACTGGTAAAAATGGTTTCTGAAGACATTAGTTTTATAAGTCCCAGAAATTCATCCACAGAGCCTCAAGGACACATGGCACAATAGATAAAGGCGTTAGTTATATCCAGTGACTGGACACCAAACAGTGCGAGTTCAATACCTGGTTAAGACGGTGAAGAACTTGGAGAGGGGAGAACTGATAACTGACATCCATTAGACATGGCACGTGGATATAGAACAGTCTACCCCAGGGAGCGAAATAAAGGATTCAGTTCGATATTCCAACCACCTGAAGAAGGCCGAAAAATATGGCATCAAAGATGAGGACGATAGTTCGAACAATGTAAATAGTGTACATAATACCTCATCTCAGTTTCTAAAAAGGAATTTAAAACACTATTACCTTATAAGGATGTGCAAATCGAAGTAACAAAAATGTGGAAATTTAAAACTATGATTTCCCTGTTGGGATTGGGGTACAGGAAATTATAAAGAAGGGCACCGAAAACCATGCGAGTACAATTCCTGGACACAGCATCTGAGCTACAAAAGATTATTTTGTACGCAACTTCACACGAACCACTCTTTTGTGGAACCAACTCCCAAGAGGATGCTTCCCCGATCACTACAATCTTATCCTGTTCGAGTCTAAAAGTTAACAGTTATCTTCCCCATGTAAACTCTGCATTTTACCCAATAACACTACCTCGAGTGTCTCCTGGGTCTTCTACCGGGTCACTAAAAAAAAGGGGGGGGCTTAAAACGATTATTTGGTTACTTATTTTAGTGCATTATTTTACTTATAATAATTATCACGTGACTTAAACAATATTCTGTGCGTTATTTAAACAAATTACCCGTGAATAATACAATGCCTTTTTATAGTCGTCTGTTACTGAAATGATCTCCAAATAAGACTTTTTATATTTACATAAGTAACGAATTAATCGTTGTAAGTAACGGTCAATCGAAATACGTGCTGCCGAATTGCGTTTTTCTTTAAGGTTGATTGTCATCAAACACATCTTCCCTGCAAGTTTTCTTAGCTCAGGTTATTGTGATGATTTCGCATGGGAGAAAATCCTTTTTTCAAGCCCTCTAAGTGAAATTGGGTAGCCGGGACTATTTGGGGCCCGTCGATGGTTGACCTAACACTTTGTAACAAGACATCGTCACCGAGGGTTTGAGAGTACTGATGATATTAACTATCGAACAAAACGGAAAATTTTATTTATCCTCATCTTTACCATCTTTACATAAGTAGCCAAGTAATCGTTCTAAGTGACGCCGTTAATCGAAATAAGTGCTGAGTAATTCGTTGCGAAAAATTAAGATTTTTTTCAAATGTTCAGTGCAACTGTTCCTAAATATATATATTTATCGTTCTGTTTACAATGATTTAACAGAGATTTGTGAAACGCACCGGTTTATATAGAGAGGCTTTTGAAAGAGCGTAAACATAGCGTAGAGAAAGACACACACAAAAAAGCAAAAAAAATAAAACGCGGACCCGTGTTTGGAAGGAAAGAGAGAAAAAGATAAAAAGAACGATGGAGTTATTTTTCGCCTGTAGTTTCATTGTAATGTGTAAAATGTAGGCCAATGTGACAAGCTATTTGCTTCAAGTGCTTCGAAAGCAGGTGAGACAGGTTTGTATCTGAGATAGGTTATGTGTGTGTGCGTGCGCGCGCCTGTTGAGTGACCTCCAACGTCTTGGGTATGGAGTCAGTATTTCTTTGATTTTAGTTGTGTTTTTTTTTTTTAGTATTTTTGTTGTCCGCGATAATAAACATCGAATTTATTTTGCCTGATGGCCCTCAGGACAAACATTTTCGGTCTTTATTGATTTTACTGTTACCCAATAAATTCAACAAAATTAATATATATATATATATATATATCTTTCACTGTCACACATAAACTCACTAAAATTTTGTTTTTTATACACGGAGTTATATTTTCCGTTTTCTTTTTGAATTTGTAGGTCTGATGAATTGGGTCGTGATTACGATTCCAATGTAATAAATTATAACCATGGAATATTAGTGTTTGAGCCTTTGATTATATATATATATATATATATATATATATATATATATATATATAAATAAAATAAAAAGAATGTTATCTTTAAAGCGATCGATAGAGATTAAGGTCACAATTTCATTTAAACATTTCGCATGCCGACCACAGCACGGCAGGATGCTTTCCAACTCACGATTGGCTTATGATCATATCACGCTGAAACACCGGTTCACGTACGATCACCGAAGTTAAGCAACTTCACTGCCTAGATGGGTAGGCTGCTTGTGAATACCAGGTGCTGTAAGCTTGGATGTGCGGGTGGTGCAATGGATGAGGGCTCGGAATTGTTCATCGGAGAACAGAGTTCCAATTTCAGTTGGGTTCGTTACATTCACTTACGGGAAAATAAATTTGCGAAAGGTATGAATATAACTATTTAAAAAGGTAGGTGTTAATTAGATTTATAACAGTAATCTATTATTATCTTCAAATGATAAAATATATACAGGATGCGATAGGTTAATCGTCGCCACTTTAATTTCGCGCATGCGCGTTGTTTGTTTTTGATTTTGTCGACAGCACGGTAAAATGTGATAAGTAGTTCCCCATTCCTAAAAGAACTATTATCACAGTGTGGGATATCTACTAACAAATGTAATGCGGACAAAAAGAATCTAAAGGAATTCGGCTTGATTAAAAAAAAAAAAATACATAAATTTCCCAGCATCCCTTGTTCGTGCGCATGTGTAGTCATACCAACATAACAAATTTAGTGCGATGAAGTTGTATTGGACGAAACGTGTCACAAGAAAACTTTCCACTTTGTTATATATTTTCCTCCAATATTGTTATCTCATATATACAAGGTGCGATGGGTAAATTGTCATTTTATATTTTTAATTTCGCGCATGCGCGTTGTTTGTTTTTTTTATTTTGTCGACTGCACAGTACAGTAGGGTCAGTTGGTCACCATCTGTGAGAAAATGAGCATCATGACGCAATTCACTCTGCCAGAAATTTAGAAACGGCATGCGGTACAGTTTGGCAATCGCCAAGAAGCTCCAATACGGATATTTTAGAGTGTTTGGGTGTCAATCAGTGCGGAGGATTCGTAAAGACTTGATCGAGTCTAATGGTGATTGCTAAATTGTTCGCTAGTGATGTCGTTATGCGTCCATTCAATTTCCCACAGGGCCTCAGACTCAACATGAAGGCCTACATCAGGTGTCCTGAGGTAGTGCTGCCATGGATCAAGAGGTTGGCTGCTGGAAGACACTATATCTGGCAACAGGACTGTTCACCATACCACGCAAGCAGGAGAACCCGGTCATGGGTGCCAGACATCACCCCTTACATCTGGCCACTTAATTTCCCAGACTGCAGCCACTTTGATTATTATGTGTGTGATGCAGTTGAGCAAGAGAGCAACAAAAATCTTTGTAACACCAAAAATGAACTGAAGGCAAGGATTATGGCAGCATTCAGTTACTTAAGCAAGGAAACCGTCCAGAAGAGTTGCAGGAGATTCAGATGTTTTCTGGTAGCTGTGGTTGAAGCCAATGGCGATTTTTAAAAACAAGTTTACTCTTTATTATTTCAAGATATTTTCGTGTAATTTTGCTTAATATATCTGTTAAAACGAGATGTCAGTGTTATATTCATTTTTGCGTAATTTAGAAGACAATTTATCCATCGCATCCCCTCTCTCTCATATATATATATATACATATACATATATATGTATGTATGTATGTATGTATGTATGTGTGTATTTAGGCAGCATTTTTTCATTAATGCATGTTTCATTAAATAATATAGACAAGTTTTGTCTATTTATTTGAAGTAAATTCGTTTAATATTGTCGAATAAGTTTTAGCATTATAACTGAAACACGAAAGAAAATCACTATTCTTCTGGAATTGCGTATATGGCCAGGCATTTTGTTTTATAATTCTTTTTGAAAATACAATTATACTTAACCATGAAACAATAAACAAAAACTAAAAATTCTTGAAGCTATTTACATAAAACAGTTGAAACCTAACCTGAACAAAATAAACTATGACAACTCCAGAAATGTTAAATAATTATTTAATTTATTGTAATGTACTTGTAATCTCTGATGATGGCTTATATAAGCCGAAAGCTTAGACAAGATTAAAAATAAAAACATGTATCAACATGGAGATTTTCTTTTGTGGTTCAGTGATAATGCTAAAAAGGTTATTCGACAATAGGAAAGGAATTTACTTAAATAGACAAAACTTGTCTATATTATTTAACGAAACATGCATTAATATATATATATATATATATTATATAAACAACAAACTCAGTGCATTAATTGCTCACCGTAATGAGTCTGACCGTAATTCCGATTTACAAACCGTTATTTTAATTGAAAGATAAAGCAATTTACTCAGCTGAAAATGTATAGAAAGTGCTTTAATCGCAAGAACATATACAGTAAGTTTATGTCCGGTTTCTTAAAGTATTTCACCTTTCTTGGTAGATCTTCTATTATCCCCATGTGGGATATAGACTAGGAAAATTGATGGAAACAAAACAAAAAGGCATTAAATCGAATAGACTATATAACCAAACACATAAAAAAATTAAATTTTAAATTTCGCCGCCCCTCTTCCTCATGCGCCATGACGCCACCGTGATCATCACTTTAAAAGGACGAAACGCTTCACACAAATCCCTTTTTTTCACTTTGTTATAGATTTACATAAAATTGTTCTCATATATATATATGAGAGAAACACTATAGTTTGGAGGCCACCCTCTTTATATAATAATTAGTAATTAGTAAATTTCATACCTGGTTTGCTTTAATTAATTCCTACTAAACTCGGATTTTGAAACTATTTAATCAATTAGTGCATGGCGTCTAGCATTTTAGTGCAAGGTAGAGAGTAAATAAGATTTTAAATGCACCAGCCATTAGATTATCATTAACCAAAAGAGGTAATATTTTAAAATTGATGCAATAATGGATTAATATATTATTTCCTTGGATTGGTTTCTCTTGTATACACATTCCCTTCCGGGTCCCAACCAGGGACTTAAGGTCAGAAATGGCTTCATCACATTTTCTGCTGAATATTTTTGTTAAAAAAGAAAAAAAAAAAAAAAGAAAAAAAAAAAAAAAGAAAAAAAAAAAGATCACCCACATTTATATAGATAAAGCACTTCCGAAGGTGAGACTCGTATTTGTGAGTACATGTTTGTTAGTTTTTTTCTTTAAGGCATCGGCCACCAGGAATCCCTTCAATGAGTTTATCGGAACCTTTTCCAATCATTTCCAGGGTTCCAACTCCAAGAGAAATTATTCATGCCCTCGTGTGTCACATTTTTTTAGATTACCACTTCAAGACAGTTTCTTTAAGATTGTCAGATACCTTAGAGTCTGCAGGAATTGCCATGTCAATAAAATAAGCACATTCTCTTGTGATCTTTTATTACAATGTCTGGACGATCAAATTTGATTGTTCTGTCTGTTTGTTTCTTTGGGGTTTTATGGCATATCAACCACTATGGGTTATTTAATGCCAGATCCAGTTTCCACATATTTACTAAATATATATACTTTGCAAACGTAATTTAAGGATAACGTTAGCAACATCATTGTTTCAAAAACGTATAGCTGCCACCATTATTGTTTCAAAAAACTGGCACCATTATTGTTTCAAAAAACTGGCAACATCATTGTTTCAAAAAACTGGCAACATCATTGTTCTGTCTGTGTGTATTGTAAAGTCCCATTAAATTGCATATTTTCAAGTGCAGATACTGGCCCACTATCATGCAGAGTTTTATATTCAGTGGGTGCCAATACCGCGCAACCTGATACAAGATGGTCAATTGTTTCTGGATATTTATCACAGAATCGGCATTTGAGTTAAGATAATTTCATCATCATCATCAGTAACAGTAGTAGCTGCAGAAGTTGTATTGAATATATGGTAAAACCCTCCAGCAAGTGAAAGTCCCTTCGACTCGAAGTGATCTTGTTATCATATGGGGTATAAATCTGGGTTCCGATTTTTCTAATGTTTTTTTTAGTAATAAACTAATCCAATCGAAATACTACATTACATTAATTGTACTGTTCTTTTTTTCAGTTAAAGAATCACGTAAAGAGGGTAAGTTGTGGAGAGCCTTGATCGTCTAAGTTCTAAGGAGACACGGTACATAACATACGACAACCATTTTGTTACCAAAATGTTTACCATGAACAAACCCCAACAGCCACTTCGGGATTCAGAGTAACAGTTTATGAGGATGTGAGGAAAATAACGGTTAAGCCTAAAATTGAAAAGATTAAGATAACGTTTAAGCCTAGACTTGAAAAGATTAAGATTGTAGTAATCGGGCGAGCATCCTCTTGGGAGTCGGTTTCACAAAATAGCGGTTCGTGGGAAGAAGCTGATAGAGAAGCGAGAAAGTGACTGTAGTCGAGATGCCAGGCCAGGATCAACTATATTGCAGATCCTTCTTTGGATATTGTCAAGAATCTCGAGATGTCCAGTAGGAAAGTCAGACCTGATGTGGCAACGGTATTCAATGGACAAAACGAATTGTAGATTTGTAAACGTACAAGATGGATTCTAACTAGTATTAACCCTAGAACAGTAACCATCAATTAAAGTTACACCACTACAAACCATGGGTATATCATACCCGATTTTGAAAATATCAACAAAAAAATATTAAATATAAATCTTTATTTGAAATATTTTACATGCTGGCACTTCCAACTTTGTACTTTGAGTTAGCATTAATAGGAACTGAAAAACATTATTTCCGTAAGAAAATCAGTTATTGAAAATTGTAATTAAAAAGAGGAAAATTTGCATTGGGTACTATATACCCATCGTTAGTGTTCTAGGGTTAATACAAGATTCTATTGGATATAAATTGGGGGATCAGTTTTCTATTGTTACTTAGTAATAAACTGATCCCCCTACGACAAAATATAAAAGTTAGAAACATATTTATAGGCCCACTTGTGAACATCTAAAAATAGTAAGGAATTAAGAAAATATAGTCATTTTTTTTAACATGGTTAAACTAGTACAATGAAAGTAATTGTATGTATAAATAACCTAACATCACATGGATTGCACGTTGAGTGTGGTTTGTCCTGTTAAGTCTGATTTCTTTATGTTGTGTCTCCCAACTGGTTACTGGGCCATCCATTTTCGGCATTTTTGATGGAATGTCGCGCTGTGTTTGATGATACAACTTTAACGAGCTTTCGTGTTTAGGTAGGTAATGAGGCAAGAATAAAAGACAGTAAAACTGCCGAGGAGTAGATGAAACAGGAGAGACGACTTCTTTCATGTCCCGTGTCCCTTGTTACAGTAAATTTTAAAAAAAATAAAAATTAATATTAAAAAAAATAAGAAAAATTTACTAATATCCCAGAAGAGGCTTACACAGGAGCGTCATTCAAATTATTTGAATATCATAACTGAACAACATTTCGCTTTTGTTTAATATCACTTGCCTTGATAAAGTCGAATGAAGAAACCTGTCGGTAAGAACTAAATACTATTTTCCGATTGTCTATTTTATTCAATTTCTCTTCTCTACAGATTTATTCTGAGAAATTTAACACACACATACATACAACAAAGAACTTAAAACATCATCAAAAAATCCGGTAATAAATTTATGTCAGCAGACGAGTTTTAATATCTGCCTCATCAGACCGAAATTACAAATGGTACCATTTTGTAAATTCGATCTGATGAGGCAGATATTAAAAACTTATTTGCTGAAAATGCTGATTTTTCCATGATGTGTTAAGTTTCCTTTGATATATATCATATTGCGCCCTATACAATACATTGAGCTCACTTCATGGATATATCGTTTTGATATTTTATATTAAAAAAAAAAAAACTATTTGGATTATCCTTTCTACTTACGGATTACATATATTATATATGGATCAAATATGGATAGCAATCCGACAAAATGATAGGCTAAAGTAGGGGTCGGCAACCTGCGGCACGGCAAGCAATTTCCAATGGAACGCAGCCGCAAATGACTTCACGAAGTCCGAACCAATAACTACTACAACGCAAAGAAGATAGCTGTTTCAAAACTGGTCACTCGTTGGACGCCCATTAATAATAAAGAAAAAAACATTTTAAAACTGTTTATTTCTATTAATGTGGTTTACATTGTATCCATTACAATATGGAATATATTGTAGAACAGGTATATTGACCTTGTATAAAAATACGTATGCTGTTAACACACTGAATGATTTTAAAACCAGAGTCGGCACATGGCAAAAAGGGTGCCGACTCCTGGGCTAAAGAAGAAACAGAAAGCGTTTATCAGTCTACCACGTTTCAGTTTTTGATAAAGCTTCACGAGAGAATGAGAAAATTGTATTTTTTATTTTTATTTTTTTTTTCATTTTTATTCGTTAATCAGAATTCACGTACATTTGACTTTACAATAATTACACTAACGCTGCTAAACAAGTAAAATAGTGTCTCTTGAAACTTGGGGACAACTCGTACTACATAAAGCAAAGGCAAAACAACGACAGGATGATTATAAATGTGCTTGTTCCCCGCTTCGTTAATTCGCATAGACGTCACACTCTGCCAATACCTCATAAATAATGAATTATTCAGTTTTGATCGGAGAAATACATTAATGGAAGAAAGAAAGAAATGTTTAACCTCTGACAATACCTCAATAAATAATGGACTATTCCGTTTAGATTGCGTGGACAAACAAAACATATAAAAAATGCTACTTAGTTTCAGTGAGAAAATGTAAGAAATTATATATATATATATATATATATATATATATATATATATATATATATATATATATATTTATAAGTTGTTTCTTTTAGCAGCACCTCCTCTGTTAAACAAGTTTCACTAAAGGCGACTTTCTTTCCTGGACATAAAATCTGTCAAAATTGTCCAAATATTCTCTTCATCCGAGTGCTTTCGGTTATTCTTTTAGCCATTATCAAGGGTGATTTTTTTTACTATATGTGTTTTTTTTATCTAAGTTATAGGAATAACTTATTTTCCGAACACGGTCAACCCATTGTGGCCGTGTTCATGGTTGCTGTTATTGAGTGTTGGCTTTTTAAAATTTTTAGTGCCTCTATTATTTTTTTTATTTTTTTACATGGGAATGAGGCTGTCATCATCGTATTTTCTACAAGTATGTTGCGGATGGGGTTTGGTAGGTTTCCGTGTGTGTTTAAATAGATCCTAATTGAGCTCTGGTCAGAGAGGTGTAACACGAGTCTTCTTGATATATATTATAAATTAATTGATTTAAAATATGGGTTTTTCGCTACACAGTGATAACCATGTTTAAAAAATGGAAGCTAAAGCCTTCGAATTTAATTTTGTTATTAAACCAAAGACATTAGTTCCATTTCCTCGTCAAGCGAATTTTGGAGTCTCCAAAATTAAATTCGAAGGCTTTAGCTTCCATTTTTGAAACATGGTTATCACTGTGTAGCGAAAAACCCATATTTTAAATCAATTAATTTATAATATTAATGCTCTGTAAATTTACATTGAGCACTATTGTGTAGAAATAAAAATATCTATAAGAACACCGGATTTTATATCTTACTGTTCGTTCTTTTCATATATATTGGTTCTGACAGAAAAATTGTCCAAATCGTATTATAGCATAATTACACATCCCACAATATGTTTAATATTAAAATAAAACAAAAAATTGTCGTAATAAATAACTTAAAAACCATTTGTGTTATTCTGCTAGAAAGAGAACAGGTTAAAATCATTGTGTCAGACTCACTGTCTATTCCCAAATGAGCAATGGTGAGAGGAAAAAAGATCATTCAATGGTACCAACATTCATACTCTGGCTTCCATCTTGAAAGTCCATTAAAGAAACATCAAGGGTGAATAAGTTTTTTCGTTTTCTTTTTTAAACAGGGAATAGTAGAGAAGAAAATTCCATCAGCAAATCACAACAGCAAGACGGATCATCTTTTCAAAAAGATTAATTAGAAAATCCCCACCTTAATCCCTAAGACGTTTGGCACGTGAGAGATGAGTTTCAGCTATAACAGTCCAAAGATCTGTGAAAAAAAAGTCTTGAAAATGAAATCATACGTGAAACCTGTGTAGCACGTTGTTACTCCAGGACGGAAAGTTAGGTTAGAGAGGAAGATTGTCTTGAATAAGTTGGAATATGATCCTGGAATTATATATATAATAAAAGACTTAAACACTAATATTCCATGGTCATAATTTATTCCATTGTAGGTCTGATGAATTGGATCGTTTTTACGATTCCAATGGAATAAATTATGACCCTGGAATATTAGTGTTTAAGTCTTTTTATTATATCCTTACTCTGTCCTGGACATTGAGTTCTACCTGGATCATATCCTCTTGGAATTATTTTTATACATATATGTATGTGTATATATAATTGCATATGTATGTGTATGTTTACCACTAGTATTGTCTATATATATATATATATATATATATATATATATATATATATATATATATAATGTATGAACTTTATTTCAATTGTTCATGAGCTTCCAATCCTTAGCTACGATTAATTAATGATGAAAATGTCATTTTCGTTTATGATCGATTTCATCATGGTTCTTCCGTTAAGTTTGGAGAGTAATTATACATTCTTAGTCCTCAAAGTAGAGTCCAATAACGTTATCAAAAATCTCGGAGAATTCCAGTAAGATATCTTTAATCATTTCTAAGATTAAATGGTTCAAATTTTCATCTAACAAATGGATAATTTTGCTTTCATACCTGGTATATATAAGCACCCACCCGAACGCGGTACATACACCAACTCGCCCATATTAACTGATGAAATCCGGAGTTGAAATCAACAATTATGTTGTAAATGAGATGAGATTGGTACCGTGTTCTTTTTAGTCTGTATATGGCAACAATTAATTATTATTGTCATTATGTCATTACTACTTTTATTCCATCTTCTTACTTTTTTATTTCAACACTACCGGTCAATGCATTCTTCATTATGACTATAATTGTATTACAAGTTTTACTTCATATTATAGTTAGCCTTGGGTATGACGATAAACTACATCCGGCAGCAAGGCCTTTGGTTGAGAGATTGGAGGTTTTGAGGAGCGTGCAACCACCTTTAAATTACTGTTCTTCCCAGATCCACCCTATTAGGATCACACCTATGGGCAAATAGCGAACCTCAAACAAAACACGATTAAAGTAGAAAAAATACATTTTTATCGTAAAAATATCCGCAACACATTTTCAAAGCAAAATAACAAACAATACATTTTATCTGTAGATGAAGGCATAAAATTACGTTGAAAATATATTTACGTGAAACCATAGCGTTCAAAATTATTCAGAGTTTGGCATTATATAACGCATAGAATTTTTGATATGCCGCTAAACAGAATCAAACAACCAACATAAAAGAACCGCCTCTAGTAATTACGTTCACACAAATCTGTATATGCAGAAAAGCTGCAAAAAGGATTATCATTTCAACTTAGAGCTAAAGAGATCAATTAGAACATATCCACCTTAATCCATAAGACGTTTGGCACATGAGAGATAAGTTTCAGCGATCACAGTCAAAAGAGCAGTGAAACTTGTGAGGCATCTTGTTAGTTCAGGACGGAAAGTTAGAATGTTAGAGAGGGAGAAGCTCATCTTGAATAAGTTGGAAAATCATCCTAGAATATATATATATATATATATATATATATATATATATATATATGTGTGTG
>OZ038500.1:15355719-15428219 GCA_964036315.1 Acanthosepion esculentum | reverse complement strand
AGCAATAGAAAATGTTGATGGATTTTTAAACTCGAGTATGTGTAGAGTAATTAGTTTTAATTCATAATTAATTATTGCATAAATAAATAAATAAACTGAAGCATGTTTCAATAATAAAAAAAAGTTCAATAAAAAGTTCAGGGTATATAAATAGATTTCATCCTCATGAAGATTACAGTCAATGAGAAACTTTTGAAAACCATTATTAACCCACACCTCCGCCCACCCCACCCCCAAAAAATTACGTACAAAATATTTAGATTTCGGCATTAAATTACTCATATAGGTTGAGATACCGCTAAATACAAACAACCAACATTTATTTGGATTATTTTTATAGAGGAGTTTTGCAAATTTAATTACAATAAAAAATGTGGATGGCTTTTTTTAAAAAACTTGAATACATGTACAGTAATTTGTTTTAATTCATAACTAATTAATAAATAAATAAACTGAAACAGACTTGAATAAACAAAAAGTTCAATAAAATGCCAGGGTTGATTGGAATTCAATAAAGACAGTTCTGCAAATAAATTATCCTATAGTAAGTGGAACGCAATCTTAACACAAAACTTAAGCGACGGTGTTTGAAAACCCCAAGGTATTATTGCTGTGACTAGAGCCGGTGTGTACTACTCACGAATACCCCCGGCCGGGGGCGGGTGGAAAGCACTGCTTTGTGACCTTCACTATCTTATCAACATTGGCTTTTTTTTTTTACCTACATTTATATCCGTGACAAATTTAAACTAAACACAACTGACAGAGGATTTTGACGCCATTTTAGAGTCATTTTTTGTTCGTCCAATTCCGTGAATTTGTTTTGCACAGGCTAAATCTCGAGAAAAAGGACACATGGCACAGTGGATTAAGGCGTTAGTTAGATTCAGTTACAGGTCCCAAAGAGTGTGAGTTCAATACCCGGTTAAGGCAGTGGAGAACTTGTAGAGGGGAATTAACAGGAGATAACTGACAACTGACATCCATTAAACATGGCACTTGGATCTAGAACAGTCTACCCCAGTGGGCGAAATAAAGGGTTCAGTTCGACATTCCAACCACCTGAAGAAGGCCGGAGCGTACAACGGCCGAAACGTTGTAATAAATATGGCGACAAAGATGAGGACAATAGTCCGAATAATATAAATAGTGTACATAACACCTCATCTCAGTAAAATATAGACAGATACTGAAAGGCCGAAACGTTGTGACAAATATGGCAACAAAGGTGAGGACAATAGTCCGAATTATATAAATAGTGTACATAATACCTCATCTCAGAAATATAGATAGATAAAAAAAAAGCACTGCATAAACTTTATTTTTTATCTATAATGTTGAAACTGTTAAAATCATTCAATTTTTAACAAGAAAAATATCGAGCTGACGTTAAAAATTACTGCAAAACATTGATTTATGAATTATTATGACGTGTCTCTAATTTGTAGTTAGATACATTGGATTTATTATCAATTTTTCTGATTGAATTGTTCACCTATATTGCATATGATCCATTATTGTACATAATTAGTTTACAATAAAATGTTTATTTTATATTAAAGCTACCTTATGAAAAATGAGATATCGTATAATGGGGGATCATACCATAGATTGAGAGGGGAGCACGAATCCTTTGCATATGAAAATTGAGATGTCGTAGGGGGTGGGGAAAGAGACCTTTGAACCAGCCCTGGCTGTGACAATGCTACTGAGTATTCACCGAATATTAAAATAATATATACGAGACATACAAATAAACCTATAATGGGTAGACTAAAATGTCTTCGATCCAGCAAAGAAACGCGAAAACGAGAAAGAAAATATAAATAAATTATTGTTCAGATTTTGAGAAGTGTGTTGGTACGAGAACTTATCCGCACCTCCGCGTACGTCCATAGAAATGCACAGACGTGGATAAGGTAGGGTAGCAAGTCGGTATGTCTCATTGAGAAAGTCCATTGTCAATGTCCTATTTTGGAAAAAAACAGGAAATTGTTTGGTTCACAACGAGATGCAACGCAACAAATTTTCTATTCTTTGCAAATCAGCGAACATAGAAACTTAATTGAGGCAAATTACAACAATGGGGACAAATAGAAAAAATGTATGTGTGTGTGTGTGTGTGTGTGTTTATATATATGAGAGAGAGAGGTTTAAAGAAAGAGTGAGAGATGGGGAGATATTTAAGATGGCGGGGAGCGTGGCAGGGAGACTCAAAATGGCGAGTGGGGGAGCGACGCAGTGAGACTTAAAACGGTTAACGGGAGAGAGAGACTTTCAAAAGTGAGACTGGGAGCAGAGAGAGAGAGAGACTTTCAAAAGTGAGACTGGGAGCAGAGAGAGAGAGAGACTTTCAAAAGTGAGACTGGGAGCAGAGAGAGAGAGAGACTTTCAAAAGTGAGACTGGGAGCAGAGAGAGAGAGAGACTTTCAAAAGTGAGACTGGGAGCAGAGAGAGAGAGAGACTTTCAAAAGTGAGACTGGGAGCAGAGAGAGAGAGAGACTTTCAAAAGTGAGACTGGGAGCAGAGAGAGAGAGAGACTTTCAAAAGTGAGACTGGGAGCAGAGAGAGAGAGAGACTTTCAAAAGTGAGACTGGGAGCAGAGAGAGAGAGAGAGACTTTCAAAAGTGAGACTGGGAGCAGAGAGAGAGAGAGACTTTCAAAAGTGAGACTGGGAGCAGAGAGAGAGAGAGACTTTCAAAAGTGAGACTGGGAGCAGAGAGAGAGAGAGACTTTCAAAAGTGAGACTGGGAGCAGAGAGAGAGAGAGACTTTCAAAAGTGAGACTGGGAGCAGAGAGAGAGAGAGAGACTTTCAAAAGTGAGACTGGGAGCAGAGAGAGAGAGAGACTTTCAAAAGTGAGACTGGGAGCAGAGAGAGAGAGAGACTTTCAAAAGTGAGACTGGGAGCAGAGAGAGAGAGAGACTTTCAAAAGTGAGACTGGGAGCAGAGAGAGAGAGAGACTTTCAAAAGTGAGACTGGGAGCAGAGAGAGAGAGAGACTTTCAAAAGTGAGACTGGGAGCAGAGAGAGAGAGAGACTTTCAAAAGTGAGACAGGGAGCAGAGAGAGAGAGAGGCTTTCAAAAGTGAGACAGGGAGCAGAGAGAGAGAGAGACTTTCAAAAGTGAGACAGGGAGCAGAGAGAGAGAGAGAGAGACTTTCAAAAGTGAGACAGGGAGCAGAGAGAGAGAGAGACTTTCAAAAGTGAGACTGGGAGCAGAGAGAGAGAGAGACTTTCAAAAGTGAGACTGGGAGCAGAGAGAGAGAGAGAGACTTTCAAAAGTGAGACTGGGAGCAGAGAGAGAGAGAGACTTTCAAAAGTGAGACTGGGAGCAGAGAGAGAGAGAGACTTTCAAAAGTGAGACTGGGAGCAGAGAGAGAGAGAGACTTTCAAAAGTGAGACTGGGAGCAGAGAGAGAGAGAGACTTTCAAAAGTGAGACTGGGAGCAGAGAGAGAGAGAGACTTTCAAAAGTGAGACTGGGAGCAGAGAGAGAGAGAGACTTTCAAAAGTGAGACTGGGAGCAGAGAGAGAGAGAGAGACTTTCAAAAGTGAGACTGGGAGCAGAGAGAGAGAGAGAGACTTTCAAAAGTGAGACTGGGAGCAGAGAGAGAGAGAGGCTTTCAAAAGTGAGACTGGGAGCAGAGAGAGAGAGAGAGGCTTTCAAAAGTGAGACAGGGAGCAGAGAGAGAGAGAGAGGGGCTTTCAAAAGTGAGAGAGGAAGCACAAAGTGCTAGTATCGCAGTCCAGTGATACGTTTACCACAGCTACAGACGAGGTATCTACCTTCCTATTGTGGTTTCTGCCCGACCAGGGTAAAGTAGTCATAAGACGTTACTGCTCCTAGATTCGAATTTCGCCATTTACTTTCTCTGAAAGAACCAGATAATAATTGCTCAGTCGCAGGCGCCCAGAAATAAAACGTCGGCCTAGAAAGCATGAAAATGCTTAAGTGGACGAGAGTCTGAGGTTAACAAAAAAATGTTTCGAAACGGTTTTCTTTGTATCGCCTTCATAGTGAAAGAGTACTGACAAACCGTTCGTTTCCAATCAGTGCATGTGGCAGAGCGAAAGAAAAGGCACAATCGATATGGATTTCAAGTAGGCGGGGTGGTGGGAATTAAAAGAGTGGCTGAAATTTATTAAATAATTTTCGTTTAAATAAAAATTTTCAGTAATGAAATAATTTGTATTTGGACGTGTAGAACCTAAATTTGGGAATGTAAGAATTTGCTAAAAATACTTAATTAACAAAAAAGAAAACAGAAAAGGAAAAGAAAACAGAAAAGGAAAAGAAAAAGAAAACAGAAAAGGAAAAGAAAAAGAAAACAGAAAAGGAAAAGAAAAAGAAAACAGAAAAGGAAAAGAAAAAGAAAACAGAAAAGGAAAAGAAAAAGAAAACAGAAAAGGAAAAGAAAAAGAAAACAGAAAAGGAAAAGAAAAAGAAAACAGAAAAGGAAAAGAAAAAGAAAACAGAAAAGGAAAAGAAAAAGAAAACAGAAAAGGAAAAGAAAAAGAAAACAGAAAAAGAAAACAGAAAAGGAAAAGAAAAAGAAAACAGAAAAGGAAAACAGAAAAGGAAAAGAAAAAGAAAAGAGAAAAGGAAAAGAGAAAAGGAAAAGAGAAAAGGAAAAGAAAAAAGGAAAAGAAAAAAAGAAAACAGAATAGGAAAAGAAAAGAAAAAGAAAACAGAAAAGAAAAAGAAAACAGAAAAGAAAAAGAAAACAGAAAAGAAAACAGAAAAGAAAAAGAAAACAGAAAAGAAAAAGAAAACAGAAAAGAAAAAGAAAACAGAAAAGAAAAAACTCTTGGTACGTGCATTTGAAACACAAAACTTAAGTAATAGAGAGAAAGCAATTGGAAGAAGCCATGGCGATTTACAGGTAGTAAAAAAGGAACAAAAAGCAACCGAAACATAGTGAGAAGAAGAGAGACACGGGGAACGAACGAAAGAGAGAGACACGGGGAACGAACGAAAGAGAGAGACACGGGGAACGAACGAAAGAGAGAGACACGGGGAACGAACGAAAGAGAGAGACACGGGGAACGAACGAAAGAGAGAGACACGGGGAACGAACGAAAGAGAGAGACACGGGGAACGAACGAAAGAGAGAGACACGGGGAACGAACGAAAGAGAGAGACACGGGGAACGAACGAAAGAGAGAGACACGGGGAACGAACGAAAGAGAGAGACACGGGGAACGAACGAAAGAGAGAGACACGGGGAACGAACGAAAGAGAGAGACACGGGGAACGAACGAAAGAGAGAGACACGGGGAACGAACGAAAGAGAGAGACACGGGGAACGAACGAAAGAGAGAGACACGGGGAACGAACGAAAGAGAGAGACACGGGGAACGAACGAAAGAGAGAGACACGGGGAACGAACGAAAGAGAGAGACACGGGGAACGAACGAAAGAGAGAGACACGGGGAACGAACGAAAGAGAGAGACACGGGGAACGAACGAAAGAGAGAGACACGGGGAACGAACGAAAGAGAGAGACACGGGGAACGAACGAAAGAGAGAGACACGGGGAACGAACGAAAGAGAGAGACACGGGGAACGAACGAAAGAGAGAGACACGGGGAACGAACGAAAGAGAGAGACACGGGGAACGAACGAAAGAGAGAGACACGGGGAACGAACGAAAGAGAGAGACACGGGGAACGAACGAAAGAGAGAGACACGGGGAACGAACGAAAGAGAGAGACACGGGGAACGAACGAAAGAGAGAGACACGGGGAACGAACGAAAGAGAGAGACACGGGGAACGAACGAAAGAGAGAGACACGGGGAACGAACGAAAGAGAGAGACACGGGGAACGAACGAAAGAGAGAGACACGGGGAACGAACGAAAGAGAGCGACACGGGGAACGAACGAAAGAGAGAGACACGGGGAACGAACGAAAGAGAGAGACACGGGGAACGAACGAAAGAGAGAGACACGGGGAACGAACGAAAGAGAGAGACACGGGGAACGAACGAAAGAGAGAGACACGGGGAACGAACGAAAGAGAGAGACACGGGGAACGAACGAAAGAGAGAGACACGGGGAACGAACGAAAGAGAGAGACACGGGGAACGAACGAAAGAGAGAGACACGGGGAACGAACGAAAGAAAGAGGGGCACATGGTCGAAATAGAAAGATAGAGAGAGAAAGCGAGAGAGAAATAGTTAAATTGAAGTAAAAGTTAAAGCTCATTCAGCTACGATGAGGAAAACAGTCCCCTCCCTATATTCTAGGCGGGGTATAGCTTAACCCTACCCCTACGGAATGACAGCTAACAAATGCCGAAAAGAAAATATCAAGAGGCATCTACTGCAAAATAGCGAAGACATTTCTTAACGAGTTTGTATCTTTTTTTAATGTATTTTGGCATTTCGGACTCTGAAACCATCACATATAGCCTGGCCGAAGATCATAAGCTCAAGGCACTCGGCGACAGCTAAGAATCGATGATGCAACCGTTAGGCCCATTTCAAGAGGGGGGAAATGAGGTGGGGAATGGGGGGGGGGTAACACAGTGCCGTGGTGTTGTAAGAGACTGGCCAACAAGTATTCAGATAGAAAATAAAAGTTATGACAAATAAGAAAAGAAGGAATTTATACCTGTTTGGCACGACACAGATGACAAGAATTTGCTGACGTCGGGGAAAAGATCACGAGACCGGTGTCATATGACCTAAAAGGTCAGTCTCTACCGGTTTCGTTTTGGTTTGATTTCTTTAACGGCAGATCAACACCTTATGGGTCATTTAATATCGAAATTTTATCTTATTGGGATATTTAGTAATTTGTATTTTTTTTTCTGTTTTTTCTATTTCTTTTTTCCCCCCCAAAAAATGTATTGCTATTTTTTTTCTCTAGAAAGATGCACTGCTTGGAATTTTTTTATAATGTATTTTTAGATTTTCCTGTTTTGACCCCAGTTTAGGGGGTTAATATTTGTTGGGCCCCTTACAGGTGTTACCACTCCTGGGAAATTTGATTTTGATTTGATAAAATAAAAACAATTTATTTAATAAAAATATACGTATAATATATATATATATATATAATTCATCGAGTGGATGCGCACTGCTGATGAGTCCCAAATATAGAGCGAAACGGCCGTCCGGTGCTTTCTGCATTCTGTTCAGGTTTCAGACTCAATGAATTATTTAAATATAATTATCAAATTCACATTATATATATATATATATATATATATATATATATATATGTGTGTGTGTGTGTGTGTGTGTGTGTGTGTGTGTTATATACTATAATATAAATTTTTATTCATTAAAAATTTATTCCTATGTTAATAGAACAAAACTCAATATTGTAATAAACTGAATGACACCATCAAAATTGATGATGACATCTTGTGTCAGAAACACCAAGATAAAGGTAGTCCCTAGCTGAATGGACGAAGACTCAATGGCATCATCAAAATTGATTTTGATATCTTGTGTCGGACACACCAAGATCAAGGTAGTCACTAGCTGAATGGACTAAGACTGAATGATATCATCAATGACAGAAAAGTAACTCCCTATTTTAAAATGCTTATAATTTATTTATTGACTATAATTTTTACAAGAAATGGATACGAGAGGAAAGCGTTTAGAATAAAGTTTCATTTAAAATTCGATATAGTTACCAGACTTTGCTACCATCTTCACGAGCTGCCCATGTATCGCGTCAACTGATTTTACCAGGAACTCGTGTGGTATGGAAGACATAACTTCTTGTATTCGCCCTTCAAGTTCTTGCAAAGTCTTAGTTTGGTACAGTAGACTTGCTCCTTTAACCAAACACAAGGAAAAAAGTCACAGGGTGTTAAGTTAGGGCTCCTGGCTGGCCAATCGTACATAAAATGAGAAGTTACTTTTCAATCAGCCTGTATATAATTAAACAAATTGTGAAGTGTGATTGACTTCCACTCATTTCCAAGACGGTTTTGTTATATACAAGTTTGCTTGTCTGTCAGGTTAGGGAAGTATATAGTCACCCGGTGAGCACAGAACTCGTTACTTGTAGGTATGTTTTTATTTCTAAACTTCAAACCGAGAGAGGGTGCAGTCGTTAAATTTTAATACCGCTTTAACGTTGTTGCGTAATAGTGAGATTTCTTGACCCGATGCCACTCGGAGCTAAGATAAATTTTTAAAAACCTCAAAAGTAAAACAAATAAGTAAATAAATACGAAAAATGACAGCTTATGCGGACACACAGGCAGGCCCAGCAAACCGCGATGTACAGAACATCCAATTACAAGCTCTTTAACTAGTATCTTCCAGTACTGCATCCATTTCATGAGGTTAAATAGAAAAGATATTCGCGTTATCAACATTATACAAAATATATCTGCTGGCGCCTCATGACCAGCTGCTTCGGATAGATGGAGTTCGACAACCCGGGAAGGCAGTCTATCTAGGGGAAGAAAAAACCCGATTTTCCAACACGCTGTCTTGTGGTCATATCCAAAGCACGGAAAAAATATGGAACTATATCTAGAAAAACAAAATACCAAGAGTCCCGAAGACGGTTGGTTGTCAACACTGACAGCTACCCGGCAACTCCTACAGCCAGACCGTCCATAAATGTAACCGAGTTCTTTGTCGGTAGGCCGAGAGGGTGGTGGCATGTAGTTTGGACAGCGCTCGGCATGCGCTCTGGAGAGTAAGGACTGCATTTTAACCAAACAAGTCGCCATATTTATCTCGTGAGGTAAACGGATGCCTACTAATTATGTATCAGCTTTCCTTCTCTAAGTGCCGTGTCTCTTTGGGACGTATCGGTTCATGCCTTTCCATAACTTCCTATCTACTGACACAAGCTTGTTTGACTGGTTACTTAATGCATTTCTCTGTTCCTCTTGCCTTCAATATAGCTTGTGTCAGAATGTCTAAAACTTCTTTCCTTATTTTGTTCCAGAGATTTCAGCTATCTCTTCTGATTCTAGGTGCGATGCAAGATCCACTCCCCACCCCCATCTGTATTCTTTTGTAAGTTCCATTCGAGCAGCATCTTCCCGTGAACCACCGAGTCGTGGAACTGACTCCCAAGACGCTGTTTCCACCGATCATTTCAATCTTAACCTTTTCAAGTCAAAGGGTCAAAACTGTTGCTCATGATGACGGTAGTCTTTGAGTATAGAATTCAGAAGTTGGCAGTGAATATTTCGAAGACAGTAGGAAAGCGTAGTTCAGGTTAGCAGTGGATATCTCGTTTCAGTAGCAGAGCATAGTTCTTTCTTCTGTTTTGGTCATCTTTGGTTCTGACAGGTTCGCATTGGACATTCGTAGAGAGTAACCAAAATGGCCGCTTTTTTATAAGACGGATTGAATATTTTACGCCTTCTGATTGGTTAACATTCATTTGGTGGAACTAAAAAGTGAGTCCAGTCATTTGGATCTGCTCACTAGAATATAATATACTGAAAATAACTTAAAAACTCTGCGTTTTACTCTGTAATCCTCTACTTCGGGTAGTTCTCGGGCCTTTTACATAGGAAACATTATTGTAAACAAAAAAAATATCTCCTAAGCCCGCCATGCACAGAAATGAATACAATATGCGGGTTCAAAGGGAATATTTTTGGCCGAGACTACGGGCTCGTAGAAACCAACCGTAAACTCGGCCTTGTGCCACATACATCACTGGGGGCGGGGGCTGTTAAATATAACAGTCGACCAGATTGTTCAAATATCTACCTCGAGCAGGGAGGAACCCGGACGAGACTTTGCCACAGGGCAAAGTCTCTTTCGGGGAGGTAGACAGGCTCTGAACCCGTTTATACTGGTCCCGAGGAAATATTTTTGGCCGAGTCTACGGGCTCGGAGAACCCGCGGTAAACTCGGCCTCGTGCCACATACATCCCTCGTGGGGGGGGGGGGTCTGTTAAATATAAAAGACGACCAGATTTTTTAAACTGTCGAAATATCTGCCTCGAACAGAGAGGACCCCGGACGAGGCTTTGTCGAAGGGCAAAGTTTTTCGTCCGATGAGATAGACAGGCCCTGCACCCGTTTATACGGGTTCCGAGGGAATATCTTTGACAGAGTCTACGGGCTCGGAGAACCCACGGTAAACTTGGCCTTGTGCCACATACATCCCTCATGCGGGGGGGGCTGCTTAATATAACAGTGAACAGATTGAGCGCTAGTTCATTCGAGACACTGTTACTAATCGTGTAATACTCTTCACGTGTATTTAACTATTTACTTAGTCACAACAGAATAAGGAAGATATAATCGAATCATTTGAATTGTTTATCACAACAAGTATGAGATTTTTTTTTTTTTTTTTGAAAATGGGATCAAGAATTTACTGATACGTTGGAGAACAGTCATTCAACAATATGGCACCTATTTCAACTAAATAAATTAGTTATTTCATATCTCAGAAGCGTTTTATTAATTTCCTGTAAAGTGCATCATTTCATTTGTGACAACCTAATAATTACGGAGTTTAAAAGATTCATATTTAGTAACTTTCGGCGTCCGGACACCGGGTAACAAGTTACACAATGCATTGATCTTTTCTTTTTTTTTTCCTGCTTAGGGAATTATTTTCCCCACAGCACGTGTCCTTACAGAACAGTTGCACACCTCACGTGCAACGTTAAATGTAAAATATTTGACTAAGATGTAGGTGCACAAAGTTTAGTCAATTTTAAATAAGAGAAAAACTGGGTGCTACTATAATTATGATATCTACCGAGGCATTTGCGACCTACCGTAAATGAAAATGCACTCATTACTGCTGGAAAATGCCCAGGAGAAAAGGTGACCTGTTTACTGTTACTATAGTGTGATACCTAAGGAGGAATTTGCGACCTCCCGTAAATGACGATGCACTCATTACTGCTGGAAAATGCCCAGGAGCAAAGGTGACCTGTTTACTGTTACTATAGTATGATACCTAAGGTGGAATTTGCGACCTCCCGTAAATGACGATGCACTCATTACTGCTGGAAAATGCCCAGGAGCAAAGGTGACCTGTTTACTGTTACTATAGTATGATACCTAAGGAGGAATTTGCGACCTCCCGTAAATGACGATGCACTCATTACTAGCTGGAAAATTCTCAGGAAAAACGATGACCTGTTTACATATTTTTTAAATGACATCAAATCAGTTTACAAACATTAAAATCACTATTTGATGATTTTTTTGAATAAAAATGAAGGAATTTTAACCCTTTGAGCCCGGCGTTTCTGAACAATTTTAACCTTTCTGCCCGAGCTCCGAGTCAAAATTCGCAAATAATTCGTATGAAATGTTTCACGGTAGATATAAAAATAAGTACTAGTGTTCAGCCGGTGGCTGGGAATTAATGTATAACCAGTTCACGGTTCATTACTTTTAATTCTAACCCCTATCCCTAACATATTTCCGGTTTCCAACAGTTGGTAACTATAATACCATAGTCGAAAATGGACGGTAGATAGTAGTATATCATGGTAGAAAATGGACGGTAGATAGCATAGTAGTAGCACCAAAAACTGTTAGTACAAAACTAAACGTTTTCCCCGTTATAAGTTTAAAAAAATACAAACATCAAGGTAATGGCGGACGAATGAAAAACGAACTTCAATTATTTCTGCTTTACAAACAATGTCTATTTTGTTTTTTAATAGATATCTGAGTCCGTTAAAAAAAATGTTCAAATTCAAGCAGCTATATATTATTACTGATTTGGGTATCACGGCTTCGGCTATTTTCTCGTTGCCATAATGTAGCTTCCTTGTGCATTTTCCATAAATATTTCCATGGTGATTGTTCGCAAGAACTCTTCATGATCGTACGTAGACTTTATGAATTTAAGCGCAGTACTAGAATAGCGAATAAGTTCTGTCAATTTACAGTTGAATTGGCTTAGATGTAACCGTGAGTTCCAGGCTAAAAGTTTCTTCTCTCGCACTTCTCGCTTGTGGAACTCCCTTCCGTCTCCAGGTTTTCCAGTCAAATATGAACTTCAAAAATTTAAATGCAATGTCAATCGTTATCTACTGTCTTCTTGATTCCTCTTTTATTGTTCTAGCTCTTAAATAATATCTTTTTTCCCCTTATTCTTCCACACACAATAGTGATCGAACGGTAACCTGTGTTTCATTCAGTTAGGTGCCATACGCGATACAAACTCTTTCTAGACAAGACTGACTAGGCAGAAGACTTTCTCACAGTAGATTGCCGTTTCTGCGATAGACAGGTTGAAACGGCCAAGGGTATAGGACCCAGAGCTTAGAAGATATTGATTAATGCTTTTCCTAGGGGTATTTGTGCGTAAGCAAATGGAACGAATCCAACTGGAATTTGAACTCTGCTTTCCAAAACTACCCGCTTTAAAGAAATAAAAATCTTCCAGAAATATCCTGATCGACATTTTTCTGTCGCGATACAATCTTTGTATTATTGGGGAAAAATGTATATCAAACTGGAAAACGTTTTCTTGTGACGCATTTCGTCCTTTAAGACAGACTAAACTTCTTTTTTTATCTTGTTACGACTACACATGCGCAGAAATAAGGAATGCTGGGAATTTTTAATTTTAATTTTTTTTTAAATCTAGCCGATTTCATTTAGATTCTTTTTCTTTCCATCAGTTTTGTTGTTAGATATCCCCCCCCCACAGACACTGTGACAATAGAAGTTTTGCCAGGAATGGTTAAATGTTTATATATCAAAATTAGAACGATTGAACATTATTTATGAGCTCAAATGCCCTTTAAGGAAATGTGTTTCCTGAGCAAACCGAACTCATAAAAATAACTACATCGGTCAGACTACTATCTACCTATCTGACAAAAGCTCCATTAGAACCCATTTAAACACACAAACTTACCAGACTCCATCCAAAACATACTAGTAGATTATAAAAACTCATCCACATGATAAAAAAAAAAGATTGAAAATAATGGAAACCTTAATAATAATAAAGAAAAAAGCCAACACTCAATAATACTAACCACGAACACGGGTACAATGTGCGTATAAGTCTGTCTAGAAACATAGGCAGAACCTACACCGAATTAAAAAGCAAAAATAAAATCATGTTGGATAGTGTAAATGTACAGCCGAAAGTGCTCGGAATTACAGAACATTTGGTGTGTTTAGAAAAAGAAAAGAAAACACTTGTTCGAACACACAAAAAAAAAAAAAAATTAAATAAAAAGCTTTAGGACACTCCCGTCGTATGAGGGTCAAGCGTCTCAGTTTCTAGGAACCGACAGCCCAGACACCAGCATATATGATTTGATTATAGTGGTGAAGGATTTGTGCAGAACCAACTACACTTTCTGAAGGGCTGAATACAGAGAGCTGGTGCACTACGTGCCACAAGGTCCCCAAGCGACCCTCCGCTTTTTAATTCAGTCCTCCTTTTGTCACTCAAGAGTATAGAATGCTGCTGAAGGAAGAAGATTAATAAATTTCCAAAAGGTATTAGAACGTAAATGAATGTAATTGATTCGACTGGAATTCGAACTCGGCTCTCCGATTCCTTAATTTGAGCCGCTATCTTGCCTCTTCCTTCATATATATATTTTATAAAATACGTTTCATTTATGACGGACAAAGAATGTTTTATAAATAATTTTTCATGTTTTTCTTTCATGACTAAGAAAAGAGTGTAGAACACTTCTAAAACCTAATAGAAAAAATTTGTACCCCCCCTAAAAAAACAAAAACAAACAAAACAGAAAAACTAAAAAATCCTTGTTCGTCATATTCAACAGATACACACACACATATATATGATAGATAGTGTAGGGGTAGATAAATTATAAATCTTTATCGACTATATACAATTTAAGGCCACAAAAACTTAATATATCTCCCTCTACGTAACTAATACTTTGGAAAACTAAAAAAAAAAAAAACGTGTGGCCTCTGGTAGAGTCATTGACACTTCTTTGTGATTAATTACCGCAGTTTAGATGTGACACAAGGCCGCAAATGGAGAGCACCCAGTGAGATTCGAACGAGGTATTCGAATTCAACTAGCGAGAAAATCTTGACCATGTCGAAGTGCTCATATAGTCACTTAAGTGTCATTCGAGACGAAACATTTAACTTGTAGTTTACTGATATATTAACTTTTATGTTCCGGTTTTTAAAACCATACCCCCCCTCTCACCCACACGCGTGTGGTTACATTGTTAATAATAGTGCCAACAGTCTCTGTCTGTAATCAAATCAGTATCTGATAAGTCACGTATTTGTAGATTCGTCATACAAATCCTTACTTACGTGACGAAAACCGGAGTTTTTATTATATATATATATATATATATATATATATATATATATATATATATATATATATATATATATATATATATATATAAATAAAGGAGGGACGGCGGAGTAGCGCATAGTGGCTTGGGTTGAGGAATCAGAGGGTAGAGTTCGAATTCCATTCAGTTACGTGCTAATACCCTTGGGAAGAGTAATCCTCTTCTTCTCCCTCCAGCTATGGGTAAAAATAGCTGGACAGACTGGGTTCTATAGCCTTGGATGGCAACTGGTCTAGGAGAAGGGCAACTCTGAATTCAAAACTTGCCGAGGGTTGTTTAGGGAACTTCTTAGCACGTAGTGGACCCGGTCTCTGTATTCGGCCCTTCAGAAAGTGTGGTTGGTTCTTCACAAAGCCTACACCACTATAATCAAATGGTATGTGCTGGTGTCTGGGCTATCGGTTCCTAGAATACAATGGGAGCGTCCACCGTGTGTGTGGAGGGGCGTATACATTAAAATATTGAAAGCAGTTTTTATTTGCGCTTCCGGGAGACTGTTCTTTTATTTTCCTTCCTCCATACTAAAATCTCATTTTCTTCTACGCCCAGTAACTCTTTGCGTCTTAGTTGCATTATCGCCTTACTTCGGGCGAAATTATATATATATATATATCCAAATGAAACAAAGAACAAATGGAGTAAAAAACATCCACAGTTCGTAGCATTTACTTTGAAAACAAAGTTACCAACCATCGCCTGATACCAATCATAGTATTGAAACATGAAAACTTTTGTGCAGCGGCTTAAAAGGTTTATATATATATATATATATATATATATATATATATATAAGCGCTTGGAACCTTGCATTTCTCTAGTCTGCTGTCTCCTGTTGCTACCACTGAAAAGTCGTACGTGTATGATCGAACGCTTTTTAGTTGAAATTCACTTCATTAATAGATCACAAATGCAAGTTTTATGAAATAGGTAGTATGTAGTAGCAGTAGTAAGAAAGTTCATCTACAAGTAATGTGTTTTAGTATAAAGTGATTTCAACTTTTTTGGCGGGGTATGGTGGGGGTGGAGTTGTTTGGCAGGCGAAAACTCGTTATGCTGACACGACGAGGGTAGTTTTTTTTTTTTTTTTTTACCCAGACGGTGGAAAAGTCCTTTGAAAAATCCAACAGGTTTAAGAAAACATAACTGAGAATATTTCGAGTTCATTGAGGTTTTTCATTGTTTCAATAATAAAAAAGAAAGTTGCGTTTTAAGATCAGATTATAAGAAAATTGTTTTTTCTCTCGTTCTCTCACTTTTAAATTACTTTAAAAAAAATGCAAAGTGACGTAAACAAGTTAATTTTAAGTTCATGTATTTTTTCTCTAACGAAATGTTAGTTGGCATTTACAGAGTCTAGTTTCGGTACAAGGTCACCACTAACCTTTGACGATCTTATATACTAACTAAAAAGTAAACTAAAATGAATAACATTCAGTAAGAACCTCGATATCTGCGGTAGGTCCTATCGCTGATATTGAGGTTGTTACTGAATAAAAAAATTAAAATAAAATTTTAATTAAAAAAAACTATCGTGGAAAATATTTGTCCTAAATATTTTCAAAATGTTATTAATTTAATTTAAAAATGAAATTTTATGATGGATTTGGGTGGGGATTTATTTTAAATTAATAAAAAAAAAGAATTATTCGTTGATTAATACAAGTTTTTTTTTTTTGTCTGTTTCATTCAGTTTTTATAGCCGGTTTGTTGCGTGTTAAAATATCAACTATTTTTCATATTGAGGAGAATTGCGCCCTATCTGTCATCCCATGGGATTTTACTACAAGAAAAGGAGTAAACAATATTATCGATAAGTAAACCCTGACGTTAAGAGTTCAAGTCAAACTTATGATTTTTACAATTATACATTCTATTTTTTTTTTGTTTGATTGTTTCAAACATGAAAATCAAAAATAAAAAAAAAATTCATTAACAGATAGCACTTTTAATTTTTTTTCTAAATAAAAAAATTTCCTAGAATTTTTTTTACTGTAAAGACGGTTCCCTAATATCCGCTGTCAAACTACCTACCGCGGATAAAACTGGATTTTTATTTTCTTTTAAAAATGTCCTTAAAAATGCAGTGTATTAGTTATGGATGCACAAGTGTGTAAACATAATTAATATAATCTATTATTGAATGTGACAATCGCGGAACTTCTTTCAGTTTCATAAATTCTTTTGGGCAAAGAAAAACTCACAAAACTGGCCTTATCCGTCACATTCAATTAAGTTTATTGCCCAAATATTGTACAATAATGTAAAATTTACCTATCAACGAGAAGTGAACACAATTTATAACATTATTTTCAATAATAGTTTCAAAAACTATACAAAAGTAAATAAATAAATAATAAAAGTCCCGCGATTTTTTTTTAAATCGATAGATCGTTGTGTGCAGAAAGGTAACATGAAGTAGGTTAAAAAATAAATCTAAAAAATGAGAAACCCCTTTTCTCGATAAAATATCACATTGTAGGTCCTTAGCATGTTTATCCTTGTACACGCCACCATCTAACTGACTGAAATTCGTCAACACAGGAAATGTCTTTAGACACGACTTTCATTAATAAATAATAGTAAGTAAAATCGAACCAAAAGTTCTGTCACAAATTGTAATTATAAACATCGGATTTTTTGTGTTAAATTGGAGGAAGAAAATAAATATTAAAATTAAAAATAAACACTTGCAGCCGGTGTACTGTAAAAATAAAAGTACATTATTTAAGAAAAAAAAAAAAAACAAAAAAAAAAGTATTTAAAAAAATTTTTTTTTTAAGTGATTTAAAAAAAAAAAAACTTGGTAAATTGGACGGAGCCAACTATTTCATTTGAACTGACAAAGAACATAAGTAAGAAGAAAGTTTTTTTTGTTTTTAAATTTTTGTGTACTTACATGCCAGTGTGCAATTCCAAACGTCTCTGTTGTTGGTCTTGTCCCATCACAGGTAATCCGATGATAAAGGAAATGATATACAAAAAATGTACAAAAGACATCTCCGAGCATGAAGTTGGTATCGCATGAGACAAGATGCGCCCGGCTTGCCGTCTCTTGTTCATCATTACTTAACACACCTCCACGCTCGCTAACACTCAAGAACACGCACACACATAGAAATATTGTATACACTTCCTTCCTCAGTTGAGTTCACTGTTGCCTCTTTCAATTAAAACAGTCCTCCCACTTAAGTTTGGACTGTTGCCCCACAATGTTGCGATTTTTAAAATATTTTTTGTCAAGTTGTTTTAAATAAAATATCCTCCCTTCTTCTTATGGAGGGAAACTGTTCCGGAGAGGGTACAAACAGGACTTTTCTTTTTAGTTTTTTTCTTTTTTTCTTTTTGTCTAATTTAAGTCCAATAAGTCCCCCCTCTTTTTTTACCCCCTTAAATGCTTCTGCATTGAATATAAAAAATTTTCTAGTTACTTGTAACAAACGAAATATATTTCCGTGATATGTCTGCCGTGAAAGTACTTCTTTTTTTTTTCTCCTCTTTCAACCAAGTGTCCGTCTTTTTTCTCTCTTCTCTAAACGCTTGCTACTATAGTACTAAATTCTAAACTTGTACGCTTTTTTCTTTTACTCACCCACTCTCTCCTCCACAGCTTTATCGTCTTTATTTTTTCTCCCTTTCAAAAGTTCTATACTTTCTTTCTTTCTTCCTATACAACACGCGCCTGCTGCCGACTCCTGCTTTATTTTTTCTTTTCCATTCGTCCGTTTTAAAATTTCATTTCTTCATTCCGTCTTCTAAATTCTGTCATTTTTTTTTCTTTTTGTAAAAGCGTGTGTGTTCTCTGGGTTTCTTTTCGACCGGTTGCTGGAAAAGTAAATAAAATACTGTTAAACAAACAAACAAACTCGATGCAACCAAATGATGCTGATATCTACAGATAGACTTAGTCAATTCAGGGTTAGATGTTTTAAAAAGTAAAGTTTAAATGTTTAAAACAAGAAATTGTAACACATTTTATTTTGTATTTTACAACATTTAAAAATTAAATTTTAAAAAGTTCATTACTAAAAAATTAATAAAATAATAAAAGAAAATACTATTTTAAAATTTTTCTCTTGATAAAACTTTGTTTTTATCAAGTTTAAGGCATTTTCATCATGCTATGCTCTTTTCTAGAGAAAATTTTTAGAAGGACCTAACTATGTTATAATCTTCGAATAAAATAAATATATAAACAATGTTATAAAATCACTACAAAAAATAGGCATTTTGTTTCAACACTTCTGGTAATTCTACACTCAACACCATTACTTGATAAGACACCAGAAGTGTTGAAACAAAATGGATATTTTTTTTATTGATTTTATAAAATATTTTATAATTTTCGAATAAATAATTTTATTTGCTCTACTCTGTATTGAGCACTCTTTTATAGTATTCTGTTTTTGTTTTTTTTTTGTTGGTTATTGGAATTGATTCCGTATACACCAATCCTATACTTGGCTATATATATATATATATATATATATATATATATATATATATATATATATATATATATATATCAAAATAAAAAGAAGGAACAGTCACATTTATAATCCAAATTTCTTTAACATTTATTTTAAAAGCAGTGCTTTAGAGTATGATGGATACAGTAAATCATTTTTTCCAAGGTTATTAATATCGTCTTAAAATGGAACTGAACGTTAAATTTTAAGTTTAATTTAAGATTTAGGTTTTGGTTTCGAAACATGGTAATTTTTGTGTCGCGATGGATATATATTTAAAAAAAATTGGTTTTCACCAGTCGAGGTGAAACTAAATGTATCGAAACGAAGTTGCATCTTTGTAGTGAGTAAATTGTTTTTGTCTATATGACAAAAAAAAATATAATAAATAATTATTTCTCTACTATCGATATTGAGCCTTCTTTTGAATTAATGCTGTGAACGTTACAATTTATATATTATTTTCGTTCACATTACATTCGGATATATATATATATATATATATATATATATATATATATATAAAGAAATATAGTCTTAAGATGTGCTATATTTATGGAATAAAGTGCTCAATATCAGAGATAGAGCGTGTGTAAATGTAAAAGTGAACATAGAAGTCAACACTTAGAGGCGACAGTCTGTTTCATGCTAGATGCAATCGTCAGGCCACTGATTGACGAGTGCATCTAGCATGAAACAGACTGTCGCCTCTAAGTGTTGATTTCTATGTTCACTTTTATATATATATATATATATATATATATATATATATATATATATATATATATATATATATATGTATATATGTAATTTCCGTTGGTTGTTTTTATTTTATAACACCTACAGCATAAAAATTGATAAAACTAGAAAAACATTTATTTTATATCACCTACAACATAAAAATTGATAAAACTAGAAAAACATTTCAAATTCAAGAAAAAAAAAAAAATTACTTTCAGCTTAATCTTTAGGCATATTTATCCGGCTTTCCCACTAAGGCAGGATGTGGCACAAGGTCGTTTTAACGTGGGGAGCACCGTACACATACGTATGAATATTGGCCAAGTAAAAATATTTTTGCCCAGTTTCTGCGATCATTGTCACGGTGGCGTCGATATTACACGACCCTATCTCTCTTACTGCAATGAGGTGGGTGCTGTCGCAGGTGCTCCCTCTAAAATGGAGAGAAGCTTTTTCTCCACTTCCGGCACAAAAGTTAACCCCTGCGCCAGGTAAGTTGTTTGTTTTTTTTGTTTTGTTTTTTTTACTTGCGCGCCGACTTTGCTATCGAATGTGACACAAGGTGGTTGTTTAAAGTTGGTTTACCCTGCAAAAATTGACCAAGACATCTTGGCACTTTCCCTTTTAGGGACACCTCAAGCGCCGGACAATAAACCCAGCACCCTCCCGAAGGAAACGTACTGCATTGTGGGAAGGCCCGCCTGTGTCTTGGGCTTAATATTTTTTTAAACTTTCCCAGCACGTGTCAGGTAAGCATTTTAAGTTTTAGGTTCTACAAATTAAAATTCATCTAAGTAAACACTGTTAGAGAAACGAACTATTTTCTTTTTCAATTAAGTGTCTGTATGTTTCGTTCGTTCAAGTAATTATACCTTTTTCTTTAACCTCTTTGAGTTGAAGGAAAATATACTGATACAAATACTAGTCTTAAATTATTTTACAGTTAAACATTTTATTAATTACCATACAGTTAAACTTGTAACCACGCCCAATGGCTTTTTAGTAAGTATTTTAATAAATCATCACTAGCCAGTAACAATAATGTAATATCCGGTATATTGAAATAGTGATATTTAGCCACCCCCCACAAGGGTTACATGTGGCACAAGGCCGGGTTTAATGTGGGTTTTCCGGGCCCGTAGGCTCGGCCAAAAATACTCCCTATTGGAACCCGTAAAAACGGATTCAGGGGTAGTCTACCACCCCGAACGAGACTCTGCCCTTCGGCATAGCCTCGTCCGGGTTCCTCTCTGCCCTCGGGCAGAGAGTTCGACCAAATAACTAGACGCGAACATTTTTTTGTTTGTTTTAGATATTATAAGACACAGGGTATTACTTAAATTGATTGGTCTACTTGTTAAAAATGGTGGACGGAAATTTCTTTTGAAATAATTTTACACATTAGCTATTTTAGTGCTTCCTTAGGCCGCAACACTTGTCAGAATAAAATTATATTTTTTTAAATGTTTTTTTTTTTATATTGATATAGAAGAGGGAAGCCCTGTTTATAATATTGATAGAGTATCGATCTCTGACTTCTATTGAAAGAATTGTTGGATTTAACAGTTTTGCGTACGTTTTTTGTTTTTATCTCAGGGGTTTACTGACAGGGTCGGTGCAAGGGTCTCGTGGTCCCAAGCTCGTATCTATGATACGGGCATTCCCACTCTAGCACATCTCAATTTTCATAAGGTAGTATTAATATCAAATACAAATTTTTATTGTAACCTAATCCTTTTTTTATACTGGTTTCATTGAAAACGACTGACAAGAAAATGCGTTTAAACTTTTTATTATATTTTAATTGCATTCGTACAAGTGATTTCTTTTCTAGAGAGACTGCGTAAAAACTTTCCAAATGGTCTGTGGATTCGAGCGCTTTCGGCTAATCTCTGATCAAGGAAAGGGCCGGTGCAAGGGTCTCATGCTCCACACCCCCGAATCTTTGATATGCACACCCTCGTATCTATGATACGGTTCCCTCCACACCACTGCATCTCAATTTTGATAAAGTAATATTCATATAAAATACACATTTTTATTGTACCCTAATTATGTACAATAATGAATCATATACAATATAGGTGAACAATTCAACTAGAAAAACTGCAAATAAATCCAATGTATCTAAATACAAATTAGAGACGTATAATAATAAATGATTCCATCTTTTTAAAGACTTAGCATGTGTAAAACAAATTCACGCATTTGGTCGAACAAAAAATTATATTATATACCCCCTCTACACTATTACATATCAATTTTCATAAGTTGGTATTCATATAAAATACACATTTTTATTGTAACCGAATTATGTACAATAATGGATCATATACAATATAGGTGAACAATTCAACTAGAAAAATTGAAAATAAATACAATGTATCTAAATACAAATTAGAGACATGTCATAATAGATCATTCCTTCTTAAATAAATCAACAATATTTGGCGGCAATTTTTAACATCAACTTAAGATTTTTCTTGTTAAAATGTTGAAGAATTTGAACACATTCCGCATTCAATCAAAATTATGAACAAAAAATGGTGGATTTTATAGAGTGTTTGTTTTTTTTTTTGTTTTTTTTAAGACTTTGCATAAGCAAATCAAATTCACGGGTTTGGACGAACAAAAAAGGCTTCAGAATGACGTCAAAATCCGCGAAAATCGTTCATCCTTTAATACGTTCACTGCTACTCATTTGCGAAGTGCAATTAGATACGAAACTAACATGACGTAGAGAAAAATCGAGGCTGACTAATAATTTGCATGATAGAACAGTTAGAATTTTCCGTATTTTACGATAGATGGCGCAACGGGTCACTCATACTAGCGGTATGCAAAAAACGTAGGTTTCCGTACTTAGCCAGCTGGAGCAAGATAAGAAAAACGAAGATCTCCGTCGTTAGCAGCGGAAGGGTTAATAGTCAGGTGTGCTAATTTAATCTTTAACGTATATAAATGTAGGTAGAAAATAGTAAATGTTGATAAGATAGTGAGGTTCACAAAGCACTGCCCGGGGGGTCTCCAATCAGACTCCATCCATCGGTCGGGTGGTTCGGAGGGTAGTACGCGCCAGCCCTAGATTATTTTTTTTAATTTTTTTTTTTAATCTTTTCACCCCAAGCAAGGCTGGAAGCCACTAACACGCAAGGGGTTACAGAAGGTTTGGAGGAAGAGCAGGTAGGAGTGGTGAAAGTGAGGATGTGGAGAAAGATAGTGGATCGATCAAGGCAAGGGGGTTACAGAAGATTTGGAGCGAGAGCAGATAGGAATGAAAGGGGAAAGGATGTGGAGAAGGGAAGTGGATAGATCAAGGGAACTGGAGATGTCGATTGACGTTACACTTAAATAGTTGGAGATTATATTTGTCAGGGAAACAGGCGAGATGTGCGAGACATGAAGCTATTGGAGTAGAAGAGACGTCTACATCTAACAGTTTCAACAGTGAAGGAGTGGGAACGGGATGCCAGCCTCGTAGGAAATAATCTGAAATCATTTAACACATAATGAGGAAAGGGCTTGGCAAACTTAATACTGACAGGGATTATAGAGAGATAGGTAAAGATAGTGGGCCAACCACCTGACGAGCTTGAGTAAATAGATGGCGGAATGTGGAGTGTCATGATATCCCATGTCAAGAAGAAGAAGTTTATTTGTACCTCTTGACTTGCTGTTCTCCTCTGAATATTTCCTGTTAGACTTCTTTCGTTGTGAGCACGGAGAAATAGAATAGCATTTAATGATCCCTTGACCTCTGGATAAAAGAAAAAAATACAGACAGAGAGATTTTTAGTAAATGGATCTGACATATTGTTAATTTTAATTTACATTGTTTAAATATTATTTTTGATGGATGCCCGTCTTCGGCACGGTGGAGTAATGGATAACGGCCCGGATTGAGGAATCGGCGAATCGAGTTCGAATTCCAGTTAAATCTATTAGATTCACTTACGTGCTAATACCCTTGGGAAACGTATGAATCCTCTTCTTCTCCCCCTAACTATGGGTTAATAGTACGACAAACGGGTGTTATAGCCTTGGATGCCAACTGGTCTACCACAGAAAGAAGTGGCAACCTATTGCGGGAAAGAATCTGCCTCGTCAAGCATGTATCGAAAGATACATGAGCGACTACGCGGGTATCACACATAAAAAAAATTATTTTTAGGAAATCCGACATATTTTTAATTGATTTTGTTTAAACTTTACTCATATTCGAGTAGAAACTTTGTTTTTATTTTTTTTAATTAAGCAGTATTTTTTTATCCAACTACATCTACTTGCCCGAATATTCGAGAAAAGTTGTCAGAAAAATATGCGTCCTCCGGCAGGATTCGAACCTGCATCCCCTATGGGGAACCATCATTGGACACGTAGGACTTATGGTCACAGTTAGTTATATGCCATACGTGATACACGCCAGAATAGTGCCTTTTGAACAGATACTTCTTTGCCGAAACATTCATATCTATTCTGTACCATACCCTAAGGGAAACAAAGAGAATGGAAAGATATGGGTCCTCCGGCAGGATTCGAACCGGCATTCCCTATGGGGAACCGTCATTGGATCTAACGTGCCAGACCGTTCGGTCACCTAGGACTTCCGGAAAGAATAGCGCACTTATTAAAAAGTGAAAATAACTTATACGGAAAGTTCTTGAAAGCACTGCTATCGAATTTTTCCAAAATGCATATCTACGCCGCGGATTTTTATTAAATATCTCCTTTCCTAAAAGATATACTTCTTACCCAAGTCAACATATATCACCAGCTTTTTTTTAAGTGAAAGAAAACGGTTAAATCAAAATCTGATATTATTTAAAAATAAATACACAATCATTTCATTAAATTAAGATAATATATTAAATAATACATTAATAACAAAAAATAAATAGGTAAATTATATATATATATATATATATATATATATATATATATATATATATATATATATATATATATAAGTAAAAAAAAATCTACCAGTAACAATATCAACATTTACTCCTTTTCATATATTAATCTCCAAATTAACCTCCATAATTTACCTTGATTTTCCCAGTTAGTCTTAAGAATATTTTTGAGCGTTCGTAAATTTAAACATTTTGAAAACCTGATAATGTTTTTACTTCTGTCTATAAATATGTTGCAAAATAAATCCTTACATTTGCCTTCAGAGGACGAAACGCGTTGGTAAAGAATAGTTTTCCTTTTGTCGTTATTCCTCTCAGTGGTTTGCTGTATGTATTGTTTTTCAAGGGAAAGAGAACATAATCCAAACGACACTTGTTTTTTTGTATGTTTTTGCAGTCGATTTGTTTATTTGCTAAATCTGACGAAAAATATTGAAGAAAGCAAGTTGCTGGTTAAATGCTTGTCTAAGACATCACTGTTTAAACTGTCCAAGGCACATACCTTCGTTTGGTTTACTTGCTGTCTTGTTTCTTGAATTTATAGCCTTTCTTTGGGATAGAAGAATTAAAAAAAAATTTATATGTGTGAGAGATGTAACGCGGTGATTTTTCACTTTTTTTATTATTATTTTTAAATACATTAACTTTTATACATTTTTCTCAGCCACTCACATACCGCCTTCCGACTCATTGATTGTAGTCCAAAGCAATAAACCAGGTTTAGATTTTAAATAATAATAATGATAAATAACAAATTCTTGACTGTATCTGCCTATATTTCCGAGATGAGTTATTATGTACACCATTTACATTATTCGAACTAATGCCCTCATCTTTGTTGCCATATTTATCACAACATTTCGGCCGATGTACAGATGGCACAGTGGATAAAGGCGTTGGTTACATCCAGTGACAGGACCCAACAAGCTGTGAGTTCAATACCTGGTTAAGGCAGAGAACTTGGAGAGGGGAATTAACAGGAGATAACTGATGACTGACGTCCATTAGACATGACACGTGGAACTAGAACAGTCTACCTCAGCAAGCGAAATAAAGGGTTCAGTTCGAGAAGGCCGGAGCGTACAACGGCCGAAACGTTGTGATAAATATGGCAACAGAGATGAGGACAATAGTCCGAATAATGTAAATAGTGTAAATTATTCACGGGACCGAGCATAAACTACAAGAAGGTAGAATGCATGGTCATCAGTAAAAGAATGAGCCCAAAATGTGATTTACAGGTCGGCGTCTCTAAAATCAAGCAGGTGCGGAAGTTTAAATATCTGGGAAATGTTTTGACAGAGGACGGTAAGTGCGACGCTGAGATCTGAAACGTATTGGGATTGCCAAAGATACATTCCAAAAGCTAGGCAGAGTATTACGAGACAGGAGGATTTCTTTGGTAACAAAGAAAAGAGTACTAAGCTGCTACGTGACGTCTAAGGCAGCAAATGTTGAACGGTCTACACGAAGATGAAGAAGAGACTCGAGGCAACGGAGGTATGGTTCTACAGAATGATGCTGAGGATATCATGGACCTAGCGTGTGAGTGACGATGAGGTTTTGGAGAGGATGCAAACGAAGAGGAAACTTATACTTAACATCAGGAAGAGGAAGATTTCGGGGACATTAATGAGAAAGGGCGGCT
Source organism: Acanthosepion esculentum (assembly GCA_964036315.1). Taxonomy (NCBI): domain Eukaryota; kingdom Metazoa; phylum Mollusca; class Cephalopoda; order Sepiida; family Sepiidae; genus Acanthosepion; species Acanthosepion esculentum. The sequence continues at coordinate 15,402,159 of OZ038500.1, read as the reverse complement.
TAGAGAATCTGATACTCACAGGTTGAATAGAGGGGAAGAGAGACAATGGAATGCAACGCGTGACATGTATAGCGGGTTTAAGCCAGGGGAGGTAACAAAGGGACAAAACTTATTAAGAGATACAAGGGATAGGAGGAAGTGGAGAGCCATGATCGCCTACGTCCTGAAAGGACTCGATAGATAAAACGAATAGGACTCCCGTATTTCTTTTGGCTTTATTTTTACTTTATCGCGCGCTTTTTCGGACAAGGTATAGAATTACAGTATTTCTACATGTCTAGTGACCTCACAGGTTACCGCGTGTAAATAAAACAGTATTTTCGCTCTGTTTTAAGTAAAAGGTAAGCATTACTTTTAGAGAATCAACTTAATGAGTCCCTAAATTTACAAATAGATTTCGAAACACATCACTAGGACAAATATTGGATTTTAAAGAGAATTTTAAATTTGTTGTTAATATTTTCGTGTATAGAATGGCCGTTCGATGAGTCGATGTGTGTGGAAACGACGTTACAATGTTTTTAAAATGTCTAAAAATTTATTTATGTACGGAAATTAACTTTTCTTGTAGTAATTAGGAATAGCTTTGGGCCATTATTTTTCAAACAGAAACGAAATTTAAGTTCAATAAGTTTAAATTATTTAAAATATATATATATATATTTTTTCCATCGGTATCTATACGAAATTAAATTCTGCCGAATCAGGAACTCAAAATTTTAAGCCAATGTTTAATTAGATAAATTAATAGGGCTTCGTATTTAAATAATTAAAATCTTAAAATGCTGGCATTTCCATCATTGTTACCCGCTTTTTTATAATTTTAACCATTACGTACGTTTTTATTAACAAACTCGCATCAATTACTTACCCTTGAAAGGCATCGCCAGCATTTTACTTGCATAGATCATGCACAATAATATTGTTGTGGGCCGGTGTACGCGATGGGAGATAAACACGTGTGTCTCCTGAAATGCCCACAACAAACATGGCAGACTCGGGATATGAGTCTACATAAAGAAATGTAAAAGAAACAACAAGAACCCCAATATATATGTATTAATAACAAAGGGTTACAAGTGACAATGACAATAATGTGTGTAAGAAATCGTGGCTCTCCACAATTTCCTCTCCTTTGAAGTTCTTAAATTTTGTCTCTTTGGTATCTCTCCTAAACATTGTTTCATCGCCCATTCGCTTCCTACAAAGCCGTCTAGCGATTGACGTGTTGGCCGTTTGATACTAAAACTGTTCGAATCACTGACACTCTGGTGAGACGGGAAAGTGATCAACGATTCAGAATGACATAATCGAGACCAGCAAGAAGAGCAAACATAGACATGATACCTTGACTCCACATGGCCCAGTATGCCCACTGATAGAGGTCAACCAGGGAGGACTTCCTCCAACAGGAATGAGAAGGCCATGTATCTGGGTTCTTGTTTACTGCTTTACAAGCCATAGAGAGATAAACGTGTGTGTCTCTTGAAATGCCCACAACAAACATGGCAGACTCGGGATGTGAGACCAACCTGAAGAAACGTAAAGAAACAACAAGAACCGATATATAGGTACAAACAAATGATAATGTATTAACAACAAATGATAATGTATTAAACAACAAATGATAATGTATTAACAACAAATGATAATGTATTAACAACAAATGATAATGTATTAAACAACAAATGATAATGTTTTAACAACAAATGATAATGTATTAAACAACAAATGATAATGTATTAAACAACAAATGATAATGTATTAAACAACAAATGATAATGTTTTAACAACAAATGATAATGTTTTAACAACAAATGATAATGTATTAAACAACAAATGATAATGTATTAACAACAAATGATAATGTATTAAACAACAAATGATAATGTATTAAACAACAAATGATAATGTATTAACAACAAATGATAATGTATTAAACAACAAATGATAATGTATTAACAACAAATGATAATGTATTAACAACAAATGATAATGTATTAAACAACAAATGATAATGTATTAACAACAAATGATAATGTATTAACAACAATAACAAAGACAATAATGTGTTTAACAAATAAATGTGGAAACTTTTTGGTCCAAAGTAGAGATATTTACATTGTTGTCGTATAAGCGTAAAAGTAAGAAGAGAGTGATAAAAAATTATCACAGTGTATTTATTGTGTTAGAGGGCGTCCCACGGGAACAGTTCCGAAAATTTGGAGAAAATAACCCGACAATATTGTAGATGATGATGATGATGATGATAATATTAATAATATTAATAATAATAATGATGATGATGATGATGATGTGGCACATGGGAACATCAACAATCCATGTTATAGTTGGAGCCCTAGGATTGGTTGGAAAAGATTACAGTAGACTCAGTGAAGGGATTCCAGGAAGCCCATGCCTAAAAAAAATACAAAAAAATTGTTCTCACAAGTACAGCCCACACTTTACGAAGGGCTTTATCTGTGTAAAATATGTTTTTTTTTTTTTTTTTTGTCAGTGGAAAATGTAATGATGCCATTTCTAACCTTAGGTCTCTGGGTGGTACCCGGAAAGAAATGTGTACACACCAGAATTCAAAGGAAATAATAATAATAATAATAATAATAATAATAATAATAATAATAATAATACCAGTCAAAAGTGACCAATGTTTTTTTGTTATTTGTCATTGTTATACCCGTTACCATCATTGGTATTATTGTGTTATTGATCTGCATATCATGGATTTGGTATTTACTGGTATAATTGCATTAGTACTGTTAATGTTTATTTATTTATTTTTTCCAGAAATGCTGAGTGGAAAAGATCATGATACCATTTCTGACCTTAAGTCTCTGGGTGCGACCCTGAAAGAAATGAGTACACATCAGAAATCAAAAGAAATAAAATAATAATAATAATAATAATAATAATAATAATAATAATAATAATAATAATAATAATAAACCACCCTGACCCGGTTACGGAGATAGGACCTGTTACAATTCTATGGGACTACACAATACACACTGACAGAACAATCAAAGCCAACCGCCCAGACATTGTTATTAAAGACCACAAACAAAATAAGTGCCTCCTTATTGATATGGCAGTCCCTGCAGACTGCAATGTATCTTTGAAGATATTCGAAAAACTGTCAAAATACAAGGACCTTGAATAGAAATCTGGGAACATCAACAATTCCTGTTGTAGTTGGAGCCCTTGGACTGGTTGGAAATGATTCCAGTAGGCTGATTGAAGGGATCTCTGGAAGTCCATGCCTCAAAGAGATACAAAAAAATGTTCTGACAAGTACAGCCCACACTTTACGAAGGGCTTTATCTATGTAATTATTTTTTATCTTATTATATTATTTTTTTTTCAGTGGAAAGTGTCATGATGCCATTTCTAAACTTAGGTCCCTGGGCGGGACCCGGAAAGAAATGTGTAAACGCCAGATATCAAAGAAAATAATAATAATAATAATAATAATAATAATAATAATGATAATAATAATAATAATAATTTTGTGTTTATTTTATTTTATTTCATTTTCAGAAATATATACTTCATCGCAAATATAACTCAGCATAAATTTCCAACTGATTTTAATGTAAATCTATGTGACTATAAATCATAATTAATTTAAATTCTTACTTTAAAAAACAACCTATCAGGAAAGCGATTATATTTCTTAAAAATGTATTTGATCTATATATATATATATATATATATATATATATATATATATATATATATATACATATATATATATATATATATATATATATATATATATATATATATATATATATATATATGTATGTATGTTAATTACTGCAAATTATATTTTGAATCAATGGCATCTTAATTTTAAAGACATTATATTAAGTTATTATAGCATTCAAAAGTGACTAATAGGTTTTTGTTATTTGTCATTGTTATTGCTGATACCGTCATTGGTATTATTGGGTTATTGATCTGCATATTATATCGTTAGTATTTATTGGTATAATTGCATTGGTATTGTTGTTGTTTAATTTTTTTACCCAATCTAGATTTTTTTTATTTTTGCTTTCTCTTTTTTTTTATCTGTTTCTTTTACCGGCCTCTCTGCATTTCAAAAGCGCCTCCTCCTCGTCGCAGTCATTTAAGCAAATTGGTGAAACTTAAAAGACAGATATTGCTGACAGGAAGAAGAAATAAAGCAGAATGCAACAATAATAATAATCATAATAATAATAATAATAACATTATATAATTAGTATATATGTGTTTGTGTATGTATGTGTATTTGTATGTGTATATATATATATATATATATATATATATATATATATATATATTTAAATACATTTTTATGTTTAATATTCTTTTAAAAGATACAAGTATTTAATTAAATGCTCTGTTTATAATAAACAATATTAAACAATAATAAACAGTATTAAATAACATGTACCGACCTGAATAATTAAATATTTGTCGGGCTTTGTCCATTTTATAATATATATATATATATACATATTACAAAGAGTTAATCATACCTTGAATCAATTAGCAATATTAATGTAATTATTGGCGAAATCCCTTCGCTAGTAGACATAATTATAAGCATTATACTACTAATAATCCACTGAATGATGAGACCCTTATGTATAAAATGGATATGGTGTATTTTTTAATTCAGCTAGTACTTTCAAATGCTTCACGCATTCATCTTCAGGCTGTATTTTTTCCCCTTTAGAATCAAAACTGGAAGACGAAATAAATGTGTTTTTCCGACCGGAAGATGTTTTTAAGAATGAGCTATTTATTAACGGCTATGTAGTGTTGGAGCGTGCAAATCGCAACGCTAAAGTTCAAATATTACAAGTGAGAATTTTTTGAATTTTGTAATTTGGTAAATTCACGAATTTTTTTTATTATACAGTGTAACCCGGATATAGGAGATCCGGAAAAAAGCAGAAACCCGGATATAAGAGAGATTTTCTCTGGTCCCAAATTAGATCCTGTGTTAATGTACAGTGTAACCCGGATATAAGAGAGTTGTCGGGGCCGGAGAATAAGTCTCTTATATCCGGGTTTCTCTTATATCAGGGTTTGGTCTATTTTGTTTTATTTACACAGGCTCTAATTTGGGACCAGAGAAAATCTCTCTTATATACGGGTTACACTGTATATATATAATAGACAAAACCCGGATATAACAGAAACCCGGATATAAGAGAGATTTTATCTGGTCCCAAATTAGAGCCTGTGTTAATGTATATATAATAGACAAAACCCGGATATAAGAGAAACCTGGATATAAGAGACTTCTTCTCCGGGCCGACAACTCTCTTATATCCGGGTTACACTGTAAGTGTTTTTCGGTTATATGCGTATATATATTAGGATAAAGTCGCAAATTAAATTTCAGATTAATAATATTTTAATTTTAAAGACATGTTACTAAGTGATATTATTGGTTGATATACCTCATATGTAATCCGTTCCTATTAGTTTTATTAATTTTTGACGTAAGTCTTAATTTTCTTTAGCAAATTCGGGCAGAGCAATTAACAGTGATTAAACTCTTATTACTGATAATAGTAAGAAGAAAGAGAAACAAAGAGGAATCTAATAGTAATAGTGGTGGCAGTGGTGGTTGTGGTGATGAGGTTGGTGGTGGTGAGTGTGGTGACAGTGACTTATCGGTTAGTTTTTAATAGTCGTTTGTCATTTATTTATTAGTAATGTATATACAGAATTTTTTATTTTATAAGCCTTACGATCTTTAATAAAGTTTAAATATTATAAGTAACTTTATATTAATTGTATTTATGGGTATAATATGTTCGTTTAATAACAGGATTAGGGAGATTTGAATATAATTTCTTATTATTGAGCATAAGAGAGAAAAAAGAGAAAAAGACAAAGAAAATTCCGTTGAAAATTGAAGCTATGTCGGAGTCTCGTGAAGCAAGTCGTGTCTCCTCGGGATCTAAACGCTTATAAACGAATATTTTTTAAAGTTGTTGTATATAACAGCAATAGTAAAATAAATAAATAAATAAAAAATAGCCGGCGGAATCTTGACCGCCTGAACATGATGGCCCAACATGGTGTGGATATGCTCTGCCGCCCACGAACCAGCCCAAACGTAAATGGGTAAATACGAACTTACTATAATGCGGACAAAGAAAACTATTGCAAAAACCGCATCGGTCGTTACGCGAGGTAACAAGGGCTGCGAGCGATCCCTAGTGAGGAACCAGACTGGGATAAAAAAAAATTCTGCAACTGGAACAAACTCTACCCAACAAGAACTAGAGGAAAACCATACCGAGGAACGTTCTCACAGAGGCCCTCTATATTCATTAAAAGAAAATCCCATAAAAAGAACAATAACTAAATGGTTAAGGGAAGAGTATATTGAAGTAATGATAGCATTTTACACCGCTACGATAAATTCGACAAAGACAACAATTACCAAAAACCGCCTATAATATCTAACGAGAAAAACACCCTTCAAACAGACTAAAAACTACTCATTATCAGACGGGACATCTTCAGAAAAAATACCTGACATAAAACTGTGAAAACATCGAATATAGATTAAATGTTAACATCGATGGGCTAAATGCCAACAACCCAGAGGAGACACCTGCAGAGGGTCAGATAGAAAGCAGTTGTAATAATCCCTCTGGGGTACACAAGCAAACAGAGGAAGATAATGACGAATAGAAGAGAGAAACAGAGATAACAAAAAAAAAAAAAAAAACATCCGATATAAATGGGAGAATGTAAAGGAAATGTCTTTCGATGAAAGGTCAACAATTCCAAAAGTAAGAAAGAAACCGTCTAGTGAAAGAAACCATCAACCTCCTCACTAACCAAGCAGTTAGAAAAATAAGGGACGAAATGGAAAGACCGATGAACCTGACAGAAATTAATCTTCCTATATACGCAGCCTAGTCAAAGATCGCAGAAACAATAGGTGAAAAAAATAAAAACTCAACGTAAACGAAAAAGAAAAAAATCCAGTCTGGAATGAAAAAAATAGAAAGCGAAATTAATGAAATAGGAAGACAATTGTCACTTCTAAGTAAAGTAGACAAAGGGCTCTAAAATGAAAAAGAGAAAAAGGAGAAAACTGAAACGATGCTTTGACATAAAGAATAAGAATGACGTACCAAAAGTTAAAGAGAAGCTGAAACAAGAAATTCAAGCGAAGGCAGAGTGAATCAGGCTTTATGAAAAAAGAAACAAATACTTAAATGTGGATCAACTGAAAACACATCAGTGGCTGAGGATCACCGGGTTAAAAGCTGAGAATGAAGGCCTAATTATTACCGCTCCGGACCAAAGCCTCGCAAACAGATCCTATCACTGTCACATAATCAAGCATAGAACTAACCCGAAATGCAGGATCTGCGGAAAATATGATGAAACTGTCAACGCTATTATCTCAGGATGTATGGAACTAGCAAAAAAAAAAAAAATGAATACACCCAGAGACATAACAAGGTAGCGACATATGCGCACTGGAAGATATGTAAGAAGCACAAAATCGAAACCACTGAGAGATGGTATGAGCACCAACAATACACAGTTACCTAAAATAACGATGTAACTATCCTCTGGGACATGCCAATTCAGACTAATAGAGAAATAAAAGTCAACAATCATGGTATTATCATAAAAGACAAGAATTTCAAGAAGTAAATGCTTATTGACATAGCAGTACCATCTGAGAGAAACACCTCCATGAACATTATCGAAAAATGTGTCCAAATACAAATCTGGAGATCGAGATTAACAGGATGTGGGGAAAGAATACTGAGACTGTACCAATAGTAATCGGAGCACTGGGCCTCGCGAGAAAAAAAGAAATGAAAGAATTAACAGTGTCCCAGGTAACATCAACATACAAGTTGCCCAGAAGGTCGCCCTACTAAGACCATCCCATATACCCAGAAAAGTGCTATCTATTAAATGACACTTCTCCTATAGGGCCTAAAGACCAGATTTTGGACCCGGCTCTACAGGATACAAAACAGGAAAAATACATAAATAATAATAATAATAATAATAATAATAAAATTGACTAGTAGTTGACAACAACAAAAAATATCAAGATTGATAACAAGGGTATCAGCTTCTTGTTGCTACTGTCTGTGTAGGTTAAAGTAGTTCTGATCAGCTGTGTTCCTCGGCAAAAGAGCAAATGTGATACAAGGTCGGTTTAATACGAGCCCAACGCACACAAGGAGATTTTTTTACAATGATGTTCACCTTGTACAAGGCCCTGGAGCCACTTGTGGTAGAGGGTTACAGAATAAGAAGCACAGTTTAAGCACAGGTTAAGATTGTTGTGATAGGGGAAGCATCCTCTTGGGGGTCTGTTAGTTCTGTCTCGAGGTAGACGGTTACAGAGTAAAAGGCACAGCTTATGAGGATATGTGGGGAAGATATCGGTTAACCATAGACCTGAAGAAGTTAAGATTGTAATGATCGGGGAAGCGTCCTCATGGGAGTCTGTTCTGACAAGCAGCGGTTCGTAGGAAGAAGCTGCTCGAGTGGAACTTACATCTCACCAATGGAATACCAAGGGAATGAGGGTGGTTCGCTACAATGGGTGTGGCATGACAGATTTTAGCCGAGATGGCTAGAACTGGGGGAACTAAAGAATACAGTTCGTTTATGCACTATTGTTTTTGTTTAGCGGCATATCAACACCTCTATAGGTTATTTAATGCCTAAATCTAAATATGAAAATTCAATCTTTATATTCAAGAGAATGACATTATTTCATGATTAAATTATAATTACTTAGCTGCATTTTTTTTTTACCAAGTACTCCTGCAAAATCAAACAAGGAGTGAAAACTTGTTTCTCCTGAAAAGAAATTAGATTAATCATGTCAAATTATTTATTTTATTTTTTTTATTTTATTTTTTGACAATCTATGTCATGTCTTCAGTTTTACTATAAAATGATTTGTTAGTCATTTTACTCGCAGGCACGGTGGAGGTGGATCACCAGCAATACTTATTTGAAAAAAATATTACTATCAATACCTTTTTGAAAAAAAAGTATTACCAGCAATACATATTTGAAAAAAATATTACTATCAATACCTTTTTGAAAAAAAAAAGTATTACCAGCAATACATATTTGAAAAGAATATTACTATCAATACCTTTTTGAAAAAAAAAGTATTACCAGCAATACATATTTGAAAAAAATATTACTATCAATACATTTTTGAAAAAAAAAAGTATTACCAGCAATACATATTTGAAAAAAATATTACTATCAATACCTTTTTGAAAAAAAAAAGTATTACCAGCAATACATATTTGAAAAGAATATTACTATCAATACCTTTTTGAAAAAAAAAGTATTACCAGCAATACATATTTGAAAAAAATATTACTATCAATACATTTTTGAAAAAAAAAGTATTACCAGCAATGCATATTTGAAAAAAATATTACTATCAATACCTTTTTGAAAAAAAAGTATTACCAGCAATACATATTTGAAAAAATATTACTATCAATACCTTTTTGAAAAAAAAAAAGTATTACCAGCAATACATATTTGAAAAGAATATTACTATCAATACCTTTTTGAAAAAAAAAAGTATTACCAGCAATACATATTTGAAAAAAATATTACTATCAATACATTTTTGAAAAAAAAAAGTATTACCAGCAATACATATTTGAAAAAAATATTACTATCAATACCTTTTTGAAAAAAAAAAGTATTACCAGCAATACATATTTGAAAAGAATATTACTATCAATACCTTTTTGAAAAAAAAGTATTACCAGCAATACATATTTGAAAAAAATATTACTATCAATACCTTTTTGAAAAAAAAAAGTATTACCAGCAATACATATTTGAAAAAAATATTACTATCAATACCTTTTTAAAAAAAAAAGTATTACCAGCAATACATATTTGAAAAAAATATTACTATCAATACATTTTTGAAAAAAAAAGTATTACCAGCAATACATATTTGAAAAGAATATTACTATCAATACCTTTTTGAAAAAAAAAGTATTACCAGCAATACATATTTGAAAAAAATATTACTATCAATACATTTTTGAAAAAAAAAGTATTACCAGCAATACATATTTGAAAAAAATATTACTATCAATACCTTTTTGAAAAAAAAAAAGTATTACCAGCAATACATATTTGAAAAGAATATTACTATCAATACCTTTTTGAAAAAAAAAGTATTACCAGCAATACATATTTGAAAAAAATATTACTATCAATACATTTTTGAAAAAAAAATATTACCATTAATATATTTTCGAAAAAAAATATTACCAGCAAAAGTTATTGATAGTAATATTTTTTTCAAATATATATTGCTGGTAATATTTTTTTTCAAAAATGTATTGTTGGTAATAATTATTTTCTTCAAAAATTCATTGCTGGTAATAATTTTTTTTTATAAAAATGTATTGCTAGGATTAAAACCTATTTTTACACTTTCATAATTTTGAGCTATTTTTACACTTTCATAATTTTTACCTATTTTTACACTTTCATAATGCTTTGACCTCAGTTCGAGGGTTAACTATTTGCCCAGACTTGGGACCCGAACAGGTGCTATCACTCCGGGACGGTGTGGACCTGGGAACACTAGCAATTAAAAGGTGGTTTCAAGGTGCTCCTCAAGGCCTCCTGATCAGAGGCCTTGCTGTTGGATGTAATTTATCGTCATACCCAAGACGCCTCATCTACTGGAGGTGGTGGTGGTCGTGGTGTGGGTCATACCCCTCTGAAGAGGTTCAGTCGACGTATTCTGAAGGTCCAGCCGACAGGGTGCTGTATTACTAGTAATTTCACTATAAAAAAATTTACTATAAAATGTATTTTTTTAGTTTTCTCGTGTTTTGATTTTTGTTTGCGGGAGTCACTATTTGTCCATAGCTGTGACGCTAACCGGTGCTACCACCTCGGGTCAGATCTTCTCATCTCACGATCAGAGGCCAGGGACCTTGCTGCCGCATATAGTTTATTGTTATACCCAGGACTATACATGGTGAAGAGGCTTCACTTCAGGGAAACCTCTTGCACCAAGGAATGAACCTGAGCCTCTACCTTACACTGCAGGGATGTCTGATCGGGGTCAGAGAAAAGTTCTGGAAGTTCTGTTCAAATTCGTCATTTATATAGTCGAGCTGACAATGAGAAATCATTCTGCCCAGTTACCCGTCAATGGAATAAACCTCAGGGAGATGTGGGTACATGCCTTTTTCCAAGATCGGAGATATGCGAGTAGCATATCGGTTATCTGCCCGGAACGTGGAAATGGCGAGCCGAATTTAATACCGGTTATGGATCATCTCCCCTCCATCTATGAGTTAAATAATAGGGTAGATTGTTCTCTTTAGCACTGAGTGGCAACCAGCCCAAGAGAAGGAAAACTGAATTCCAAACCGTGGAGAAGACAACGGTAATTGTTATTCACTATCTTGACCAAGATAGTAAATTTTAGGTATTAAAAGAAAAGGAAGTTATGGAGAGATATGAATATCTGCGCCCTGAAGAGACACTGCATTGAAGAAGAAAAAAAAAACGTCCATGGATATCTTATCCCTGAGCCGAAATTCGAACTTGGTAAGCTATGTTCGTCTTTCATACTGATCGCTATTATACCAGTTCACACGCCTCTCCTCTTGTAATTATATAAGAGAAAAGGGTTTTATGTATAAGTAGTGGAGTAATGGATAGCTGCTCGGATTGAGGAATGGGAGAGCCGAGTTCGAATTCCAGTCGGTTCCATTACATTCACTTATGTGCTAATACCCTTAGGAAAGGTATGAGTCCTATTCTTCTCCCCGATCTATGGGTAAATAGCAGGACAGACTAGGTTCTTTAACCTTGGATGGCAACCGGTCTAGGAGAAGGAAAAAACTCTGAATTCATAACCGGCCTGGAGAGGAAAAAGATTAAGGCACGTCAGGCTATATGACGGTTCCGTATAGGATACAGGTTCGAATCCTGTCGGAGGACGAATATTTTCTATGAAAATTTCTCGGACATTCAGGCCGGTAAATGTTGTTTAATACTGTTTATTATAAACAGAGCATTTAATTAAATACTTGTATCTATAAAAAGAATGTTAAACATAAAAATGTCTTTAAATAATTGTCGGACTTTGTCCATTTCATAATGTGTGACGTCATATGTTTACATTTGATACACCATGAGCAGTTATGAATGTACGTGAGAGATTCATGAAAGATTGCAGTTTATAAGCAGTAAATTCGACCTTCCCAACCGAACGATCCTCAGTGGCCGAATCGGTTAAGGCACGTCAGCCTATATGACGGTTCCGTATAGGATACAGGTTCGAATCCTGTCGGAGGACGAATATTTTCTATGAAAATTTCTCGGACATTCAGGCCGGTAAATGTTATTTAATACTATTTATTATAAACAGAGCATTTAATTAAATACTTGTATCTATAAAAAAGATTGTTAAGCATAAAAATGTCTTTAAATAATTGTCGGACTTTGTCCATTTCATATATATATATATATATATATATATTGAGTATTCATGTTTTAAAATATATATATATGTATATACATTAAGTATTCATGTATTAAAAAATATCATTTATTAAAGTTTGTTAATTTTAGAAAAAGATAGCAGAAACAAAAAATGAAAATATATATCAGGATTTAAGCCTAAAATCCTCGGAGATTAGGAAGTCATTATTTAACGCAATAAAATCATTTATACAGGCCTTTTGACAGTACTAACGCCTAAAGTATCAACTGAAAAAATGAACCGGAGTAGAAAATATAAAGTTGATTAATATAACTTCAGGTAAGCAAAAGTAGAAAAATAAATTATGCTCCAAAAATTTACGTTCTTTTAGCTATATAAATCGCTAGGTAAACAAAAACTCGAGAAAACCAGGCAAATTGCAAAATAAAATAAACAATCACGTATACTGAAAATGCTCTTAATTTTAGAATAAGAAAGCAGAAATAAAAACGAAAATATATAACAGTATATAAGCGTAAAATACTGGAAGATCATGAAGTCATTATTTATAACATATAATAATAAAATTATTTATACTGCCTTTTTGACACAACTAAAGCCTAAAAATAAAACAAGAGTAGAAAATGCAAAGTTGATAAATATGAATTTAGGTAAACAAAAGCAGAAAGTAAAAAAAAGGGAGGCTATCTTCAAATTAGTTGTACAAAAACAAATATAAATTAAATACTAATATAAAAAAATCCGGTGACTTTAGAAAAAGATGAAAGCAATAATAATAAAAAATGTATTTATAACTTCAAATGAATATAATAATCATATTAGGTATATCCATGAGATCGCTAAAAAAAAGAGCATAGTCTGATGAAAAAGACGCCAAACTTGACGAAAACAAAATTTTATCGTCTAAATATTTATGTTATTATTAAGAGGAAAGAACAAAGTAATTTTTAATTATTTTAAAAAAAATTTCTGTCTTTATTAGAATATTCTAACTTTCGATTGAAAAAAAAAACAACTTGTTTCTCGTCATCCCCGGAACTCTAGTAAATAACATGGCGAATTTTTTGTACATTTTTTTCTTATGATAGACATTAATTTTGAAAATCTAGCAAAAATAGAAATAATTGTCAGATTTTAATGAAACTTTCAGAAACTATTCAGGAATGATGGAACTTATTATAAATAGGTTATTTTTTTAAAGTCATTATAAAAGTATATTTTTTTATATATATATTACCCCCCCCCCCCAGTATAAATTAATGAAAACTCTAAAAATTCAACGTCGAAGCACGCAAGTCATTATATTAATTAAAAATAGAAGGCTTTGAGGAAAGTAAATCATGTTTTATTTTTTATATTATATAATAAATGAAATAATAATTGCAAATTATATTAAATTACTATATTATTTTTAAGGCATACTTATGATTTTCATTTATACTTAAAATCCGCTAATCTTTTTGAGCTTCGACAAACGCGCTATCTTTCCCTGAGTTCCGCATGCCAATATATATATATATATATATATATATATATATATATAGAGAGAGAGAGAGAGAGAGAGAGAGAGATAGAGAGAGAGATAGATAGATAGATAGATATATATATATAGATAGATAGATATAATTACACAACAAAATCCCAAATTACCTCATATGACGTAATTTTAGATTTTGTTGTGTAATACTATTTATTGGCTCTGTTATAATAAACAAGCAGCATGGCCCGGCGTTGCCCGTCCTTCATTCAAAAATCGTACGACTCATTCAGCAATCGCTATCACTTCACTTTAAATATTTTTGCCCTTCCTTGCCTTTAAAGGAGTGCCCTTTGCCGTGATGATGTTGCTACATGGCTTACTTCTTGCCTATCTCACACTGCGAATTTTTTCTAAGCTCTATACTAAACATTAAATCTGTTACGAAAAAAGAACTAAACAAAATGAACACAAAACGATCAGCTTTAAAAAAAGGACTCGTAACTGGAAAAACCGAATGAAAAAAGAATGTTAACAACAAATACTTTTTCACACCCAACCCAGTTCTGCGGAATCAGAATCAACGTTGAGTTTAAGCAAGCGAATGAGCCAATTGGAGTAAAGTGCCATGCACATTTAAATTTTTCCCACTTGTGACGAATGCAGCTATCGATTTCTTTTGCATGCTATCATGCTAGTTAACATGCCTATTCGTGGCAGCCAGCTATAGGCTCTCACTCTGGCTTGTAGAAAATAGGCGCAAACTACATGAAAAATACCGTAGAAGCATGAAAAAATCGATTATTTCCACTATCGATAGGAGTTGGGAAATGCAAATTCGGTCTTGGCGTTTCAGTTAACTTGGAGCATGTGCATGTAAATCTTGGTGCAAATCCGTCGAAAATTACGGTCGTGCATTCGTTACACACACACACACACACACACACACACACACACACACACACACACATTCAGCCTTTTATAGATAGAGATACATTGAGCCCTTTTTGTGGATCAGTTTTAATATTTTATATTACTAGGATCCACTTCGATTATGTACCAACGCATTTATTACCTGATCTATCTATCTATCTATCTATCTATCTATCTATCTATCTATCTATCTATCTATCTATCTATCTATCTATCTAGTTATGTCCTGGGTATGACGGTAAACTACATCCGGCAGCACGTCTTCTCATCGGGGATTGGAGGAATTGAGAAGCGTGGAACCACCTTTTAATTGCTGTTGTTCCACACTGACCCGCTATGGGTCCCAGCTATGGGTAAATAGTGTCTACCAGGGCTGACAAAGCTCTTTAGTGTTATAGAACACAATTGGTCTAGGAGATGGAAAACTCTTATACGAAAAGCCTGAGGTATATTGTCTGCTTCGTCTGTGGCATTTATTTGCACCGACTAAGTTTATCAATAGTTCCGAAAAGTGTGGATGGTTCTGCACAAGCCTTCACCACTTTAATCAAATCACTTGTGTGGGTTTTCTGGCGGTTTACCTTGATTCATTCTTATCTACACAGATTCACTTGCAAGGTCCACTGACGAGAGAGTGAAGGCGACGGGGTCAGGTAAAGGATATTACTGGAAGGCTCTAGCTGGAGCTCTACTCAGTGGTAGACCGATGGGTGATGGCCGTTCTTTCACAAACCGATGAGCAATTGTGATGTCCGTGTCCTCCATCGGTGACAAAGCAGCCCTATTTAGGATTGCACTGCTTTCCCTATTATGGGGAAGGGGCGATAAAAGGAGCCCTAAACATTGCTTTCTCACACAGTGACTTGGCAGCCCACTGCAGCTGTCTAGTTATCCAATAAAGCAGTCGAAACGGCAAGGAATATCAGAATAAATAAAAGAAGAATTTCCATATTGGATCTTGGAATGTTCGCACTCTTCAGGATAATGATTCTGCACCAGAGCGTAAAACAGCTCTTGTTTCTCTGGAGTTAAAGAAATATATCATCGACATAGCGGCAATTAGTGAAACACGTCTGGCCTTCTCACTATCTGCAAGGTATTTGACTTTAGTATGACTAATACCTTCTACCAGCAACCCAGCTGTCGTAAGACCACGTGGGTGCATCCTCGTTCGAAAGACTGGCATCTGATCGACTACGTCATCACCAAAAGACGGGACATAAAATATTTTAAGATAACGCGTTCATTCCATACAACATGCTACCTGTCAGATCACGCTCAAAAGCGAAGGATTATAAAATCTACAGTGCCCAAGCGCATTATCGCACTGCCTCTTAAATCGACTGAAACGAAAATTGAGCTCTCTGACAAACTTGATGCTGCACTTGATTCTGTAAATATTACCAATGATATCGAATCATCTTGGAAGGCTCTGCGTGGTGCAAAATATTCTACATCCTTGGAGGTTCTCGACCTGCTATATCGTAATCATCAAAACTGGTTTGATGAGAATAATACAGAAGTTCAGCAGCTTATAGATCAATTGCACTCTTCTCATAAAGCAGGGATTGAGGACAAGAACTCGTCCGACGCCTACAAGAAGTGTAAAAGTCAGGTTCATCGTGCTCTCAGAGCCATGAAAGAGCGTTGGTGGTCTGAAAAGGCCACTGAACTCCAATAATCTTCAGATAGAAAGGATCTAAAGGCTTTCTATGCTGGCCTCAACAGCATTTTCGGTCCTCAGAAAAGTTGTGTTGCTCCTATCTCCACAGCAGATGGTGAAACTCTCTTGACGGATAAAGTCAAACGTTTTATATCGCTGGAAACTGTGTTAAACACCACCTCGGTTACTGATGAGGGAGCCATCACATCAATTGAGCAAAATCCTGAAATTCCGGAGGTGTCTTTTGAACCTACTTATCATGAGGTAATTGGCTCCATCAAGCAAATTTCATCTGGAAAATCTCCTTCTCCTAAGGATCCTATTCCACCCGAAGTGTATAAGCATGGTGGCCAAAAGTTGGTAAAAAAGTTACGTCTCCTTTTCGTGGAGATATAGAAGGCAGGCTGTGTCTCACAGGATTATAATGACGCCTCTATCAAACACCTCCACAAAAACAAAGGTTCTAGGTGTGTCTGTGATAATCATCGGGGGGTATCACTAATTTCAATTGCAGGCAAAATCCTAACGAGACTGATTCTAAACAGAATCATTATACACCTTGTTGACTACATCTATTCTGAATCGCAGTGTGGTTTTCGGTCGGGTCGTGTCACCATTCTCTTCGTCAAGTTGCAGAGAAGGTTCACGAGAAAAACCAGGAGTTGTACATGGTGTTTGTGGACTTGACGAAGGCCTTTGACACTGTGAATCGAGACGCTCTTTGGTAAGTCTTGAGGAAACGCGGCATCCCTGAAAACATGCTAAAGGTCATCATCTCCTTTCACGAAGGAATGAAAGTTAATAACGTGTCTGATGGTATGATGTCGGAATCCTTTGATGTCACAAATGGCACGATACAAGGTTGTGTCATGGCCCCTGTCCTTTTTGCCCTTTTCTTCTCGATGATGCTGAAATACGCATTTGCAAACACAGAGAGCGGCGTCAAGTTTCAGTTTCGAACAATTGGTGGTCGCTTCAATCATCAGCGCTTCAAAGCCAAGACCCACCTTCGTACGCAAATTATTCATGATTTGTTGTTTGCTGATGATGCGGCTCTTGCAGCGACATCCTTTGAGAAGGCCCAATAATAAATCGTTTCTCTGCTGAATGTAAAGCATTTGGTCGTACACTTAGCATAAAGAAAACTGAAGTTGTGCACCAACCTTGTCCTACTCCGAAGCAATTGCGTGATGAGAAACAAAAACCACCAGTCTACAAATTTCCAGAGAGACCATTGAAAGTAGAAGACAAAGCCCTGAACTATGTAAAGTCTTTCACCTATCTTGGTAGCAAAGTCAATTACAGTGGAACTTTAGACGATGAAATCATGCATCGGATTGCTAAGGCTACCAGTGCTTTCGGCAAACTTCGCCATCGCTTGTGGATTGAGCGAGGTATTCGACTGGATACGAAAATTCGGGTTTACAGTGCTGTTGTACTTGCCATCCTTTAGTATGGCTCAGAGTCGTGGATTCCATACAGGTGCCATATACGCCAGCTAGATGTTTTCCATAAAACCTGTCTGCGTGCAATCTGTGGAGTTAACCTTCAAGATAGGACATCTAACGTAGACCTGTTTAACAGGTGTAATATTGGAGGAATCGAGACTTTTCCCATACAGTCTCAGTTACGGTGGACTGGTCATGTTTTGAGAATGTCTGATGACAGGATACCCAAGATCCTAATGCACAGCCAGTTAGATCAGAGCTACGGGAATGTAGGACGCTCATGGCTAAGATACAAAGACAATCTGAAAAGCTACTTGTCAGTAGTCAATATACCACATGACACCCTTGATCGCTTAGCCATGGAGCGGGTAGAATGAACATCAACGTGTTTTAGTGGGCTCAGCAATTTTCAATCTGCTTGTCTGAATCATCTTCAAGAAGCGAGTGCAAGATCTAAAAGGTCAGCCAATCCAACAGTGATCTCATCTCATAATTCTCACACTTGCTCCATATGTGGCCTCCTTTGTAAATCACTAGCGGATCTTAAATGCCACTTAAGATTATCGCACAAAATTTCATAACTGAATCAACTAAGCTGTCAGATCCTCATCCGGCGAAACCGACGGGAGACTCCATTATTATTATTATATAAAGTTATCGCCAAAGATTCACTAAAAAAGTTAACATAATTGATGAAAAAATATTCCAAACTTTATAAACAAAGATTTATCGTCAAAATCTTTGTATTATTTAAGAGGAAAGTGATTATTTATATTTTTTTTCATCCTTTCTAGAACTTTCGAAATTCTGGTTAACTTTTTTTTCGTCAGCGTAGGATCATAAATTAGCATAGGAAATTTAAGCGTAAAATATTTAAGTGAAAACAACACATTGATTTGGAAATTCTTGCAAAAGTCACATAAGAGTTGGGTTTTAATTAAATTTTCAGGACTTATTCACAAATAAATGAAATTATTTTAGAATGTTTTTTTTTAGAAGTCTTGATAAAAACATTTTTACACTTGTTACCCCCCCACACACGCACTTATTTAATTTTAAGAAATTTCGAGAAATTAATTTTTGCACCGCTTAATGTTTATATTAGTTATAAGCAGAAGTCCTTGGAGAATTTAAGTCATTAATTCTTTTTGCAAAACAGGATCGCCATTTACTCTAAATCTGCTTTGAATCGTAAAATAATAAAAAAATGAAATCAAACTAAGGCATTATTTAATTAGAAAAGTTTTTAATTACATTTATGAATAAGATATATTAAGGGCACTATTGTCTTAAAAAGAAAAAAAATGTATGAATAATTCATTTTTAGAAGAATTGTTTTCAGTTCGTTTATTTTTAATTTTAATTAGAATAATTTAGAAAATTTTAAATATGTTAAAATTTTGTATTAATTTCTATCAGTTAGGTGATATTGTTATAAAATAAAAACTTTATTTACTAATCATAAATGGAAAAGTATACAATGTAGCAGAAAAACACAATTTACACATAGTTATTACACAATTTTCGTCTAGTTAAACACACGCCGCACTCTACTTAAAACAAATACAATTATACCAGAGTGCTGGCCATTAGCGACACCATGCCACTGATGACTACAACCCAGAGAGAGAGAGAGAGAGAGAGAGAGAGAGAGAGAGAGAGAGAGAGAGAGAGAGAGAGAGAGAGAGAGATTTTACACACGCACGGTCCCGAAAGTTAAAGGAGACGAAGAGTTAACAATTTGTTTTAGATTTTCTTAAAAATCATTTAATCACCAGTTACTTACTGTCGCCCGAAGAAGTACAATCAAATTAATGAAACATGAAAGCTTTTGTGTAGCATTTTCAACATGTTTTTATTATAATCTCTTATAATAATAATAATAATAATAATAATAATTACAATAATGATAATAATAACATATTGCTCTACTTTGTATTGAGCACTTATTAAAAAGTAAATGCTACTAACTGTGGAATTTTATTCCATCTGTTCTTTCATTTGTATATATATATATATATATATATATATATATATATATATATATGTATATATATATATATATATAGAGAGAGAGAGATAGATAGATAGATAGATTCGCGATGCCTAAAGTTTAAAAAATCTTTCTTGAAGCTTTTATTTAAATTTCAATTTCAAGCTAGTAGATTATATATAATAATTCCAAGAAGTAAAATACTTTGCTGTATTTCAAGACTAATTTAATTTGACCGAAAGAATTTTCTTTTTTTAATCGCTAAAAATCGCTCACTTTAGCACCATTTATAGTCAGCTTATTAAAAAATCTTTCAAAAGTGAAATATAAAAGCAATTAAATAATATCTTAGTTTTATTGCATTTTTATTCTGCAACTATGGTCCTGTTTTACAAAAAAGAGTGATTAATTAAATTCTCCGAGGACTTGTCCTTATAACTAATATAATCAGTAAGGCTACAAACGGAATTTCTCAAAATTTCATAAAATTAAATAAGTGGTTGTTAACAGATGTAACAGATTTTCTAAAAAATAAATATTTCAAAAATAATTTAATTTATTTATGAATAAGACTTTAAAGTTTAATTAAAATCCTACAATTATCTGATTTTTACAAAAATTCACAAATCAGTGTCTTTCACATCAAATAGACGCTAAAAATTACTACATTAATTTATGGTACAATGCTGAAGCCGAAAGAACAATATTTTTAACGAAAATTTCAAAGGTTCGAAAAAGGATTAAAAAATATATATTTTGCATAAAAAATGATTTGATCTCTCCACTTAATAATAACATAAAGATTTTGACGATATTTTGGGGTATTTTTTTAATATGTATGTTAATATTTAGAAGATTTTTGGCTGTACATATATATATATATATATATATATATATATATATATATATATATATGAAAAATATACTCTTAAGGTGTGCTATATTTATGCAATAAAGTGCTCAATATCAGAGATAGAGCGTGTGTAAATATAAAAGTGAACATTGAAGTCAACACTTAGAGGCGACAGGCTGTTTCATGCTAGATGCAATCGTCTGGAAATCGTCATGAAACTGCTTGTCGCCTCTAAGTGTTGACTTCAATGTTTACTTATATATATATATATATATATATATATATATATATATATATTATTGTAAATAACCGATAGAATGCAACACTCTTTATATATATATATATAACTACTAAAATATTTTTCATTATAACAGATTACAATAAAAACATTTTAAAACATTTTACATGGCTACACAAAAACTTTCATGTACCGAAACTATAATCTTTTCTCTTCGCGCGTAAACATATAATGAAAATGATTTATTTGGAAAATTTGAAAACAAATCGTTACCTCTTTTGAAAGTTAAAAAGGAGGGGGACCTAATATATCAATTCTGTCATTATGTTACCCCAACACTTTTTTAACTTTCAAAAGAGATAACGATTTGTTTTCAAATTTCCCAAATAAATGATCTTTATTATAAGTCATTTTTTAATATTATGTCATTTAACATCGCCTGAAGAGGAACGATTATAGTTCCGAAACATGAAAGTTTTTGTGTAGCCATGTAAAACGATTTTATTATAATCTATTATAATAAAAATATTTTAATAATATTATGCTCTACGCTGGATTAACCATTTTTTAAAGAAGAAAATGATAAGAACTGTGGATTCTAACTCAATCTGTTCTTTCTCTTTCTTAATATATATATATATATATATATATATATATATATATATATATATATATATATATATATTGTGTGTGTGTGTGTATTTAGGTAGCATTATTTCATTAATGCATGTTTCGTTAAATAATATGGACAAGTAAATTCCTTTCATATTCTCGAATAAGCTGTTTAGCATTATCACTGAAACATGAAAGAAAATCACCATGTTGATATATGTTTTTATTGTTAATCCTGTCTAAGCTTTCGGCTTACATAAGCCATCATCAGAGATTACAAGTACATTACAACAATAAATTAAATAACGAAGATGGTAGTTTTTGTTTTAGATTGGTTATATATATATATATATTTGGTGATAGTAGTCGTGGCTCCAGGGGACACAGTCCTAAGTTTAGAGAGAATCTCAGTAGAGTTCCACCACGGAATTTGTGAGCGAGATATTGAGTCTGATTTGCTATCTCTTCGTCACCGAGGCCCGCTGGAAGAATTGGTATGATGTTTGCTTGACAACATAACTGTCAGGGTTTCAATTCTTGGTAGTGGATAGGCACTGCCGATGAGTCCCAAATATAGGACGAAACGGCCGTCCAGTGCTTTCTGCATTCTGTTGAGGTTTCAGACTCGATGAATTGCTTAATATATATATATATATATATATATATATATATCGACGACGGCACAATTTGAAACAATGGATCCAAAAATTGAACGAATCGCAAGTATTAAACGGATAATACATGATGCGATTAGTTCATGTCGTGTAATTTATGATGAGAAAAAACAGACGATTCAGACAAAACTAACCAAGTTTATGAAAGTCATATTTTCTCCCGATAATAGATATTAAACGGATAAAGAAATTGAGAGAGAAGAAGAAAACAATAAGTAACGATAGAAAGAGAAGAGAGCTACAGAAAAGGGGAGATGAAAAGAAGAAGAAGAGTTAAATAAAAAATTATTATTATTATTACTGCATGGTGTGTCATGATGCTGTGTCATGATGCAGTAATAATAATAATAATGTTCAAAGAAAAAAAAACAGGCGATTTTTAAACCTAAAACGTAGAGTGCTCAGTACTCTAATTTTATTTTATATATATATATATATAGTGTGGGTGTGGATGTGGTGTATCTCCCAATCCAAAAGAAGTGAACTACCAACGCCACCGCATAACCCACTAAAAAAAATGTCCAATCCACACAAAAAAGTCCCCTTATTAACAAAACCGTAAAATATGCCGCTTTGAAAAACATATTAAGAATGAGTTATGGGCACATGGTTAGTACGAGTTGGAACATTCGCATTTTGACTATGTGACCCGAGTTCAAATCTCGTCATGGTCGGTTTGTCAGGAAGGAGACTTCATGATGTTATCGGACTGGAGAGGTCGATCCCAGCGTTTGCCTGAAAACCATACCACGAAATTGGGTAGACGAAACTCTTGGGTGGGGGGAAGTCACAAGTCATCGTGGCCGAGGGCGTGAGCGTGCTGGCCTTGTTCGAATTGTTGATCACGCTAGATAGCACGCTCCCTCCCAGAAACTGTAACTAAGTTCCGTACAGTTTAGTTGCAGGTGGGCTGTTGAGATGGGTGTTGAATAAACAAAAAATGCGCCTGAGCAAGCGTCTCCAATAGGGATGACTAGCCACCCTAGTAGACGGGTATCCTCGTATATGAGTGGCCATCTTGCCGATGCACTAATATTTATTCCTAACTTGGTTTGCATTTCGAGGCTAGTTAATCATTTTCAACCTTTTGAGATCATTGTTTCTTGTCAGTGTTATTTCTCCGGATCAGGTCAACAGAAAGGTAATATTGTATGCGGACAAAATGTTGCTCTCTGTTAGTCGAAATTACTGACCCAACCACACGACATTTATTTCATTTCACGTATTTTTTGTCGAGCAATGTCATCGATCGTTGGGCAGCCAATATCTCTTTCCTTTGTTCCGCTGTGCCCAGAAGTGGTTTCTTTGGGTGACTTGCGTCTGTTGTAAAATGGTATTAGCGCAAGTGTCGTAGTTAACTGTTGTAGCATACCTACGGACGAAAATGAGAATGTCCTCATTCACATAAAGACAGTAGTAAATACTGTATGTTGGTCTGCAGTTGAAGATTCGTCTACAGCGGTGCTGGTCAAACTCTCTGACTCCGGGCAGAGAGGATCCCTAGACGAGGATATGTCGAAGGGCAGAGTCTCATCTCAGGGAAACAGTTACTTGACCCCGTTTAATATGGGGTCTACGGGGAATTTTTGCCCGAGCCTACGGGCTCGGATACCCCACATTAAAATTCGGACTTGTCCCACATCTGACCGCGTGGGGCGGTTGGTAGATATCCTGCAGTTGGAGCTTCATTGTGGAATTCATTTGACACACTTCTAGCAGTTGTCTACTATTTCTACGCGCCTCAATCGAAAACGGAAAAAATAAATAAATACCTAAACAAACAAAATGACAATAAAATAAGCAAAATAAATTAATCCAAACAAATTACCAAATCACACCTTTTAGAATAGACGAAATAGAATAAAAATTAAGGAACCAAATCAATAAATAAAGTAAATAATAAACAAATTAGCAAACTATTATGACCAAAATATTAGACTATAAAAAATCCAAAAAAAATGGGATGAAAAATAGCTATAACTGTTATATAACAATAAAAAAAAGAATGAATAAAAAATAATATACTGCGTTACTTAAAAATCGAAAACCAAAAAGAGAAAATATACAGTGTAATAAATAAATAACAAGTATAATAAATTGATCTAAATACATCCAAATATATAAATAAACTAACAACCGATACCGATAAACTAGCCGTTTAGAAAAAACAAATAAATATAATCAATCCAAATAAAGAAATTAAAAACTGTTCCCGCCAAAATAATAGTCAGAACAAACCACAACAATCAACACCAAAATTCAACAAATAGCTTTATCTTCCCAAACAAAAAACAAAACTATTAAATAAGCTATATAAACAAATTTTTATTACGTTAATAAAAACACCGATCAAAATAAAAATAATAAATAAATAAATATATAAGATAAAAAATAAAAATAAAAATAAAAATAAATAAAAACAAGCAAAATAATTTGACCCAAATATATAAACAAATAAACGACTTCCGGTAAAATAGCCGCCATAATAGACTACCCATAATAAGCTATATAAACAAATTTTTATTACGTTAATAAAAACACCGATCAAAATAAAAAATAAAAATAAAATAAATATAAAGGATAAAAAAAAAAATAAATTAATAAAAACAAGCAAAATAATTTGACACAGATAAACAAATAAACAAATAAACGACTTCCGGTAAAATATCTGCCAAAATAGACTACCCACAATGCAACACTGACCCGTATATATAAATAGCCGAGAAAAATAACAGCACTCGTGGCCTGACGATTGTATCTAGCATGAAACAGACTGTCGCCTCTAAGTGTTGACTTCTATGTTCACTTATATATATATATATATATATATATATTTGTGTTTGTGTGTGTATGTGTATTGAACGATACAGATGCATACACGTAACTACACACATATCTTAAGGATTTTTGTTGTGCTATTATGAATGTCAAATGCTATTGTAAATGCAAGATTCTAAAAGGTATATACCATTATGTACTCGCGTATCATGCTACTTTTGAAGATCGACTTTTTGGTCGCATATAAAATTAGCGTATGTCCGGCTGGTCCTGGCTACGCCGTTGACTAAACTAAATATCCATTTACTGTAATCAAAATCTATAGCTGTATTTAAAATAACCCATTATTTTGACAAAACTGATGTCTTACTTAAATGTATCCAATATTAATTCATGTAATATTTCCATATTACTATCGTATTAAAAAATACAAACATACCTATCCATTACTCTACTGTGCTTCCTTCTCACAGATATAACAGACGTTATTTATCATTACCATTTTAGCAGTAACTTGAGTGACTTTCGAGCCTTATATATAGAGTGAATTTAAGTATAAAAAAGTAGTAATTGTTCACCAGACACGCCTTCCTAACCAGAGGCGTCTAAAAATAAGTTTAGTGAATACTATTGCTAATATAGGGAACACGAAAACTCCCTGTAGTCTTGTGTCAGACTAAATTGAACTGTGTCAATCCTTTTCATGTCACGTTACGAATCCCTAACACAGTAGGGTCGTAGAAGAACGACATATTCTGCAATTGTAGCAACAGTGGTCAAAATTGTCTAACAGAGCCCATCTCTTTTTAAGCTGATTTTGCTAACGGGCATGAGAAGGCAGCGGCCACCTTCCAGACAAGCTTTCGGGAACGGACGACGAAACGCGGTGTGGAAGCTTGACAAAGTTGCTTAGAGCTATAAGGAATAGGAGATTGTCCGGAAGGAACAGAACACAGTGAAGAAGGTTTCCTTCTTCTAGAAGGTTTGCGTAGCCAAAGCAAAAGGAGTGCAGTCTGCCTTGCTGTTTAACCCATCACTGGAGGGAAGTAGATTCATGCTTTTTCCTAAAGGCATTAGTGTGAATTCAGTGAAACAGAATCGGCCGAAATTTGATTGTTTGTTTCACTTTCCGCGCCGATTCCTAATACAATACCCGCGCTTTTTCAATACCACTTCTCGAAAGATTGTAATTACCCCAGCTTCTCCACCGAGGCGGGATGTGACACAAGTTAGGGTTTAATGTGGATAACCCGAGCGCGTACACTCGGGCCAGGGGCAAAAATTACCCACCACCCGCAACTGCCGGTTGCGCTGGCATCGTTATGACTACCGATCTCCCCTCTCTAGTGCAATGACGGAGTTACAGCCGCGAGCAGTAACAATGACAGTGTTTTTATTTTCCCCAGCTGCGTCTCTGTCCGTGGACAGAGTCACAGCTGGGTCGAACTCTGCCTGAAAACAGAGACACAACTTAGAGGTGGCAATCCTATTCCGGCATGGGCCGCAGACGGTATATGATTTTCTAAGCGTAGCACAAGGCTGACAGTATGGAGCGCCAAGTGAGGATCGAACTCACTACTCAGTTGTAATATGTTCTAGCGAGACGAGCTTGTTAACTATTATAGCACGTCGAAGTGCCCAATGACTTTCGAAGCGTAGCTTAGATGTGGCACAAGGCCGAAAGTATGGGTGCACCTAGTGAGAATCGAATTCACTCATCATCAGGTCGAGAATTCTTCTCGGATTCTCCTGACTCGTTCCCTCCAACCATCTCTGTCAGACATCGCTGTCAGCAGGTCCTCCAGATGGCATCCAGAATCATCTAAATGTTGGTCAATGTAGGCGTGATGAGGTCTTCTAACCGATCTTTTGCAGTGCAGTGGGTTCCATGGGAGGCTATCACTCACAAGTTCTGACATATTTCTCCACGAGTGACCAGCTAGCCGAAGCCTTCTCTCTCTCTCTCTCTCTCTCTTAGCGAAACTTATTATTCAGTCGTAATTGATCTAGCTTACCATTACATCACGTCGAAGTGATCCCACTTCTCAAGATGTATTGGGCGGGTCCGTTAGTAGTGTTTGAAGCTGAGGTCGGTCTTTAAGTTAGGGGAACAGCGAATGCGACTTTGTACGTTATAGAATTATTTCACACGTCGAAGAGAATGATTTTTGAAGTGGCAGCCTCCCTGTAGACGGTCCTGGTCATGGTGGGCCATTTTGACGGATTTAAACAAATAAAAATAAAATTAAAAATTTGCTGACTTATTTCATAATTCATTATTCACTGAAAATATTCTAGTGATTTTTTATGTATAATACGCGTCATCAGATTCTTATTGTGTAGAAGGTATAGAAGATTGAATGTCAAAGGAAACAGCGTGTTTTTGCTACTATCTTTGCATCCTATACGACTGTGCCTCAAAACCACAAGAGATTTGTCAACATTTCTGCTATGTGGGGAGTAGGGTGAGAGGAGACCCATCGAAGGTATGAGAATTTTCGGCTGTAATTGATATTATATTGTTTGACATTGCCAAGGCATCAACGAACTTGAATATCGGGGTCTTGTAACTGGAACGAAAACTGCGCTCTCGAATTTGTCTAAAAGTATTTTCGTCATCAAGCAAGACACAAAAAGTTTCCTTAACCCTTTGCCTGTAAATGATTTTTTCGTTTTCATTATGTGAAACTATATATGAACAGATTCTATTTGACAAATAAGATGAGCTGCCTTGCAATAGTTATAAATCTGAAAACAAGAATGAACGTTTGGCTAGTACGCACAAAAATGCCCTGGACAGAAAGAGTTATATATACTTTTCTGAAACTTTATTTGAGAAATCTTAGCTGATTTAAAGTATAATTAATCTGATTTGAAAAGAAAATTGATTGCTTTAAGTTTAAAATAACAGAGGAATGTGTTTTTTAAAACAAAGGCTAGTGACGATTACACGCTTACCACTGTCACTTGTCACTCATATATCACTTAACAAGGGATGATAAATTCTGTCAACACCTTTACTGTTGTTCTACGGAATTAATTACAATATAGTAGAATTGATATTACAAAGCAGTTCAACCTAATCTAATATTTTGTGCATCATATATGACCACAGCACATTTACTTGTTTTCAGATTTATAACTATTGCAAGGCAACTCGGCTTATTTGGCAAATAGAATGTGCTGATATATAGTGTTTCACATAATAAAAACTATGCATCAGATGTGAAGCACAGAGCCTAGTGTAAATAACTTACGGTTTGTACGTTTTTATTATGTAAAACACTATATATCAGCACATTCTATTTGCCAAATAAGCTGAGTTGCCTTGCAATAGCTATAAATCTGAAAACAAGCATGAACGTTTGGATAGTACAAACGAAAATGCCCTGGACAGACAAAGAGTTAATTCTCGGTTTTAAAAAAACTTCCAAAAATAAAAATATACTTTTCTGAAACTTTATTTGAGAAATATTACTGGATTTAATTAATCTGATTTGAAAAAGATATTATTTACTTTAAGTTTAAAATAACAGAGAAATGTGTTTTTAAAACAAAGGCTA
Organism: Acanthosepion esculentum; assembly: GCA_964036315.1. Classification (NCBI taxonomy): domain Eukaryota; kingdom Metazoa; phylum Mollusca; class Cephalopoda; order Sepiida; family Sepiidae; genus Acanthosepion; species Acanthosepion esculentum. The sequence goes on along the minus strand of OZ038500.1, from coordinate 15,373,386 downwards.
GTGGTGTTTACACTTTTACCACTGTCACATGTCACCATTAGTTCACTTAACAAGGGATGATAAAATCTGTCAGCACCTTTACTCTTGTTCTACGGATAATTTACCTGTTAAAACATAATTTAAGTACTTAAAACTTATATAAAAAGCGCTCAAACGTCATTTCCTTAATATTGTTTTTTTTTACGTATTTTTTAAGTTTTTATATACAAGATTCCAGTTTCCAGTTCGTCGTGCGTTTGCGAGAACTATAAACAATTCACAAGGTCAAACCCATCAAAAAGTTAGAATTTGGCTCCAGAAAGAAATATTTACGCATGACCGGTTGTATGTTGCATGCCCAAGAGTAAGAAATCCTAAGAAGTTATTATAAGAAGTTATTATTCGCTGTTAAAACGGAAAAAAAGAAGAGAGATTTTCTTTAAAAAATATTTACCATGAAGTCCTATAAAATTAAATTACATTAATGAAATTATTAAGCCGCTAAGTAGGGTTTTTGTCAAAGTATTTTTCAAAACAAATCAGATTATTCAAATTTTATCGATTGGTTTGCGAAATTGAACGAAATGTAGAGTTTGTAAATCTTGACAAAAAAGTTACAATACTAAATACTGTGAGGATTTCAACACGCGTCTGCGTATTGCATAAAAATTCTACTATTAAATATTTTAGAAAGATGTCTTAAAATCTAGCGATACTAAGGTTGCGACAGTGGTCTGAAGCTGAGTTAACTATTTGACCGTATTTACGGAAATATCCACATTAAACAAATTAAAAGATCAATTCGGGGCCTTATTTTATCATTTTCAGTCATTTTTCTTTCTAACAGTTAAAAAAGGAATCATTATTTGGCTATAATACAGAGGGTTCTCGACTTGCGACAGAGTTCCGTTCCTACAGTGCGTCCTAACGCTATTTTCCATACCGGGACGTACCCACGATTACTTACGTCACTCCGCTATGTTAACGGAATAGTAAATTGATAATTTATGACATAACACATTTCTATGACATATCTTAACATAATTAGGACTAAAAACACATAGATGACATAAATATAATATATATATATATATATATATAATGAAATGAAATGAAAATAATACATATAATGAAATGAAATCGTGTTAATCTGCTTGTGTATTTATTGCCAGTGATGACATTGGCTCTCCGTAGGTGAGATGACGAATATGTGGGAAATTTTTTTAATAAAATCGATAAATAAAATATTAATACAAAAGAAAAAGACATACATTTTCCCATGATGCTAAGCATAAAGGAACCGGAAATATGATTACCCCACTTATTTTTCTTTCTTGCCCAGATTTGCTGCTCTTTCCGAGGACTGCACGCGACAAGATCTTATGCTTTGTGGCGGTTAACAAGTTGCATGTTTGTGTGTATTTTATGTGTTCGTATGTAAACAAATGAGAAGCGCACAAAAACTTGCTTTCTGCTACGGGGCTTTATTCTTTTGATGGCGACTGTAGTGAAATAAAGTTCTCAGTGTCTCTTCGGTGTTTGCGTTTTTCTTTATTTTATTTTATTTGAATTTAGCGTAAGTATAATCATGATATTCATGGTCTAGCTTGGAAGCCATGATGAAAGGCGATAAGTTTCCACAAACACAACACTAATGCACAAGAATCCAATATGGCATACAACCAAGAACCTACCCACGCTGTCTTATGTACAAGGCAAATGACGTAAGTCGAAACAAGATTAATGAAGACTGCGCCGTAACCACGAATCGTACTAGGTCGGGAGTTTTCTAACTCGGGGTCCTACTATATATCCAATTTGTCAAAGAGAATCCAAATATTTTGACTATATTGAGGCATTGGCAACCGATCGAAAGGAATGTTACCGCTGATTTGTGAGCCTCTCACAAATGTGACACTCTCCTCTGGGGTTATTCAGTCGGATTTATTTATTTCTCGTATCAAGTCGGTTTGAGTCCCGGTTTCGCTTCTGATTACGTTTACCCCTTAAAAAAAAAACAAATTCCCTCTTTTTTCTTTTCTTTTACAAATATTTTCATGTTAACTGATCTGACGAGTTTTTTCCCCCGAATACATGAATTTTCGAGCGTTACTAGACTGGCATCCAGGTCCCACGCTTTTACTTTTGAAATAGCTAAATGCAAGCTCGATAGCTAGGCCACCGCGAAGTCATTGGGACCGAGGTATTGAGGGGCGATTTAGTAAGCGTGGCTTACTTGTGGCACAACGCTGAAAGCGTGGAGCATCCAGTGAGGATCGAACTCAGTCAATTGTAATTAATCTAGCGAGACAAGCTTGCTAACCACTACACCGCGTCGGAGTCCTCAAGACGCGTTGAGTGTTCTGACCTTGTTCACGCATGTTTGTGTGCTTTCTCCCAGAAACTGTTACAAAGATCCGCTTAGCATAGCTGCACTATAAACCCCCGGTTGCCAATGTATAGTTTGAAGAAACACAAAAAACGAGCCTGTCGACTGCAAAAGGGATTGGCTACCGAACCAGCAAGCGTCCGAATGTGGAAACAACTAGTCACCTATTACTTGTTCGATCTTTTTCCCGTCCAAATAAAATATGAAAGCTATCAACTGCAGAACAACTTGTGTTTATATATATATATATATATATATATATATATATATATATATATATATAAGGCAGCATATATTTACATTACAAAGAGTCAATCATACCTAGAATTAATCAGCAATTTGAATGCGATTATTGACGAAATCACTTCGCTAATTGACAAACATAAGCATTCCACTACTGATTGCGCGATGCATTGAAAGTATACTAGCAGAAATAAAAAATAAAAATACACCATATCCATTGTATTTATTTATGAGGATCTCATCATTCGGAGGATTATCAGTAGTGGAATGCTTATGTTTATGTCTACTAGCGAAGTGATTTCGTCAATAATCGCATTCAAATTGCTGATTAATTCAAGGTATGATTGACTCTTTGTAATATATATATATATATATATATATATATATATATATACTATTTACATTATTCGGACTATTGTCCTCATTTTTGTCGACATATTTATTACAACGTTTCGGCCGTTCTACGCTCCAGTCTTCGTCAGGTGGTTGGAATGTCGAACTGAACCCTTTATTTCGCTCACTGGGGTAGACTGTTCTAGTTCCACGTGCCATGTTTATGGATGTCAGTTATCAGTTATCTCCTGTTAATTTCCCTCTGAAAGTTCGCCACTGCCTTAGCCGGGTATTGAACTCACACTGTCTGGGTCCTGTCACTGGATCTACTCAAGTTGTTTTATAGATACTTTTATTTTGATTGGTCATTGCAGCTTATGTAATAGCGTTTCCTGTAGTGAGGGCTGTTTGGTTGATTTGAACCTTTTAAAACCCTTTATTCTCCATTCAACACCATCACTTTCAAGTGTTGAAACAAAATGGCTATTTTTGTAGTGATTTAATAACATATTTATGTTATAATTTTCGAATAAATTATATTTGTTCTACTCTGGATTGAGCACTCTTTTAGGAATAGTATTTCTTGGTTATTGGAATATATTCCGTATACACCAATCCTATACTTGGGTATATATATATATATAATGTATTCATCCAAATTAAAGCATAACAAAAAGACAAAATTTATTAAAATTGATTGATTCGTTTTCTACAGCTTATCAATCCTTTAGAGGTTATCTAAAGCCAGAAAATATTTTTAGAACGTAAGATTTTCCCCCTTAAGATAGTAACGATTTAGTAATACAACACTTATTAATTAACCCATATCTGGGGGAGAAAATGTTGATTCATACCTTCATATCATGCGGGAATTGAAACTCGGCCCCCCTGAACGACAATTCTAAGCTGTTATGCATTACACCACCCTCACAACCAACCTTACAGTACCTAGTATTCCCAAGCGGTCGCCCATCTAGGTAGTGACTAGGCTCGACGTTGCTTAACTTTGGCGATCGTACGAGAACCGGTGTTTCAGCGTGATATGGCCGTAAGTCTAGCGAACTTGAGTAAATGGTCGTCGAGCAAGGTTTAGGAAAGATAACAAAAAATGTATTAAGAGTTACGAAGGAAAGTGTGGAGAGCTATGATCGCCAACATCCTGAAGGGACAAGAAGAAGAATTAACTTGAGTAAATGTATGGGGGAACAAGGTTTAGGAGAGATAATAAAAAGACAAAATTTATTAAGAGCTACAAAGACAAGGAAAATCTGGAGAGCCATGATCACCATCATCCTGAAGTGACACGACACATAGAAGGAGAATTAGCTTGAGTAAATTGATGGAGGAACAAGAAGGTTTAGGAGAGATAATAAAGAGACAACATTTATTAAGGGCTACAAAGATCAGGAAATTGTGGAGAGCCATGATCACGAACATCCTGAAGGGACGCGATATATACAAAAAGAAGAATTAACTTGAGTAAATGTATGGAGGAACAAGGTTTAGTAAAGATAATAAAAAGACAACATTTATTAAGAGCTACAAAGATCAGGAAGTTGTGGAGAGCCATGATCACGAACATCCTGAAGGGACACGATATATACAAGAAGAAGAATTAACTTGAGTAAATGTATGGAGGAACAAGGTTCAGTAAAGATAATAAAAAGACAACATTTATTAAGAGCTACAAAGATCGGGAAATTGTGGAGAGCCGTGATCACCAACATCCTGAAGGGAGACGACACAAAGAAGAAGAAGAAGAAGAAGAAGAAGAAGAAGAAGAAGAAGAAGCCTATTGCCAGATTGAGTTAGTGGGATCTGTAATATTGCGTGTTGTCGGAGGAACATTTTCTTGAGGCCTTATTTCATTATAATTTGCTGATTGCTTGAAATATTTCAGTGATGTCTTACGTATGACCCTTGGCATCAGTTTTCACTGTGTCTTCAGATTTAGAAGATTTAATATCAAAGTCAGCAGCGTGTATTTCTTATTTTTATAATGCTGTTAATATTCTTTTAGGGGTCACTTGACTGCCAAAAGATTATCAAAAAAATATCGCGTCACGCCTGTCGAATCACAGAAGTGGTTCAAGCTATTAATATTGGCAGAATTCCAAGCATAGCTTTCATAAAGCAAGATTTTTCTAAAAAAAAAAAAAAATATTGGATATTATATGAATTGACATCGGCACAAATTACTTATGGGTGTAGCTCAATAGTAAGAACATTAGACTTAAATTATTATCCGTATATCCATGGATCGACTGAAAAGTTCAAAGGCTGACCAAGAGATAAATATACAGTGCTGTTCGATAAAAAGTGACTCACCTGATTTATTTTACTAAATGTTCTCTTCTCCGAAGAAACGAAAATTGAGCTAAATTCAAAGGATCAGCGATCTAAAATCCGAAGAAGAATCTATGAAAGCTCTTTGAATTTAGCAGTAAGTACTGTCAAGCATCGGTTCAGTATAATGTTCTGCGGATGCTTTTCTTTTCATGGAACTGGTTTCTTAAAACCTGTTGAAAAGACCCTCAGGAGCGAGCAGTACAAGAGGATTTTAGAGTCATGTCTGCTCCCTTCTGCCTGTTGAAAGGGTGCAAATCGACCCCACCAAGCTCATTTTTATGCAGGATAATGATCCCTGTCACAAATAAAAGTTTATGAAGGAATACTTTGATGAGAAGCAGGTGAGTGTTATGACATGGCCACTCTAATCTCCTGACCTCAACCCCATAGAAAACTTATGGAGCATTATAAAGTACAGGCTCTCGAGAAAGCAGTTGAGCAACAAAGAGGATTTGATTGTGAATTTCATATCCGAATGGAATTCAATGCTTGGAGATGAGATTTGCCAGAACCTAATCAAGTCAATGCCAAAAAGGGTTGAAAAGGTTATTCAAAATAAAGGAGGACCCATAGATTATTAAATATTTCGAACTATATTACCTATTATAAATATATTATACCACTATTATTCTTTATTTAAAGCTGTTCGGTTATGTTTCTATTGATTACTAGTTGCAGGAAATAAATGAGTCACTTTTTTTGCACAGAGTTTTTTCCCTAAATATCATTTATATCCAAAATTATAATTATCAATAGAATACCTTAGGGTGAGTAAGCTTTTTTACTAGGTGGTCGGGAAGGGGTCTTTATATTAGTAAGATTAAAAGTTAGTTTGACCGCAAAAAACAATAGGCGAAAAAATTTTTAAGTAAAAAAAAAAACAGATGAGTCAGTTTTATCGAACAGCACTGTAAGTAGACACATCAGTTTAGAGTAAAAGACATACAAGTGTACCAGAATACAACAGATTACGTGACAACCTCTTTTGCCTACGTCGCATCACTCACTAGTTGAACAAAACTCGCTAATTGTATATTCCTATCCTGATGATGAGTTTAGAAAGTCGAGAAGCTTGAACCATATTTCTTGTACATTTTCCCGAAATGAACCCTGGACAATTTCTGACGGACTTTAATTCTTGTGTCTGGGATGGTTTTTTCGTAATTTGGAAAAGACGATCAATAAAATTAATAAACACAAAATGTCTGTCGTTTGTAATAATAGTAATGATCTTAAGGAATATTTGTTGTCTAAATACATACATACATACACACACAAACATACACACACACACATATACATATTCATATATATATATATATATATATATATATATATATATATATATATATATATATATATAGCATAATGAGAAGTCACGTATACTTTCTTGATATGTATATAATATATGGATAAAATAACTGAAAAAAAATTGGGTGTTTTTTTGCGAAAGTATTTATTTATATGTTTTTATATATATTAATTTAATATTTCAGACCACCTCGGTCCTTCCTCAGATATTAATTGAATTACTGTATTACTGTATTTGGCAGTTTGTTTACACTTTACAGCGTCCGTCCTTAGACGCGGACGTCACGTGATGCGGAATGCAACTATGTTTGAATGTTTTAACGTAAATCTAACGATAGTATTTTAGATGTTGTTTAAAAAGGTTTTTTTAACTATATCTAAAGAAATTTTTTAACTATTGAAATATTTATACAGATTTAAAATACCCAAATCTTTGTTTAACCCTAGTTTATATGTACTTTGGAGTTGGGTACAGAAAATTCACTATTTTCTGTACCCAACTCCAAAATCAAAATACATCCACCTCGCCTCACCTGGGATAGCAATAATATAATTTACTACCTATTCTGCACAATATGTCCTAATAGTGGATATATTGGCGAATCTGGAACTAATTTTAGATTTCGTTTCAACAACCACAAACTAGACATACGTCAAAACAATCCGTATTCCCCCATAGCTGAACACTTTAATCAATCAGGACACTCATTAGACAACTGTAAATGTATATTGATAGACTCAGATTTTAGTACAACATACACACAAATAAAAAATAGAAATACTGGATTTTAAAATTAGACACATATAAACTTGGGTTAATGGATTCTCATTAGTGAATGCGCACTGCTGATGAGTCCCAGATAGGACGAAACGGCCGTCCAGTGCTTTCTGCGTTCTGTTGAGGATTCTAAGCTCGACGAATTACTATAATATATATATATATATATATATATATATATATATATATATATATATATATATTATAGGAGATTAGAAAATGTTATATTTTTATTATATGAGTTATTAATAAAAAAGAACATTTTACATCGCTACACAAAAGCTTTCATGTTTTTATATTCGTTTTAAAATTTGAAGACAAAAGAATGGATCTGAATGAAAACGAAACAAAAAAAATCTAAATATGATTTTCACTATCCGTAAATATACAATATATTGCCGAAAATGAAAAACTTCCAACCTGATAATTACCAATGACGCTACCCATGCAAAATTCCAAACCGCCTTCATAGGTTTTCCTGTTCATTGCGGGTCCGCGATGCCGTAAATAAAACTCAAACTAAAATCGTATACATCAGTTACACGACAAGTTCTTTAAGCTTGTTCCTAACCAACCACTTAAGCGATCTTGGTTTGATGAGAAAACACTTAAAGATACGTACCCAACAACCCTCAGCCATGAGGAAAATACTTGTCGATAATACTCATATATTATGAACATCTGAACTCAACATATAATTTATCACAACGACATCTCTAAAACAATAAAAGACTTAATACAAAATAAAACGATAAGCCAAAACTTGAAGGAGGAATTTGCTTTATCACCTCCAAGAATGAATATACGAGAGAAACCTCAAGAAGTTTAAATAAAAATATTATATGAACACCGTGCCTTCTTATATTTTATGAGGAGGCACCGTAGAGTAATGGATGGCGGATCTGATTGAGGAATAGGAGAGCCGAGTTCGAATTCCAGTCGATTCCATTACATTCACTTACATGCTAATACCCTTGGGAAAAGTATGAAATTCTCTATAGCAGGACTGACCGTGTTCTATAACCTTCGATGGCAACTGGTCTACCACAGAAAGAAATGGCAACCTACTGCAGGAAAAAAAAAGATCTGCCTCGTTAGTCATGTATCGAAAGATGGCGTATGACGCATGGCACTTAACTGACTGATGAGACATTTAAGACAAAACACTGAACGCATTAGTTGTTCACTGTAATGAGACTGACCACAATTTTCACATCAAAAATGATACTCTATTAAAAAAAGAAAATAATTCACTGAAACGAAAATGTTTAAAAAGTACTTTAATCGCTATTTCCTCCACAGTAAATTTGCGTCCAGTTTCTTACAACATTTCGCCATTCTTGGCAGGTCTTCTGTTATCACAATGTGGAATATTTAATAACAGGGATGATGGAAAAAAAAACGGAATCTAAAAGAAATTGGCTGGATTATATTCCCAAAACACATTAAGAAATTCTTTCGAAATTAAAAAAAAAAATCGTTCATGCGCATGCGTAGTCGCATCAACGTAAAGATAAATATGTCCGATGACGTCCTAAGCGTCCTATGCGACAAAACGCGTCGCATGAAATCATTTTTCACTTTGTGGTACATCTTTCCTCCAATCGTGTTCTTGATATATATAAACATTTATATATCGTTATTCATTATCTAATTATAAAAAAAAAAGTTTGAAGATATCAGATACACTACTATTTAAAAAAATGAAGAAAAATAGTCCTACACTAAACAGCACTTTGAAAAGTTTGGTTTGGTTTATTTTGTTTTACAGAATATCTACCTCAATGTGCTATTTTAATGCCGACAAGATTTTTATTGCTGGTAATATTTTTTTCTTCAGAAATTCATTGCTGGTAATATTTTTAATTTTTATTTTATATTTTTGACAATGCATGTCATGTCTTCATTTTTACTATGAAATGTATTGTTAGTCATTTTACTATAAAAATGTATTGCTGGTTGGTTTGGTTTGGTTTGATGGTATATGAACCTTAATGGGTTATTTAATGCCAACAAAATTTTTAATGCTTGTAATATTTTTGTTTTGCTGGCAACATCTTTTTTTTCAAAAATGTATTTCTGATAATATATATTTATATTTTTTGGTCATCCACAGACAGACTGTTTCGCAACTCATCAGTGTGGCTAAACGTCCGGTTGCCTTTAGCTAGGATCGAAACCCGACTGAATTTGCGTCAGTCGGAACTTCTACCAGTAAGCTGTCAGCGCACGGTACGGGATGTAGGTGAATTTTAGCGTGTTTATTTTTAGATTTAGATAAACACACAGTGACTGACAGTGACTCAATTCTGCCGAAGAGTCATGCAATATTAGCTTAAATAGTCACTGTTTACAAATTCACACCTATTTAAATAAAAACAGAACACTTTAAGGTTCCATGTAATAAATTATTTCACCACAGCCCTTTTAAAGGACCGCGGATCATCAGACTTTACTTCCAAATGTTGAAACGAAAAATGAAAAGAAATTTACACATTTTTGACGCGCAGTACTAAGTATATGTAAATTAACGAAATGAGGAAGTGAGGGAGGGAGAGAGACATGATTGAGTTAGATGTAACATTTCTATTCTTTCAAATTTAAATTGTTTGGGGAAATCCAGACATTGACACATTAAATCGGTTAACTTAACGGAAGTTATATATTGATATGGAAGGGGGAGAAAAGAAAAAGGCATGAAGAGAAAAAGAGAGAAAGAAGTTATGAGAGAACGTGTCATTAACTTTCTTTGGAATGAAAGGCCTGAAATCGGCGCTGTTGTTTTGCTTTACTTTGAGAGTTCATAAATTTTTAAAAGCAGCGAGCATAAAGTTCAGAACGATGTTAAGAAAAAGTCTAAATATGAAATAACTTTTTATTTTAAAGCTTCAAAGAACATTTTGTCATGGAAAAATAAGGATATAAAGGTAAATTATATAATTCCAAAATATAAAGCTCAATAAACTTATTTTGATAAAGTTATATGAATAATTATATAACATTCGAAAAAAATAGATGATTAAACACATCAGAACGATTAACAAAATCATACTATTATAATGGATACATCATATCCAAATGAAAATAGCGTTCATAATTCATTAGTACTTGATGTGTAGACCTTTACTTGCAATAACAGCTTGACATCTTTTGCTACGTGAGCGAATTAATGTCTTGCATTCATTAACGGATATTTTCTCCCATTATGGTGACCACTGACCTAAACAATCACTCACGCTACGGGCGAACTTCTGACATCGATCAAGACGCTCTGCTTATCATTGAGGAGAATAAAGCGAAGATTTCGTTCGACGGAAGAGATTGCTAAGAGTTTGTAAATTGATCTCTCAACGGCCTTTCGCCATCTGAAGAGACTTGAAAATGGAAAAGGTGTCATTTTCTATCACGACAACTCAAGACGGCATATTGCAAAAGCTTGCAGAAGCTTAAAGAGTTGAAACCGAGTTGAAACTCGCCAGCACGTATTCTCCTGACTTGGCTCTTTGGATTTCCATTCGTTCTTGTCTCTACAGAACAATTTACATGACAAAAATATTGACTGTACTGATTAGTCGAAAAATACCTCACAACTTTTTTTTCAACAAATAAGCAGCAAGTTTCTATGACAACGGTACTAAAAAACTTGTAGAACAATGGGATATTGTTGTTAAAAACAACAGGGATTGTCTACATGACTAATAATTTTTTTTTTATGAGTATGAAAAAATTTGGTTTTAAATTTCTATGCATATTATTCTTCCTTCATATTTGACGAAACTTGTATAAAAGTGTATGTATAGCTAGCCACTCGTATTCGAGGATAGCCAATCCCTATTGCAGACGTGTGCTCAGGCGCATTTTTGTTTATTCAACACCCACAGAGCACACCTGCGGTTTATAGTGTAACGATGCTCAGCAGACCTTAGTTACAGTTTCTGGAAAAGAGCACGCTATCGTGATCGAGAATTTGAACAAGGCCAGCACGCTCAAGCTTGAATTTATGAACTCTCAAAGTAAAGCAAAACAACAGCGCCTATCCTCGGTCACGATGACTTGTAAATTCGTTCCCAATTTCACACACAAGGTTTGGGTCAAACCGTGGTACGGTTTTCAGGTACTTTGGAAAGTTCCTGAAAACCGTACCAATGTCAGATAACACCAGAAACTCTCATTCCTGCGAATCGGCCATGGTGAGATTCGAACCCGGGTTTCGTAGTCAGAATGCAAACCTTCTAACCACTCGGCCACGAAGATACAATCATCAGAATCAATTTTTAAACTATCAATTGTTTTGTTTGTTTTGTTTTGTTTTACGGCATATCAACACCTCAATGGGTTATTTAATGCCGACAAGATTTTTTAGGATAGACTCATATGAATAGAATATGTATTCCTTGTAAGCAATCAGTTTGTAGATCTGGTTTCGTTGATGTATTTTTGTAAAGAGAGTTTTTGTAGAGAGTCTAGTTTGATATGTTTTATTTTGTTTTACTGCATATCCACACCTCAATGGGTTATTTAATGCCGACGAGATCTTTATTGCTGATAATATTTTTTTACAGAAATGTGTTGCTTGTAATATTTTTTTTCAAAAATATATATGGTGGCAAAAATCTTTCCAAAACTGTATTACTATTATTAAAACCTATTTTTATACTTTCATAGTGTTTTGAACCCTTTCAGTGGGGTTAACTATTTGACCATAGCTAGGACCTTGACAGGTCTTACCACCCCAGGTCAGGATGGACCTGGGAACACCTGCATTTAGGAGAGGGTTCCACGCTCCTCAAACCCTTCTGCTCCATGGCCTTGCTGTCGGGTGTAGTTTGTCGTCTTACCCAGAAACGCGGATGTAGTTTATCGTCATACCTAGGAAGGCCATCAATTGCAGTCTGAAGATGGTTGTCATTTCAATTTTTTTAATTTTGAAGGCACTGGTTATGTAGTCACGTTTTGAGTTTTTGTGAATGCCGAGACATTGATAAATGAAAGAATAAAAGAAAAGGTCATAAAAAGGTGCCATCTTCTGTGGGACCGAGAAAATAAAAGGCTTTAAAATTTTAAAGACAAACAGTGACTTGTTAGCGTAAAAAGAATCCCAGGCCAAAAAGAACTTCACAAGTAAACCGCCTATAAACAAATAAAATACATTTTGTAAACAAAATAAAAACATGAAAGGATCGAAATAATGTAATACAGAAAAGAATCGAGCAATAAATTATTTTAGTATACGCGCAGGACTTGCGTCTGTCGTGGTCACAAAATGGCGGATTGGAAAAATGCAGAAAAGTAGAAAATTTCACAGGCATTAAATTTATTAAATATTTTATAGGTATTTAAAGACTTTGTTTAACAAGACTTTCTCTACTTTTTTTTTTTAATATCGTCGCCTTGTTTACATCGTTTTTGACACGAGTAATAAAACCCCCAAGGAAGAAAGTAGGTGTGGAAATGTGAACATGAAATTATTGCATCATAAAGAAAACATTCTTTGTTTTTTTTTTATGTCGGGTCGAAATGAGAAAAAAAAATGGGTACAAAAGACCTATTCATTTATTTTTCTGTCAAAAGTAAATCTGAAAATTTTAATCACATGTTATAATCGTAAAACTATGGGCACTTTATACTGGAATCGTTAGCAAAGCTTGTCTCGCTAGATCAGTTACGACTGAATATGGTGTTCGATCCATAGTGTGTCCTCCAAGCGTTTGGCCTTCTGCCATATCTAAGCGACGTTTAAAAAATCATTTGGACACCTTGCCGTTGTGTAACGGTTAGCAAGCTTGTCTTACGATATCAATTACGAGTTCGATCCTCACTACCTGTAGTTCACGTCTAAGACACGCTTAGGAAAACATTTGAGCACCTCGACGTGGTTTAATAGATAGCCAAGCTTGTCTCGCTAGATCAATTACGATTGAATAGTTCGGTCCTCACAGGGTACTCCATACTTTCGGCCTTGTGCCACATCTAAGATACGTTTAGAAAAACATAAGTCACCCTTATGCATTGTAATGATTAGTAAACTTGTCTCGCGAAATCAATTTTGACTAAATAGTGAGTTCGACCCTCATTAGGTGCCCCATAATTTCGGCCTTGTGCCACATCTCAGCTATGCTAAGCAAATCAACATAAAACAAAAAAGTAAATTCCATTTGGTACTTAATCTAAAATTATTTCCAGTCAAGTGGGAACATGAAAAAAGAAAAGTTGATCAAATCCGCTGCTACAGGGGTTCCTAATTTTTTTCTGTACCTCCCACCCCAAGGACATGTTTGCTCTGACAAACATAGCAGCACCTATAAAAATAGATATTTCTCTTTTGGACCACTAAGAAAATGATTAGTCCTTTCTTCTTGCTTTCTATTCTATACTATATTTACTACCCTATCTAATATTTCGGCAAACTTGGATCTTCATGCCCGAAAAAAAAAAAAAAAACCTGAGTTTTCCCCTGACACCGCGATTATTCCCTACCTTCACTCCTCGGCAATTATTCTTTTGAAAAACGATGGTTAGAATTGTAATAAAAGCTAAACATATGGAGAAAGTGAATTTATACATTTTTTTTTGTTCTTCAGAATTTACAACAAAAATATTAAACACGATTTATTTAATAGATTGTTTGTCTAGAGCAGTGGTTTTCAACCTTTTTGCTGGAGCGGAACGACAAGGAAACATTCCAGTGGCTCGAGGAACTCCTGCAATAAATTAATTGTCTCATGCAAAAAAAAGCTTTCAATTATTAAAATAAAATAAAAATACTCATCTTCAGATTTATTTACAAAAAAATACAAAGACCAACTGTAAAAATATTGTATGCGTCCATATGCAATTTTAATCTGGCTTCTACGGTTATTACACATGGATTAAACAACTTCAGTTTAAAATGGATTGCATTTATTTTCATTAAAAATTAAATGAGACCTTTTTTTATTCTTACTATGCTGTTTTGTTATTGATTTAGTGGAGGTACCTAAACACACATATCTGCACAGGAGAATTAAAAATTACTGTCAATCATAGTACTTGTGTAACTTCTTGCGGAACCCCTGGGCTTTACTGGCGGAACGCTAGGGTTCCGCTGAACCCTGGTTGAAAACCACTGGTATAGAGGAATAAAGACAAAATTACTGTAATGCAATATTTATCATTTTACAATTTAATAAAGAAATAAATATAAAAACAATTTATTCATGAATTTATAAACATTTTCTAGATTATGGGAACCAATTATGAGGAAGTCCTTGTTATTTACCATTTTATAAAGTTTGAATCAATTGAAATTCCCTGATTTTTTGGCAGCCATTCCAATAAACAATCTAATAAATGAATAATGCTTATTATTTTTGTTGTCAATTCTTAAGAACAAATATATATATATATATATATATATATATATATACATTCACTTTCATATCCTTAGGTTACAATTCTAATCATCGCTTTTTAAACAATAAACATTGTTGAGGAGTGAAGGTAGTTAAAATGATAGCGGTGTCATGGGAAAAACCATTCCCTTAACACACCATTTTTATTCAGTCATGAAGGTTAAAGATTGCTAAAAATACATAGGAATGTGTTGATGTATGTGCTTCCATATTTTAAAAATGTTATAATTTGAATGTTATATTCTAATGAGAAAACAAATCCATAATTTCTGGGATGAGGAGTTATTATTTACATTCCGACGATTATCTTCATGTTTGTTGTTATAATCACAACGTCTCAGTCACTGGGACATCTGGGCTTCTTCGGGTGTCTATCAATCAAATTAAAATTTAAAATATTAAACATGATTTATTTATTAGATTGTTTATATAGAAGAATAAAAACAAAATGAATGCATTGCATTATTTATCATTTACCAGTTTATAAAGAAACAACTAAAAAAAAACAATTTATTTATTCATAAATTTCGTCCTGGGTATGACGATAAACTACATCCGCGTCCTGGGTAAGACGATAAACTACGTCCAACAGCAAGGCCTCTGATCAGGAGATTTTGAGAAGCGTGGAACCACCTCTTAATTTCTGGTGTTCCCAGGTCCACCTTGACCCGGGGTGGTAGCACCTGTTAGGGTCCCAGCTACGGGCAAACAGTTAACACCCAAACTTGTGTAAAAATAGGTTTTAATACCCGAAATACTTTGTAATAAAAAAATTTTTTTACCAGCATTAATTTTTGAAGGAAAAATTATTATCAGCAATACTTTAAAATAAAAACCAGCAATACAAACAGTTATACATTCTTTGAAAAAAATATGACCAGCTATAGATTTCTTCAAGGAAAAATATTCCCAGAAATAGATTTTTGAAGAAAAACATATTACCAGCAATAAAAATTTTGTCGGCATTAAATAACCCATTGATCCCGTAAAACCAAACCAAAATCAAAAATATTCATAAATTTATAAACATTTCCTAAATTATGGGAACAAATTATAAGGAAGTCCTTGTTATTTACCATTTTATAAAGTTCAAATCAATTGACAATTCCCTGATATTTTGCCAGTCATTCCAATAAACAATCTAGTACATGAATGATGTTTTATATTTTGTTTGTAAACAAAGAAAATATATAAATTCACTTTCATATGTTTAGGTTTTATTCAGATTCAGCCATCACTATTTAAACGAATGAACATTGCCGAGGGAGTGAAGATAGTTAAAATAATAGCGTTGTCAATAGAAAAGCCGTCTTTTGACATTCCGAAGATTGGCCAATATTTCTTTCAGGTTCCCTTCAATCTTGTGTTATAATGAAAAGCTTTCTTTCCGCTACCTTGAGGTAGTAAAGGAAAGCGCGAAGAAAGGACTAACCATCGATTGTAAGAAGACAGAATGTATGGTTGCCAACAAATGAAACAGCCCAACATGCGAATTACAAACTGGAGATATCAAAATGATGCAAGTGCAAAAACTGAACTGTCTTAACAGAGAACAGAAAGTGCCACACCGATACCTGAAGGCGCATTGGGATAGCGAAAAATGCCTTGCAAAAGCTAAGCAAAGTATTAAGAAACAAAACAATTTAGTTAGAAATGAATAAGAAAGGAATTCTGAATTCTTATGCGATATCGGTCGTCTTCTACGGCAGTGAATGCCGGATAATCTCATCATAGATGAATAAAAAGAGACAAGGCAGTATAGATGTGTTTTAATGGAAGGATCCCGAGAATATCATGGACTGAACAGGTGAAAAATATCCAAAGAAAGCTAACATAAAAAAGAATATATGAAAAAAATTATTATTAACCTAATCTCCCCTACGTTATCATGAGATATTCCATTGTTATGGTCATATGAAGCATGTTCTTATGACTCTTACTTCAACATTGGAATATTTCATTACTAAAATAAAAACAGAATATATGAAAAAAATAAAGTATTATTAACCTAATCACCCCTACGTCATCATGAGATATTCCATTGTTATGGTCATATGAAGCATGTTCTTATGACTCTTACTTCAACATTGGAATATTTCATTACTAAAATAAAAACAGAATATATGAAAAAAATAAAGTATTATTAACCTAATCACCCCTACGTCATCATGAGATATTCCGTTGTTATGGTCATATGAAGCATGTTCTTATGACTCTTACTTCAACATTGGAATATTTCATTACTAAAATAAAAACAGAATATATGAAAAAAATAAAGTATTATTAACCTGATCTCCCCTACTTTCTCATGAGATATTATGGTCATATGAAGCATGTTTATTTATTGACAGGGAGTAATGCCTCTTACTTCAACATTGGAATATTTCATTACTAAGAGGCGGTGATCAGGTTGATTGATAAATATATTTAAAGTCACATTGTGTATATATTATGGAATATTTAAGCAATTTTGTAATTGGTTATAAATTCTGCATGAGTTCTCTAGGAATTTTATCGACACTGTGAAATCTGGAAGAAAGAATTCCTGCTTTTTTTAAATCATTAAAAGTAAAAAAATATTTTTAAAAAAAACATAACATTATCCATCCAATCACAAAATGGTGGAAATAGTGGAGTCATTTTTCAGTTGCACTGGTTAGATATTCTGCACGAGTTCTCTAGAATTTGTATCTCTACAATTAATTCTGTTGTCATCTGGAAGAAAGAATGTCTGATTTTTTTTTAAATTATTAAAATTAAAAATATCTAAAGAAACCTAACACTATCGATCAGGTCACAAAATGGTGGCAATAATTAATTAATTTTAGAATTGCTTGGTTATAGTTTCAATAAATGTAATATTGGCTTTTTTATCGATACAATTGGTTCTATTG
>OZ038500.1:15300719-15350719 GCA_964036315.1 Acanthosepion esculentum | reverse complement strand
AGAACAATACCACCTGTTTTATTTTTACTGAACGTTAATGAGTATTTCTCTTCTTCATTGTTAGTTAGGTAGCATCTGATGTGTATTTGTTATAAGCAGCTTTTTAAGAGACTCGGTACAACTATGTGTGTCATTTACCTACGTAAAATTTTGTTATCTTCTACACACACACACACACACACACACACACACACACGCGCGCGCGCAAAAAAGCGTTGTACGCTCCGGCCGAAACGTTATAAATATGGCAATGAAGATGAGGATAACAGTCCGAATAATGTAAATAATGCAAGTAATCATAATACCCCATTTCAGAGATCTAGAGGCCGAAACGTTGTGAATATGGCAATGAAGATGAGGATAACACTATTTACATTATTCGGACTATTGTCCTCATCTTTGTCCCCATATTTATTACAACGTTTCGGCCGTTGTACGCTCTGGCCTTCTTCAGCTGGTTAGACTGAACCCTTTATTTCGCTCACTGGAGTAGACTGTTCTAGTTCCACGTCTCATATTTAATGGGTGTCATGTATCATCTATCTCCATTTAATTCCCCTCTCCAAGTTCTCCACTGCCTTAACCGGGCATTGAACTCACACTCTTTGGGTCCTGTCACTGGATCTATATAACGCCTTTATCTACAGTGCCATGTGTACGTGTAATAAATATGGCGACAAAGATGTGGACAATAGTCCGAATAATGTAAATAATCTACTCTCCATTGGGGTTCGAATCTACGTACCCACTTATTGGAGAACCATCGTCTTTCAGGCGAGCTTTAGATCACTTGGTTCGAGAGAGCGTCACAAATAGGGGAAGTCTTGTACGTGAAATTAAAGTGTTTGGAATGCTAATTTATTCCACAAATACAACTTTGTTCGTTGCAAAGAGACTTCAATTCGTCGAAGGTATTTCAGGCAATTTGTTTTACACTTTTGTTTATGAGACGGAAGAAAGTTATTTTATTTATTTATTTATTTATTTATTTTGGTGTTGGGTGTGGATATTCTATCAAGGAAACAGACTCCGTTAATGTGTTCCTTTCGAACGAATCGCTTGCTCAGAGTAATTCTTGTAAGAACGCGTGTTAATTTGTTTGTGCAGTCTTACAGGATGTCTGTTTCGTTAGACAACTATTACGACGAGTTAGTTTCAGTATTTAAAAAAAAAATCTCATTGATAAGCCTTTCTTTCCTGGTGAACCAAATTATCGAGTGCTTCTCTCTAGAATATGTTCTCTTTCTTTCCTACATGTGAACATTTCTGTGTGCATCTACGCATGCGCATAAATGTATTTCTTTCAAATTAGATACCTTCACGAGATCGCTAAAAAAAAGAGCATGGCGTGATGAAAAAGACGCCAAACTTAAAAATAACGAGGTAAATAATTTGTTCACTTACATGTAAACAATTTCACTTTCTCCTTCCGTAATATGTCATTCATCACCTGTCAAGTGACGCGAAAGGTTATGACCTGCTTTGTTTTATTTTCAAATTACATCTTTTTGGTCGAATCTAAGTTAAGCTTGGTTCAAAATATTTTAAATAAACATTATAATTTCTGATTTTCTTAAAATAAGTTTTTAAAAAATGATAATTGATTTTTAAAAGAATTTCAAACTGAGATTTTCATTGTTTTTATAAAATGTAAAAAATAGTTGCCATGATCGATTATCTGTCAATTTTGCTGATTCAAATAAAAAAGCAAGAATTTTAACGAAAATTTCGGACGTGCTAGGAACGATTAAAAAATGTAAAAAAAATACTCCCAAAATAATTTTATCTCTCCTCTTAATAATAGCATAAACATTTAGACGGTAAAATTTTGTTTTTTAGTGTCTGGGTGTGATAAAAATCTGATGCAATCACGGATGACGCAATATTTTTCAAGAGCAAATAAATTTCATCACACACCCCGAAAATAGACTCATATTACTGCACACCACTGCAAATGAGCTAATCTGAAGTAAAAAAAAAAAAAAGTTGATTACACCCCGTGACTCCAGTGAGTCTAAAACTGACCGTATGGCGAAAGAAAGGAAACTACAGCAGTTGTTTCAATTATTTTGCACACGGGTGTATATCCTCATCATTCTCTTTGGTCTCCTTTAGAGCATAGGACCATTGCTTTGGCCCATTACAGCCAGAATCTCACAATACTAGGTGCTGTTATGGTTTCTATAATAAGTAAATTTTGACAGGATAGAGTTGTCATCCACATACTCAGACGGTTTTGAATTAGGGGTGACCTGTTTGATTGGTTGTCACACATATGTGGGTCGGGGAAAATTAATGGATCCATATCTACCAACACGGAGTAGGGTATCGCGGTGTGGTGTATTGATCTGTTACAATAGAATTGCAAGTTTGATCCTCACTAGGTGCCTCTTATGTTCGGTCTTGTGCCACATCTAAGCGAAGCTGAGTAAATCACTATAACTTTCAACGTGGAGTTGTTTTAATTTTTAGCATTCTGTGTTGTTTGATATTCGTTGGTTGGGTAAACGTCACGTGTTCATTTCATTAGTATGTCTGTGTGTGTGTGTGTTTTCTTTGTACGCTGACAAATTCCGCTCGCCTTGAAATATATTAAATTCTAGTAGGTATAATGCTTACCCAGCTGGTCTTGCTAGAGCGATTACGAGTGAGTAGTGAGTTCGATCCTCACTGGGTGCTCCATAATTTCGGCCTTGTGCCACATCGAAGCTAAGCTTAGAAAAATACCATTAAATTCTATAACTGTTATTGATAGGCGTTTCTGTTGATTAGTTTGTTTATCTCTCTCTCTCTCTCACTAAACACACACAAACACACACACACACACACACACACACACACATATATATATATATATATATATATATATATATATATATATATATAAGTAAATATAAATAAAAAAGTGAACATTGAAGTCAGCACTCAGAGTCGACAAGCTGTTTCATGCTAGGCGCAATCATCAGGCCGCCTGACGATTGCGCCTAGCATGAAACAGTCTGTCGCCTCTGAAGTTTAACTTCAGTGTTCACTTTTATATCCATATTTACATACGCTCTATCTCTGATATTGAGCACTTTCTCCCATAAATATAGCACACCTTAAAACCATATTTCTTCATGAATTTCGATTCTAGCCAGAGGCAACCGGACGTCTATCCACACTGATGAGCTGTGATACAGCGAAACAGTCTGTCTGTGGATGACAATATATATGCTCCTGAAAAATTTATTTCGGTTGAGCTCTCTGGGGAGTCTGTGTGGGTTTGTAAACAGTGAATATTACGGCTAATAATGCCAGACTCTTCGGTAAATCGAATCGAGTCCTTTCAGTCACTGTGTGTTTATCTAAAAATAAATACGCTTAAATTCACCTTCTTCTCTGTCGTGAGCCAACGGCTTCAGGGTAAAATTTCCGATTGACGCGAATTCAGCCGGTTTTCGATTCTAGCCAGAGGCAACCGGAAGTCTATCCACACTGATGAGCTGTGATACTGCGAAACAGTCTGTCTGTGGATGACAATATATATATATATATATATATATATATATATATATATATATAAGCAATTCACTCCAAGAAAGGCTTGAGTGCCACTAGATCAAGAGTAAAGAGGCGTGTTTGAGGAAAGGATACAGAGAAAGACGGGGAACAAGGTCAAGGTATCAGAAGTCTGTTGACATTATACTTGTATATTTGAAGATTATAGCTATCAAGGAAGCAAGCCAGAGGAAGTGAGTTCCACAGACGGGAAGTGTGAGAGAAGTTGTTTGAGTAGAATAGACCGTTACATTTAACCATTGCGACAGTGAAAGGGTGATTTATAGATTTGAAGGGTGGTCTCTGAAGAGAAAAACATTCTAGCACCACACAGAGAACCAACTCTCCTTGCGGTAGATGAAGCTATTGATTCAATGTATTTATTCCACCTCATGTCAGCGGACGGCGTGAGACCAAGCAGGCGTAACGAGGCGCTGACGAGGAATTGGTCATCAGTCTTTCTGATAGGAGGCAGGAATGGTTCTCTGTGGTGGGAAAAAGAGAGCAGTTTCGTTTTGGAGGCGTTAAAGTTTACCAGCCATTTCCTCCTCCAGTCAACTACAGATTGGAGGTCTTTTCGAGATCAGCGGCCAGGTTAGTTTTGTCAACGATACCATATTGCGGCAAGAGGTAAATAGTAGTATCGTCCGCGTAGATGGCTACTTGGGAACTGATGACACCGGGAATCTCCTTAATGAAGATCAGGAACAGTGTAGGGCCCAAGATAGAGCGTTGAGAAACACAAGCAGTCGTGGCAAATGAACTGGAGGAGAAGCCGTTTAGGACGGTTTTCAATACAAGGTTTGACAGGAATGATTGTATTAAGTCAAATAATACCGTATCCCTGAAATTTACGAAGAAGTCCGGCATGCCAAACTTATCAAACGCTTTGGAGATATCTAGAACCTACGGCTCGAGCATCCTCGTTATTGTGATCTATTCGGTATACAAATTTAGTTATGGCCGCGAGCACGTCAGCGTTTGGTCGGAAAAAGCGGAAACCATATTGATTGTCAGAGAGCAGATCATGGGATGTAAGGTGCTTAACCACTTCGGCGTTTATTAAAGCGTTGAAGATTTTACCGAAGAGTGGTATGAGATTGATAGGACGGTAGTTAGACAGGTCAGAAGTGTCACCAGAGTTTTTAAAGACAGCCTGCTCTCGATTAACCACCACAAGGATCCATCCCTGCATCCCATTAGAATGTCTGAAGACCAACTTCTCGAGAGCTCCTCTCTGCGGCTGCTCGGTCTCACGCTGTCTGCTGATCTGAGATGGAACAAATACATCGAGTCTGTTGCATCAGCCACCGCAAGGAAAGTTGATTCTCTGTGCCGAGCCAGGAAATGTTTCTCCCCGGAATCGATCCTCCAAGTCTGTAAATCGACCATTCGCCCTTGCATGGAGTATTGCTGCCATATATGGTCTGGGGCCCCTGCTGTTTGCCTCAGGGTTCTTGAGAAGATCCAGAGACGGATAGGCAACGTGATTGGCCCTGATCTGTCATCTCGTCTGCAGTCGCTCTCTCACAGACGCGATGTTGTCTCGCTCTGCCTTTTTTACAAGTACTTTCACGGTAATTGCTCCGAGGAGCTGCTTTCGCTTGTTCCCAGACCTCGTGAATTTAAACGCCGCACGAGGCTGGCTTCCCGCTCCCACCTCTACACTGTGGAAACTGTTAGATGTAGACGTCTCTTCTACTCCAATAGCTTCATGTCTCGCACATCCCGCCTATGGAACTCCCTTCCCTATTACTGTTTCCCTGACAAATACAATCTCCAACGGTTTAAGTGTAGCGTCAATCGACATCTCCAGTTGCCTTGATCTATCCACTTCCCTCCTCCACATCCTTTCATTTTTCATTCCTATCTGATCTCGCTCCAAATCTTCTGTAACCCCCTTGCCTTGATCGACCCACTGTCTTTCTCTTTCACCACATCCTCTCTTTTACCACTCCTATCTGCTCTTCCTCCAACCCTTCTTTAACCCCTTGCGTGATAGTGGCCTCCAGCCTTGCTTGGGGTGATACGCTTAAAAAAAAATCCGATGAGGACTTCCAACAGGCTGGAAAGCAAGAGTTGGTGAGGCAGAAGTTGTAAAGTTTAGAGAGGACAGGAGCCGACCCAGGAGCACATTTCTTCAGGACAATGGCCGGTATCCCATCCACACTACTAGACTTATGGGAGTCTAATTTAGAGATGATGTCCAATACCATCGTTGGGGTTATGTGCATCTCACTCAGTAGAGCCTCCGTTCTAGGGGGACAATCAGGTGTGGGTACACCGGATGAGTTCAGCTTTGAATTGGATGAGAATTTACGAGCAAAGCATTTAGCCGTATCAGCTGAAGTAGTCCGGATCTCAACTTGATTGATAGGTATTTTGGGTTAACTCTTGTTCAGCCCGCTCTTACAGCGCCGCCAATAATCTTTAGAACCTAACTTGCGAGACGCAATACGTTGTCTCATTCTTTCGGCAAAGAGTAACTCTGCTTCATTGAGGACACGCTTGCACTCATAACGGGTAGTGACGTCTGTTGCAATCAGATATGCCGCTGCGGCACAGACGGAAATAGTGACCCCCGTGGGCAATAGCAGCTGAGCAAGAGGCTGAGAACCAAGAGGATGAACGCAATTTCACTTTATATTTTCTTGCTGGGATGAAAGCTTCGATTCCAGCTATAAGAGAATTTGCTGCCTAAATACATACATACATACATACATACATACACACACACACACACACACATATATATATATATATATATTAGCAAAAAAAAAGAAGGAGAAAATGCTGTCGGAATTTAATATATGGATTTTGTGCACTGAAATTTTTGGAATAATTGATTGTTAGAAGTTAGGAATTAAGATCGCGAATAAGTTTTTTGTCCAACGCACACGCATGCGCAAACATGGACTTTGAAATTGTTTGCATTTATTTAATTTGAACCCTTGAACTCTCTTCGCAAGTGCCACAATCGAGGATATCAAATTTGTATTTTTTTTTTATTTCCTGTGATAAAGGCCATTCAGTTCTGTAAATTATTAACAGGGCATTCTTTACTTGACCTGCACTCACAAAATATCTTATCTGAATATCTATCTGTCTATCTCCATATATATATATATATATATATATATATATATATATATATATATGTTTCACCCCAAGTAAGGCGGGAAGCCACTAGCACGCAAGGAGTTAGAGAGAGTTGGAGCGAAAGCAAAATGGAGTGATAGAGGAAAGGATGAAGAGAAGGATAGGGGATAGATCAAGGCGTCTGGAGACGTCGATTCACATTACATTTGAATAATTGGAGATTATAGCTATCAGGGATACAAGAAAAGGGGGGGCATTCCACGGGTGAGAAGTGCAAGACATGAAGCTATTGGAGTAGAAGAGACGGCTACATTTAACAGTTTCGACAGTGAAAGGGTGAGAGCGAGATGCCAGCCTAGTTGAACGCTCATCGGAGCAGTTACCGTGAAAATATTTATAAAAAAGACAGAGGAAAGCGACGACAGACGAGATGCCAGATCAGGGCCAATTACATTGCATATCCGTCTGTGGATTTTATCAAGGACCTTGAGACAAACAGAAAAGGCTCCAGACCATATATGGCAGAAATACTCCATGCAAGGGCAAATAGTTGATTTGTAGATTTGAATGATCGTCTCCGGCAGAAAAACTTTCCTGGCGCGGTACAGGGAGTCAACTTTCCTTGCGGTGGACGAAGCTATTGAGTCAATGTATTTGTTCCATCTCAGGTCAGTAGACAATGTGAGATCGAGCAGTCACAAAGAGGTGCTCTCCTGGAGTTGAGCGTCAGACATTCTAATGGGAGGCAGGGATGGTTCTCTCTGGTGAGTAATAGAGAGCAGTTTTGTTTTTGAGGCGCTAAAGTTAACCAGCCAATTCCTGCCCCAGTCCACAACCGATTGGAGGTCCTTTTCGAGACAAACGGGGAGGTTAGTTTTGTCAGCGACACTTGATTTGATTTTGAGGCAGGAGTAAATAGTAGTGTCGTCCGCATAGATGCCTATTTGGGAACCTATGACATCAGGAAGATCGTTAATGAATATAAGGAACACAGTAGGGCCTAGGATAGAGCCTTGGGAAACACCTGCGTTTGTGGGATAGGATCTGGAAGAGAATCCGTTGAGAACGACCTTCCATACACGGTTTGACAGGAAACGACCGACCTGTAATTCCATAATCCTGAAGCTTGCTAAGAAGGCCGGAATACAAAACTCTATCAAACGCTTTGAAGATATCAAGAGCCACGGCACGGGCTTCTCCGTTATTATGAATTGCTTGGTAAACAATTTCAGTTATGGCCGTAAGCACACCAGCTGTAGAACGGGCAAAGCGGAAACCATATTGCTTGTCGGAGAGCAGATCATGGGATGTAAGGTGCTTAACCACTTCGACGTTGATTAAAGCTTCGAAGACATTGCCGAAGAGTGGTAGGAGACTGATAGGACGGTAATTAGAACGGCCATAAGGGTCTCCAGAGTTCTTAAATACAGGACCAATGGATGAGGACTTCCAACAGTCTGGAAAACAAGATTCATTGAGGCAGTAGTTATATAATGTGGAGAGGGCAGAGGCCAGTTCAGGTGTACATTTCTTCAGGACAATGGCTGGTAATCCCGTCTCCACCAGTAGCGTTGTGGGGTGTCTAATTTAGAGATAATGCCCAATACCGATGACGGGGTAATGTGCAGCTCGCTCAATAGAGCCTCAATTCTAAGGGGGAAATCGGGTGTGGGTACACCGGAAGAGTCGAGCGTTGAATTGAATGAAAATTTCCGAGCAAAGCATTCAACCTTGTCGGCAGAAGAGGTCAGAACCTCAAACTGGTTGAACAAAGGAGGTATAGAGGGTTTTCTATTGCTAAGTACGCTCTTGCAGAGACGCAAATAATCCTTGGAGCCGAATTCGCGAGATGCAATAAGTTATTTCATTCGAGCAGCAAATAGTGACTTTGCTTCATTGAGGACACTCTTACACTCGTTACGGGCAGAGACAAAGAAACGTCTATTGCAGTCAGACATGTCGCTACGATGTAGGTGAAAGAAGTGATTCCTAAGGGCAACAGCAGCTGAGCAAGCAGCGGAGAACCAAGGGGAGGAGACCTTATATTTCCTTGAGGGGATGAAAGCCTCAATTCCAGCTTTAACCCAGGAGGAGACCTCGGATACACATTCTTGAACAGGGAGCGTGAAGACAACGTCCCAGGGGACGCCGCGAATGAAATTCCGGAACGAGTCCCAGTCTGCTCGTTGATAGCAAAACGAGTTCTAGTGGTAGGAGGTTATTTGAAGTGGGTGGAGTTGAAGGAGATGTTGACAGACACTACAGCATGATCGGAGTTGCCAAGAGAGCAGAGCAGCGTGGCGCTACAGGACTCGGGGATGGAGGTAAAACATAGATTGAAAAGAGAAGCCTTACCATCCAGGTTGTACGGAAAACGTGTGGGGAAGTCAATTATTCGCGTGAGGGATTATGGGTTTGTATGCCTGCAAGGTCAGTAGTAGCGTTTGATGGGCGTTAAAATAACCAAACACGAATATCTGAGCAAACGGATGGAGGGAGAGAAATGCATTCGATTACACCACAGTCTTGGGAGGATGGAGAGCGATAAAGGAAGAACATGTAGCTTACAACATTGAGAAGGGATAGCCGCAGACATATACACGAATGGTCTGAAGATTCAAGAGACAGATCTCTTGCCAGCTGAATATGGTCCTTGACGTAAACTCCACGGCCATGCATGTGGGTTTGAGAGTCTTTTCTGTGGAGAGGAAGGTAGCCGGAGATCGAGAGGTCAGAGGAGGGGATAGACGAAGTCAAGCTTGGTCTTAAAGAGTGCCAGTGTATGCGGACAGTTCGCAATGAGGAAAGATTCCACACTGCAGAAATTGGTTCTAATGCCCCGGATGTTAGAAAAGGAAATGGTAAAGAGTTTAGGTGATCTTTTTAAGGGCTGGTTTAGGTTTTATTTTTGTATTGTCTTTAGTTATCATGATGTGTAATTACGGAAACAAAAAATGAGAAGGTCTGAAGTAGAAGAAGCAGACGGTTATCGACCGTGACGTGGGCAGAGAGAAGTTTGCATCGCCCCCTAGCTCTCTCTCTGTTCTCTCTCTCTCTCTCTCTCTCTCTCTCTCTCTCTATATATATATATATATATATATATATATATATATATATATATATATAGATGCATCATGGAAATTATTATAAAGAAAACGGCAGTTAATTACAAAAAATGAATCTACGAATTTTTATTAATCATATATATATATATATATATATATATATATATGGAGATAGACGCATCATGAAAATTGCTATGAAGAAAGCTCAAAATGAGAAACCTCCTGAAGAGAGGATTGAAACATTACAAAAAGTGAATGTACGAAATCCTCGAATCGAAGATCTTAATATGGCATCAACCCGACTCACTGACAAATTTCGTTTTTATTAATCATATATATATATATATATATATATATATATATATATATATATATATATATATTGGACATAAAAAGAGTGATCGTTTTTTTGTCGTTATTAAGTAATAAATTGATCCCCGCCCCCAAGAATTACTATATCAACCCAACCATGAAATCGCCCCAAAGAAAATTCTAATATTTGGTCATTTGGTCAGATTTTGGGAAGTGGATCGGGCCAAGAATTATTCAGCACATTCTCAGAGTATTTATATGAATGTTCTGGACATAAAATGGGGGATCCGTTTTCAATTGTCATTAAGTAAGAAATTGATCCCCCACCCCAAGAATTACAATATAAAATAATATCAGCCCGTCCAAAACGCATACCAAAACAAAATTCTATTGCTTAGTCATTTGACCAGATTTTGGGCTGTAGGTCGATCCAAGAACTATTCAGCACCTTCTCAGATTATAGACATGAGTGTGCTGGACATAAAGTCGGGGATCGGTTTTCCATTGTCATTAAGTAATAAACTGATCACCTTTCAAATTACTATATGTATCAACATCAGCCCGAACAAGCAGCACGTCCAAAACAAAATACTGATGTTTGGTCATTTGAACAAATGTTGGGAATTTGGTCGGGCTGAGAACTATTCAGCACCTCCTCGAAGTACTTATATGATAATGCTAAGCATAAAGTTGGGGATCAGTTTTCTATTGACATTAAGTAATAAACATATCCCCCCATAGGAATTACTATATCAGCCCGATCATGAAACCCGTCCAAAACAAAATTCTAACGTTTGGTCAGATTTTGGGAAGGAGATCGGGCCAAGAATTATTCAGCACATTCTCAGAGTATTTATATGAATGTGCTGGACATAAAATGGGGGATCCGTTTTCAATTGTCATTAAGTGATAAACTGATCCCCCACTCCAAGAAACTGATCAGTCTCAGAATTACTATATGCAACAATATCAGCCCGATCATGTAACCCGTCCCAAACAAAATTATGTTTGGTCAGTTTTTTTGGAAGTGGATCGGGCCGAGAAGTTTTCAACACCCTCTCAGTGTCCGTATATGATTTTACTGGATCTTAAAAGGGGGATCGATTTCCTGTTGGTATTAAGTAATACACTTACTAATTACAGAATTATAATATGTAACAATATCAGCCCGCCGAAATAGCCTGTCAAAAACAAAATTCTATTGTCATTTGGTCAGATTTTCGAAAATGGGTCGGGCCAGGAATATTTAAGTACCTTTTAGATGATTCAGGGCGTTAAGTAGGGGAGCGTTTTACAACGGTGCTGCAGAATTACTACATCCGGGAATATGTTGTAATTTTCTAGGCCAGAGAGAAATAGGGAGAGATAAAAAGAAAATGGGAAGAAAGGGCGGATATATTTGCGTCTATTTGTGTCTTCTTTTGCATATGTAATTTGTGAGAGGGTTTTTTATTTGTTTCATGCGAGTAGGTGTGTATTTACATTCGTGCCGCCACCCTGCGCATATGTCTAGGTTTTTCAGTGCGCGTGCGTCTGACAATGAATTGTGGGGTATGTCTTCTAGTCTTCGAGCGAGAATGGATTTCAAATCCTGTCTCCTGGGCCCAATGAACTTCATCTCCATTTGATCAGGAACCATAAAATACCTTCCGCCAACGCGCGTACCGAGTGACTAAACACACACGAAAACAAGCGAATAGGCTTTGCTTTAAAATCTTTTTCTTCGTGTTCTTCGGAATCATCCGGCGTTGCCAGTGGAAGCCCGGCATTCTGCAGAATTAGGATAAAATAACACAAAGATATCGCCATTTTGTTATTCAGTTTTCAACACGTAAAATCACGGCGGCTATAAAAGTATTAACGACATCGCGTCGGCAGATTTTATGCGTTCGTCTCGACGGTTAGAGAAAACTTCACGTCTTTTTCAAGCAAAGACATTTTTTGCAGAGTAGATATCTTACTGATGTACTTTTTAAGAGGCTGTGGTAAACTATTCTATCTCCCCCCCCTCTCTCTCTCTCTCTCTCTCTCTCTCTCTCTCTATATATATATATATATATATATATATATATATATATATATATATATATCTGTCTATCTATGTATCGCGTATGGTTCCTATCCCGTATTTTTCTATCTATCTCATTTAATTCATATCTATCCCACTATCTCGTTGGTCACCTCCCTCTCTCCCTCCCTCTGTCTGTCTGTCTAACTATCTATCTATCTTTGGTCATCTCTCTCTCTTCCTCTGTCTGTCTGTCGCTCTGTCTATCTATTTCAGTCTGTTCATATCTATCTATCTATCTATCTATCTATCTATCTTAATATTTTAATTATTTTTGTTTCTTTCCAGCTGTTCCATATCTATCTATCTATCTATCTATCTATCTATCTATCTATCTATCTATCTATATTTCTGAGATGAGGTATTGTAACTACACTATTTACATTTTATAGACTGTTTTTCTCATCTTTATTAACATATTCACGACGTTTCGAGCGTTCTAGTCACCGGCCTTCTTCAGGTGATATTTCTTGGAATTTCGATTCGAACCCTTTAGTCCAGGGGGTTGATTTTTTCTAAGTACACATGCCATGCTTTTCTGGATATCCCCGTTTCAGGGAATTCCCCTTTGGCACCTCAAGTTTCTGGTCCCTCTGATCTGTCCAGGTATTGAACCCATCACGCTTTTGGTCAAATCACTTTTGGATTACTTCAACCAACGGTCTTCTCTGCTTACATTGTCCGCAGGAACAGACAATCGACACTGTGTCAAATCATATTCACACTCAAAGCAATGGATATATCCAACTGATCATTACAGAGTTCTTTTGCTTCCATGAGATATAGGAACAGAAGCTCCACCAGGTTTGTCCTATTAAACACCACAGCACCGGTTACAGCGTCTCAACTTGTCTCGTGACGTCACTAATTAGGTCTTGGGCGCATTGGTGACCATTGGCCTGGTTTGATGAGTTAGGATTTCAGTAGATGGTAGGATTTAGTTGTGGCACAAAAACCCCTGAAGCGATGGATTGTAGCTGTCAAGAGTGAAGCTGTGAGAAGTTCCTTCACAGTGTGGGTCGTGTCCAATTTGCAGGCGTTTACGGTACCGGTCCTCCCCAACCTTCATTGATCTGTAACCGCTATAATGCGATGCTTCATGATAATGTACTTCAAGAAAGATGTATTACTCCCGTATAAGCCTCGTGTAGCGCAAAATATGTTTGAACGGCATTCTGCAGACTTCCGACGGATCATGTGGAAACCCGACATTCTGCAGAATTAGGACAAAACAACAAAAATATACCGCCATTTTGTTATTTACTTTTCAACACGTAAAATCATGGCGGCGATAAAAGTCTTAACGACATCGCGTCGGTAGATTTTATGCGTTTATTTGGACGGTTAGAGAAAACTTCACGTCTTACTCAAGCAAAGAAGTTTTTTTTACAGAGTAGATGTCTTACTGATATACTTTTTAAGAGGCAGTGTTAAACTATACTATCCTATGTATATTTCTTTTTTTATCTATCTATCTATCTATCTATCTATCTATCTATCTATCTATCTATCTGGTATTGTTCATATCTACATATCTGAATTGGATTATATCTATGTCTTTGATTATATCTATCTACTTATCTCAATTTGTTTAGATCTATCTCTTTGATCAATCTCTCAATCTATCATTCTCTCTCTCTTTCTCTCTCTTCATATCTATCTATCTCAATTGGATTATATCTATCTCTTTGATTACCTATCTATCTATCTCATTCTGTTCATTTTATATCTATCTATCTATCTATCTATCTATCTCATTCTGTTCATGTTATATCTATCTATCTATCTATCTCATTCTGTTCATTTTATTTCTATCTATCTATCTATCTATCTATCTATCTATCTATTTCATTCTGTTCATTTTATATCTATCTATCTATCTATCTATCTATCTCAGTTTGTTTATATCCATCTCTTTGGTTTTTCACCTCTCCCGCTCACTCTCCATCTCTCTATCTCTGTCTCCTATTGTTCACATCTATCTATCTATCTATCTATCTATCTATCTATCTATCTATCTATCTCATTCTGTTCATTTTCTATCTATCTATCTATCTATCTATCTATCTATCTATCTATCTATCTATCTGTTGAAACTTGACTAATGCATAGAATAATAATGCAAACACAAAATGTAGTTAGAATAAAATGTATTGAAACAAGAAAGTGTACACAATATTTACATATAGTCTTTTGTATATTCCTGGGAAGACCGTTCCTGGAGAATGTGTTGACTAAGTCGCAGTCGGGCAGACTCTAGTTGGATCTCTGGATTCGCCCCCATGTCTTCCGGTACCAACCATATTTATATCGTCGGTACTCCGCTATGCAAATTAGGTGGATCCTACCACAACACTATCTCAGTTTGTTTATATCCATCTCTTTGGTTTTTCACCCTCTCTCGCTCACTCTCCATCTCTCTATCTCTGTCTCCTATTGTTCACATCTATCTATCTATCTATCAATCTATCTATTGTTATGGTCCAATATCCTCGTCGCCACTGTTATGGTCCAAGGTTAGGACCAAGGAAGAACAACACGAACACAAGAGTAGAAATAACAAAGATATATTACACAGAAATATAATACAAGATGTTGAAGGTGTTAGTATGACTGTCAGTCTGGTTTGGAGTGAACTACTATTGGCTCGACTCAATTCCGTCTCGACTCGTTCTACGTCTCTCTTGAGAGGCGCAGTATTTATAGTGTCAGAAAGAGTTCATTGTATCGTTATAGGTAAGTTCTCATAACATCTATCTATCTATCTATCTCAATTGGATTATATATATATATCTTTGGTCATCTATCTATCTATCTATCTATCTATCTATCTATCTATCTATCTATCTATCTATCTATCTATGTATGACGTCTCATTATCTATCTCATTCCATTCACATCTATCCCAATTTGTCTATATATATCTCTTTGGTCATTCTGTCTGTCTCTCTCTCTCTCTCTTTCTATCTATCTTTATTTCTTATTGTTCATATCTATCTATCTATCTATCTATTCTGTAGACTTCCGACGAATGATGTGGCCACCATGTTTGCCCGACATTACCTCAATCGAACATTCATGGGTCACGCGAGGGAAGTTTATTCACATGCAGCATCGCTGTAGATAACTACCAAGATGGTATTACACTTACAATGATGTTCAACCCTGTACAAGAGCCTCTCAAAGTCGGAGGTTACATAGGGGAAAAGGTTTTGAGAAGGAACGGGAAACCCAATCCTAAATAGGAAACAATGGATAAACCCCTACTCCTGTTCGATGAAGGAATCTGAACCGGGCGTTAAGCGAACCATTCTCCAAATGTCTGTTGTTGAATCGATGCCATGTCATTTTTATAAGTATTTCCATAGCATTTGTTCTAAGGAATCGTTCTTCTTGGCGCCTCGACTGTATGGATTTAAGTATACTAATAGATTGGCGATTAGGCCTCTTCCTTTTATTGTGGAAATAGCTTGTCGTAACCATTCAATTCTAATAGTGTATTTTCTCGTACTTCTCACCTGTGAAACAGCTTTTTGCATCCCCAAACCTTTCGTCCTTTCAAAACTTTAAATGCAACTTCAATCGCCATCTTCTGTCTTCCTGAAACCTGTTCTTTTATTGTCCTTTTCTCCTCACTAAAGTCTTCTCATTCTCTTTCACTCCCAGTAACTCCTTGCGTCTTAGTGGCATTATCGCCATCTTCTGTCTTCCTGAAACCTGTTCTTTTATTGTCCTTTTCTCCTCACTAAATTCTTCTCATTCTATTTCATTCCCAGTAACCCCTTGCGTCTTAGTGGCATTATCGCCATCTTCTGTCTTCCTGAAACCTGTTCTTTTATTGTCCTTTCTCCTCACTAAAGTCTTCTCATTCTCTTTCACTCCCAGTAACTCCTTGCGTCTTAGTGGCATTATCGCCATCTTCTGTCTTCCTGAAACCTGTTCTTTTATTGTCCTTTTCTCCTCACTAAATTCTTCTCATTCTCTTTCACTCCCAGTAACTCCTTGCGTCTTAGTGGCATTATCGCCATCTTCTGTCTTCCTGAAACCTGTTCTTTTATT
The DNA here is from genome assembly GCA_964036315.1 of Acanthosepion esculentum. NCBI lineage: Eukaryota > Metazoa > Mollusca > Cephalopoda > Sepiida > Sepiidae > Acanthosepion > Acanthosepion esculentum. Next base: position 15,334,576 of record OZ038500.1, on the reverse strand, counting down.
GTCCTTTTCTCCTCACTAAATTCTTCTCATTCTATTTCATTCCCAGTAACTCCTTGCGTCTTAGTGGCATTATCGCCATCTTCTGTCTTCCTGAAACCTGTTCTTTTATTGTCCTTTCTCCTCACTAAAGTCTTCTCATTCTCTTTCACTCCCAGTAACTCCTTGCGTCTTAGTGGCATTATCGCCATCTTCTGTCTTCCTGAGACCTGTTCTTTTATTGTCCTTTCTCCTCATTGAATTCTTCTCATTCTCTTTCACTCCCAGTAACCCATTCCCGCCTTGCTTCGGGTGAAATTATAAAAAAAAAAAAAAAAGAATTACTGTATTTCGTAGGCCTGGAAGAAGTCCTACACCGACTATCAAAATGTAATTTTAAATATTGAATTTCTCTGTATCTTTAACGTTTTCAATGTAAACTTCTAACCAGCCGTTTTCTTTCTAAACGCCCTTGAATATATAAGATTAAATTATTCGAGGAAAAGAATTATTATTGCGTAGAAGTTGCTTCTCGGGATAAAACGTCACTCTTAAGAAACATGTTTAATCCCGAGAAAAAAACGTTTCTGTTTTGTCGTTCGATTATCCTTATGTTGGGTGAACTTTCTCTCCTCTTTCGTAATTAGTGGGAACCACGCTTGGTCGACGATGCGACACTTAGCGGCGAGTCGGTGTAAGGCCCACATTGGGAAGAGAAGTGGTTTGTGGCTGATGTCGTGAAGAGAAGACATTTCCTTGACACGCTTAATGCATATAATAACATGCAATATGACACTCTTTGTTTTTTTGGTTCTTTTACAATGATGTTCGTCCTGTACAAGGTCCAAGAGCCACTCAAGGTAGACAGTTACAAAGTAAGAGGCATTTTTTTAAGAGGAAATGTAGAGAAGATAACGGCTAACCCTAGACAAGAAGTACCATGTCAGGCGTCTTTAATGAAACTTGTATAACAGAGGGAGTGCTGCTAACGCACACACACGCACACACACACAAATATATATGTATATATATATATATATATTATATGTGATAAAATAAAAGAAGAAATAGGAAAAGTATATCAATCAAACATTTTTCACTTTTATCAAAGCTTCGTCAGAGATTGAAAAAAAATACAGAAAACACTGGTATTTTCAATTATGTCTGGAGCAGTTCTCATTGGTCACACACGTGTCACGTGGATTAAAGCCATAGACAATTCTATCTGTTTGTAGCTTTGGGAAGTTTCTTGTATGTCTAAGTGGGCAATGAATGGTAATGTGTATTTGTAATTGTGTCCGTGTTTCTATCGAGTAGATTTTTTATTTATTTTGCATTTTGTGCGAGCCACTCTCGCAACGGGAAGTCGCAGAGTTCTGGTTTTATAGTTCGCTTCTTTAGGAATGCATTCTTTGTATTAAATAGATACAAGATTCTTTAAGTGTGGATTCAAACAAAGATGGCGATGGAATGTACTGTTTAGATAGTGTTTATGTTGTGTTTATATATGTACAAGTTTAGATAGATTATATCTGTAAAAAGAAAAATATATACATATATATACATATACATATCGGTTTTGTAGTGCGTATTCAATTTATGTAACGTAAATCATTCAAACGAAAAACAAATATTGATATTCAATATTTGTTTTTCGTTTGAATGAATTACGTTACATATACATATATATACATATATATACATACACACACACAAACACACACAAACACACACACATATATATATATATATATATATATATATATATGCACATTTCATTAAAAACGACAGACATGGTGGTGTTATTTAGTTTTTTATACAATTTCTCATGCGATCTTATAATTTTTTCTTTTCGGATGATAAATTATATAAAAATTGACCGAATGTTCTTTTTATCGAACGCTTTCGGCTATACATCTAGCCATTTTCAAGGATTATATTTTAACTGTTAAAATTAGAAATAGCTTGTTGTAGATATGTTTTATAAAAATGTTTTATATGTATGTTTTATGAAAGAAGGATTGCTGCCTAAATACACAAATATATATATATATATATATATATATGTATATATATATATATATATATATATATATATATATATATATATATATATATATGTATGTATGAATAAAACAACAAGAAGAAAAACTGTTCTTAGTCGACACATTTCGTCCTCTGAGGGGCTTTATCAAGGCAAAATGCAAGTATTTAGTCTGTTGCATGTGATTATAAAAAAACAAGAATGGCATTGTTTTCTCGCGACTTTTAAATTTCATCAGAATAACATTAATCAGGTGGTTGAAAAGTACGTCAAAACCTATGGAGGACCCAAAGTGTCATAATTTAATGTGTGTTAAAACAAAAGTACAAAAAAAACATAGACGCTTCTGTCCAAGTGTAAAATTATATATCTCGCTTGTCCCTAGGCCTCGTGAATTTAAACGCCCCACGAGGCTGGCATCACGCTCCCACGCCTACACCGTGGAAACTGTTAGATGCAGACGTCTCTTCTACTCCAATAGCTTCATGTCTCGCACATCTCGCCTATGGAACTACCTTCCCTATTACTGTTTCCCTGACAATTACAATCTCCAACGGTTTAAGTGTAGCGTCAATCAACATCTCCAGTTGCCTTGATCTATCCACTTCCCTTCTCCACATCCTTTCATTTTTCATTCCTATCTGCTCTCGCTCCAAATCTTCTGCAACCCCCTTGCCTTGTTCGACCCACTGTCTTTCTCTTTCTCCACATCCTCTCCTTTACCACTCCTATCTGCTCTTCCTCCAACCCTTCTTTAACCCCTTGCGTGATAGTGTCTTCCAGCCTTGTTTGGGGTGATACGCTTAAATATATATATATATATATATATATATATATATATATATATATATATATATATATATATATATATAGTAAAGGTAACAAATTCGTTGGCATATAATCCAATTAATATTAAAACTGATCTACAAGAAGTGCTTAATGTATTTATTATTACAGGACAAATAATTAATAAACAATAAAATTCAAAAGTACATCATATAGGGCATCGGTCGTCTCTTATCAACCCCATTGTGGATTGAGTTTATTTATTAATATATATATATATATATTAATAAATGAATAGAGTTTTAAATTGTGATCAGATTGTTATGGTTTGTGATGGACGTATGCGCTGTACATTTGCATGGGTAGTAGTTTGTAACCCCGTATTTCACGTTGATGATCGCAAAATCGTGAAGCCCTTGGTTAGAAACTGAATATGTTAGTTCTGTAACGGATAATGAGCACTTTGCACTAAGTACCGCGCATATAATATATATATATATATATATATATATATATATATATATATATATATATATATATATGTATAAATTCTACCTAAGTAAGGCAATAATGCAACTAAACGCAAAGCGTGGAAGAAAAATGAGATTTTAGTTACTTCATAATTATATTTTTTAAGAAATACCTATGTCTACAAACTTTTAGTCATGGGTAGCAGTACATTGAAGTACTGTTTTTCCATATATATATATATATATATATATATATATATATATATATGGAGAGGGAGAGGGATATATATATATATATATATATATATATATATATATATATATAGCATGTGTGTGTTCCAAAAGTGTAATCTCTTTTTGAATTTTGATCGTTTTTACATTGATACATTCAATTAAATCTTCGTTGTAAGTCAATAAACACTAAATTTAATTTGGTGATACTTTGTATATATATATATATATATATATATATATATATATATATATATATATATATATTGTCATCCACATACAGACTGTTTCGCTGTATCACAGCTCATCAGCGTGGCTAGACGTCCGGTTGCCTCTGGCTAGAATCGAAAACCGGCTGAATTTGCGTCAGTCGGAAATTTTACCTTGAAGCCGTTGGCGCACGGCAGAGAAGAAGGTGAATTTAAGCGTATTTATTTTTAGATAAACACACAGTGACTGAGAGAACTCGATTCGATTTACTAAAGAGTCTTGCATTATTAGCCGTAATAGTCACTGTTTACATACCCACACATCCTCCCCAGAGAGCTCAACCGAAATAAATTTTTCAGGAGCATTATATATATATATATATATATATATATATGTATATATATATATATGTATATATATATATAAAAATGTATATATATATATAATATATGTATAAATAATGTATATAAATATGTATATATATATATATATATATATTTGTATGTATGTATATATGTGGGTTGTTGTTGTGTGTGTGTGTGTTGGTGAGTATGCACAGAAAAGAGAACACTGACATGAACACAAGAAAAATTAAATAAAAAGCCTTATTGCAGTACCATGTCAGTCGTCTTTAACGAAAATTGTGTAACAGAGGGATTGCAGCTAAAAGACACAATTAAATACACACATACACACACACACACACACACACACACACACACACATATATATATATATATATATATATATATATATATATATATATAGAGTCATCCACAAACAAACCTGTATTGCTGTATCACAGTTCATCAGTGTGATATTCAATTGCTTCAAGGCGGTATTGAAACTCGACCGATTTGGCATCAGTTAGAGATTCTACCCTTATGCTATTTGCTCACCGCGGAGAAAGGATATATATATATATATATATATATATATATATATATATATATATATATATATATATATATATATATATATATATATATATATATATATATATATATATATATATATGCTTGTGTGTTGGTGCATGAGTGTGTGCATGTGTGTGCTGTATTTCAAAGTAATTTAGTCTCGACCTTTTCTGAGAAATGATTTTCATATTTATGGCCTTTGAACCGATATGTGACCCTTAAAATGCTGGTTTAAGAATAATTACTACTGATTATCTCTAATATATATACATATATATATATATGTATATATATATATATATATATATATATATATATATATATATATATATATATATATATATTATACATCACCTGTTCTATTTCAGAAAATATTCCTGAGAGCACCTGATCTAACTCATTTCAGCCCCATCTCGTCAGTAACAATTAATCTAATTCAGATTTTCTCAAGCGGAATTCCCCAGAGCCCCAGGTTTTCAGGAAGGCTCGAAAGGGGTCAAAAGAGTGGGAAGATACCTTAAATATATGAGTTTAATTGAGATTTATATATCACAAATTATATTCATCACACGTTGATTGAGAAGAGTGTGTTCACATATGTCTTCACTCGTATTCAACTTTAGTTGCCCTCAGGCTTTTGTGGTCGAGAGAGCATTGTCAGTCCTCTTCTCGTTCAAATTAAGCAGTAAGAAAGATCATTGCATTTTTTTTACGTTTATCACTTGCTGAAAGATCTTTAACAGAACATAGATGTACCGTGGAAATTTCATGAATTTTATATTTGGGTTTTATGATGAGAGTTATTTCTTAAGTTAATCTCTATCTATAAAAGGCATGATGTGTGTGTGTAACAAATGCACGGCCACATTTGCACCAAAATTTACATGCACATGCTTCAAGCTAGCGGAAAGGACAAGACCGACGTTGCATTTCCCAACTCCCATCGATAGTGGAAATAATCGATTTTTCATGCTTCTACGGCAGTTTTCATGTGGTTTGCGGCCATTTTCTACTGGCCAGAGTGAGAGCCTATAGCTGACCTGCCACGAATAAGAAGGAAGATTCTATTGGCCAGCGTGAGAGCTAACAGCTCACTGACACTAATGTTAACTAGCATGCTAACATGCAAAGAAAATCGATAGCTGCATTCGTCACATGTGGGAAAAATTTAAATCTGCATGGCACTTTACTCCAATTGGCTCATTCGCTTGCTTAAACTCAACGTTGATTCTGATTCCGCAGAACTGGGTTGGGTGTGAAAAAGTATTTGTTGTTAACATTCTTTTTTCATTCGGTTTTTCCAATTACGAGTCCTTTTTTTTTAAAGCTGATCGTTTTGTGTTCATTTTGTTTAGTTCTTTTTTCGTAACAGATTTAAGGTTTAGTATAAAGCTTAGAAAAAAATTTGCAGTGTGAGATAGGCAAGAAGTAAGGCATGTAGCAACATCAGCACGGCAAAGGGCACTCCTTTAAAGGCAAGGAAAGGCACAAATATTTTAAGTCAAGTGATAGCGATTGCTGTATGAGTCGTACGATTTTTGAATCAAGCACGGGCAACGCCGGCCCATGCTGCTAGTGATTGAATAAATTGATGATGATACGGAACTACTTCGTCGACTGATGTCAATGGCCAGAGGGTTCGATGGATCAACTGTCACGTGGCCATGATCAAAGCGTGTTTCCATGTTGTAGGAACATTGGCTGTGGTTTGACCTTATTTTTTTTAAAGGAAAGAACAAAAGATGAACGGGATTCAAGAAGACGGAAGTTGGTGATTGAGGTTGTATTTAAATTCTTGAAGATTGTAGTCATTAGAGGAGAAAGAAATCAGAAGGGTGTTCCACACGTGGGAAGTGCGAGAAAAGAAACTGTAAAAGTAGAAGCAGCGCTTGCATTTAGTTATCTCAAAAGTAATTGGGCGAGACCGAGATGCCAATCTAGTTGCAGGCTTCAATTCATATTTTAGGTTACGTAAAGGAGCCAGAAGTCATCTCAAAGCTGTAATATTCTAGAAATATTAACTTCTTCTGGAGTAGCAGGTCAGGTCACTGGTCTCTGGTCACTCTACGAACGCTACTGGCACCATGAGACCCAGTACTTCCTGCCGCATGCTTGGGTCATCGCTGCCTAAATTGATTCTCCCACCGAAGCTCAAGGTGGCTAAGCAACCGGCCGGATGAAAATCAAGGCCAGTCATGAGGCGGATTGACCTTCTTGTAGACTTAAAGGTTATATAGCATAATGGAGTAGACTGGGCTCCAGAGCAATGCATGAAATTGATGATGACACAAAATCGCTTCGTAGACTGATGTCAGTGGCCAGGGGGTCCGATGGATCAACTATCACGTGTCCATGACCAAAGCGTGTCTCCATGTTGTAGAAGATTGGCTGTGGTTTGACCTTATTTTTTTTTTAAGAAAATAACAAAAGATGAACGGGATTCAAACGACAGAAATGGTGGTTGATATGCAATGTGTTAGACCCTTTCACTGTCGAAACGCTTAAATGTAGCCGTCTCTTCTACTCTAACAGCTTCTTTTCTCCCACTTCCCGACAGTGGAGCTCCCTTCCGTTTACTTGCTTCTCTGATAGCTAAAATTTTCAAATATTTAAATGTAATGTCAATCGACATCTTCTAATGCCTTGATCCTGATTCCCGTCCTTCTCTATATCCTTTCCTCAAACACCCCTCTTTATTCTTGCCCTCACTCTCTGTAATTTCTTTGCGTGCTAGAGCTACTCTCGCCTTGCTTGGTGTTAAATGCTTATATAACCGCCTCTTCTACCCCAACGGCTTCTTCTCTCGCACTTCCCGACAGTGGAACTCCCTTCCTCTTACTTGCTTCCCTGGCCTTATTTTGACCTTATTTTTAGCTTATTTGACCATTTTTTTTAGGAAAGAACAGAAGATGAACGGGATTCGAACGACCGAAGATGGTGGTTGACGTTGCATTTAAATTTTTGAAGATTTTAGTTATCAGAGAAGCAAAATATCGGAAATGATTTCCACATTTGAGAAGTGCGAGTAAAGAAAGTGTTGGAGTAGAAGTAAAGACTGCATTTAGCCATTTCAACAGGGAACGGGTGGGACCTAAATGCCAATCTAGTAGCACGCTTAAATTCATTTAGTTGGGGCACCAGGTTAAAAAGCTTTATATACAGAACCAGGTGTAGTAAAGCTCAGAAAAGAGAAAATATTTATTCTGCAACGAAATACTTACCTTTCTGATCTGAGTGCGAAAGTAAGCGACAATATGTCTCTTTGAAAAATTTGTAGCGATATTACAATTCCAGATTGTTACGAGATTGTAGTCAGTAGGGAAGCAAGACATCAGAAGGGAGTTCCACAAGTGGGAAGTGCGAGAACAGAAACTTTTAGAGTAGAAGCGGCACTTGTATTTAGTTATTTCAACAGTAAATGGGCGGGACCGAGATGCCGATCTAGTAGCACGCTTTAAATCATGTAGTCGGGGCACCAGTGCAGAGAAATGGGTTTCCATCATTTCCGCAGAGAATTGGTATGTGCTCAGCTGCGTAACGAGCCTATGACAAAATCCGTACATGTGCATGATGATGATGATTTAGCAGAATCAGTGAGAGGTATTTTTTGTTTTTGTTGTGGATTCTGGGGATGGAATCCTGCACAAATAAATAAATAGAGCCAGTAATTGAGATAGAAAACTAAGTGTATTAAACGTAAGAATACAGACTTGAAGTGAAGATTAGTAGTCCAGGAATACCGGTAACTCTCTGTAAGTGAAGCCGTAAGTATCTCTCTCTCTCTCTCTCTCTCTCTCTCTCTCTCTCTCTCTCTGTGTGGACTCTACGTATCTTAACCTTATCTCAACGTATCTCTTTGTGAACACCATGTGTACACTCAACGTATCTCCACTTTGTCAGAATAAGTATACTTTAGACGAGTCCATCTTGTGTAAAAAAGGGGAGAGCCCCACAACAGTTTTTGTCTCCGATAATGAGGAAAGATGGCTTGAAGAACTTGGCACACAATGGATATGTTCAAGGCAAGAGGGGGGCAGAGGAAAGCAGCAACTAATGTGCTTGTGTAAATGGATGTCAGGAAATAGACCGAGAGAATAGTAAAGAACGAAACAATGCTAAGGCCCATAAAGAAGTTGTAGAGAGCCATGATCGTCCACCTATTAAAAGAATACGGTACATAGAAGAAGAGGAAGGAATTATAGAAATGTTTCAGTATTGGTTCATCATTGCCAGAATCTATCTTACAATTTTATAAGATTACAAGTCGTTCATGCATTGATTATTCCTCTGGTCTGGTGCTTCTGCTATATATTTAGAGATTCTTGATAAAATCCAAAGAAGAATCTATCTTGCATATTTATAAGTCTACCATTCATCCTTGCTTTGAATATTGCTACCACATCTGGTCTGGTGCTTCTGCTATATATTTAGAAAGTCTTGATAAAATCCGAAGAAGAATCTATCTTGCATATTTATAAGTCTACAATTCATCCTTGCTTTGAATATTGCTACCACATCTGGTCTGGCGCTTCTGCTATATATTTAGAGATTCTTGATAAAACCCAAAGAAGAATCCCTAATTTTATCGGCCATGACTCGCCTTTAATCAGTTTCACGTTGCCGAAACGTCGATTCTCTGTATCTTTTCTTTAAATATTTTCATGGTAATTCTTCTGAAAAGATTTCCTCTTTGGTTGCTCGAGTTTAACCGGAGTACTAGATTGGCAGCTAGGTCTCATCATTTTACAGTTGGGATTGCTAGATGTAAGTATAAGCTCTATGTTAACAATTATTTTTTTTCGCAATTATCGCTTGTGGAAGTCTCATCAGGCTTCTTGCCTACCAAAGAACTTTTATCTTCATTTAAATTTAAACACAGCGTCAGATATTATCTTTTTTCTTCTTAATTCCTTTTCTTTTATTGTCCGCTCTTTTAAATATTTTTTCACCTTCTTTCGCTCTTAGTAGCCCCTTGCATCTTAGTGGCGTTATCGCCTCACTTGGGGTGAAATGATTATAAAAAAAATTTGTGGCTGTAGGGCGTTGGGAATTCGTTTATTTGAAAAAGTTATTTTACATGGAAACCGTCCATTGCTCGATGCCTGTAAAAATGGGTGGACATCAGCTCCAGATTGAAACCGATTAGACAACCAGAAGTGATTCATTATCATCGAAATCGATTGACAGATAAAAGGGTGGAGGTCGATTATTGGCAGATAAACGAGTTTTGCTAATTGCTGAGTCAAAATGACACTGCAAGTTTACACACACACACACACACACACACACACACACACATACACACACACACACATATATATATATATATATATATATATATATATATATATATATATCACGACTGGTTGATTTCAGATCAAATGCAAATTAGCGTTCATAGACCGAGATGTTGACGCGACTTGAAACAAAAATTAAAATTGACGCCCTAAAGAACTACGTAATTTCCAGCCCAGTTAAACTATCTTATTGTCGGCATAAATGGTGTTGTAATAAACATCTTTTTTTCAGAAAAATGAGATAATGTAGTTTAATGTTAGATTTTCTATTACAAGGATCGGTTGTAACTAATTCGATTTGTAACCGGGAAATGGCCCTGACTGAGTCATATTAGCGCATGGAAAGTTATTAGTACCGTTGGGTATTGCAAGACTGAGTAATTCTGAGAGAAAGTGTCAGACATGCAAGAAGGAATAAAATACGCGAAAGTGTTTAATCGGATTGGATTCTGATGCAAAAATGTCCGATAGAAAAATATTAATTTAAACCTGAAAAATATTTACAAGGCGGGCCTCAGAAGAATTTTAAATCTCAAAATTAAACTCTGTAAGATTTAGTAAGATTCTGCATAACTAACACCCCCGGCCCAGCGCCATAATCCTAAGTTGGTATGTAATGACTAATGAATTTGCCAAAAATGAACAGGATTTTCCATGACTTTTAGCAGCCGATTGAGTATCTTCACAATGATTTCAATGTGAAATTTGCAGCTAAAAATCTAGGTAAAAATTAGAAAGCACTTCGTTGTACGAATATTGTTTTAAGCATTTCAATCCAAGCAAGGGCGAGAGTGACACTAGCACGCAAGAGATTACAGAGAGTGAGAGCAAGAGGAAAGAGGGGTGTTTGAGGAAAGGATAAAGAGAAGGACGGGAATCAGGATCAAGCCATCAGATATCAATTGACATTACATTAGAATATTTGCTGATTGTAGCTACAAATGTAGCTACAAATTTTTCAAAGAAACATTTTGTCGCTTACTTTCGCACTCAGATCAGAAAGGTAAGTATTTCGTTGCAGAATAAATATGTTCTCTTTTCTGAGCTTTACTACACCTGGTTCTGTATATAAAGCTTTTTAACCTGGTGCCCCAACTAAATGAATTTAAGCGTGCAACTAGATTGGCATTTAGGTCCCACCCCTTCACATTTAGGTCCCAACACTTTCTTTACTCGCACGTCTCAAATGTGGAAATCATTTCCGATATCTTGCTTCTCTGATAACTAAAATCTTCAAAAATTTAAATGCAACGTCAACCACCATCTTTGGTCGTTCGAATCCCGTTCATCTTCTGTTCTTTCCAAAAAAAAAAAAGATCAAATAAGCTAAAAAATAAGGTCAAAATAAGGTCAGAGGAGTAAGTAAGAGGAAGGGAGTTCCACTGTCGGGAAGTGCGAGAGAAGAAGCCGTTGGGGTAGAAGAGGCGGTTATATAAGCATTTCACCCCAAGCAAGACGAGGGTAGCTCTAGCACGCAAAGAAATTACAGAGAGTGAGGGCAAGAGTAAAGAGGGGTGTTTGAGGAAAGGATATAGAGAAGGACGGGGATCAGGATCAAGGCATCAGAAGATGATGATTGACATTACATTTAAATATTTGAAAATTTTAGCTATCAGGGAAGCAAGTAAGCGGAAGGGAGCTCCACTGTCGGGAAGTGGGAGAAAAGAAGTTAGAGTAGAAGAGACGGCTACATTTAAGCGTTTCGACAGTGAAAAGGTGGGCCCGAGATGCCAACTCAGTAGCACTCATAATTTCATGCAGTTGGCGTACCAGTGCAAGTAGATCCTCAGAGCAGCTGCCGGGAAAATATTTGTAAAAAGACAGAGGAAAGCTACAGCAAGTCTGTGAGAAAGTGACTTTAGACCAGATGCCAGCTCAGGATCTAACACATTGCATATACGTCAACTTGATTTTGTCTAAGACCTCGAGATGAACAGCGGGTCACCATACCATATATGGTAACAGTATTCAGTGCAAGTATCTGGGTTATATAACAGAAGTTTTTTTTTGCTTGAGAAGATAATGAATCATGCTTAGTTCCGAACCGACGTCTGTATAAACAATGTAATCATGCGCAGAAATTAGTTTTGAGTTGAGATTGAGATAATTATTCAAAGAGCTTCAGATATCGAGTGCCGCGCAGAGAAAACCGGCATCGTCGTTCTTCATCGTGCATGGGAGAAAATCAGCCGTAGATGTGATTTAATTATTTGTTATAACCACCATCATTGCTTAAAATATTGACGTCTCTCGGTGTCTCAAGGGTAGGATGTGATTTAATTATTTGTTATAACCACCATCATTGCTTAAAAAATTGACGTCTCTCGGTGTCTCAAGGGTAGGATGTGATTTAATTATTTGTTATAACCACCATCATTGCTTAAAATATTGACGTCTCTCGGTGTCTCAAGGGTAGGATGTGATTTAATTATTCGTTAGAAACACCATCATTGCTTAAAAAATTGACGTCTCTCGGTGTCTCAAGGGTAGGATGTGATTTAATTATTTGTTATAACCACCATCATTGCTTAAAATATTGACGTCTCTCGGTGTCTCAAGGGTAGGATGTGATTTAATTATTTCTTATAACCACCATCATTGCTTAAAATATTGACGTCTCTCGGTGTCTCAAGGGTAGGATGTGATTTAATTATTTCTTATAACCACCATCATTGCTTAAAAAATTGACGTCTCTCGGTGTCTCAAGGGTAGGATGTGATTTAATTATTTGTTATAACCACCATCATTGCTTAAAATATTGACGTCTCTCGGTGTCTCAAGGGTAGGATGTGATTTAATTATTCGTTAGAAACACCATCATTGCTTAAAAAATTGACGTCTCTCGGTGTCTCAAGGGTAGGATGTGATTTAATTATTTGTTATAACCACCATCATTGCTTAAAATATTGACGTCTCTCGGTGTCTCAAGGGTAGGATGTGATTTAATTATTCGTTAGAAACACCATCATTGCTTAAAAAATTGACGTCTCTCGGTGTCTCAAGGGTAGGATGTGATTTAATTATTTGTTATAACCACCATCATTGCTTAAAATATTGACGTCTCTCGGTGTCTCAAGGGTAGGATGTGATTTAATTATTTGTTATAACCACCATCATTGCTTAAAATATTGACGTCTCTCGGTGTCTCAAGGGTAGGATGTGATTTAATTATTTCTTATAACCACCATCATTGCTTAAAAAATTGACGTCTCTCGGTGTCTCAAGGGTAGGATGTGATTTAATTATTTGTTATAACCACCATCATTGCTTAAAAAATTGACGTCTCTCGGTGTCTCAAGGGTAGGATGTGATTTAATTATTCGTTAGAAACACCATCATTGCTTAAAAAATTGACGTCTCTCGGTGTCTCAAGGGTAGGATGTGATTTAATTATTTGTTATAACCACCATCATTGCTTAAAATATTGACGTCTCTCGGTGTCTCAAGGGTAGGATGTGATTTAATTATTTGTTATAACCACCATCATTGCTTAAAATATTGATGTCTCTCGGTGTCTCAAGGGTAGGATGTGATTTAATTATTTGTTATAACCACCACCATTGCTTAAAAAATTGACGTCTCTCGGTGTTTCAAGGGTAGGAAAGGGATCAGAGCTTCTGTTGGCACTTTTACAACTTTTTCAGCGAAATCGCTCGACGCGGGAGAAACAGGACGATGGAAATCTCGCTCAGCTCAACAAAGCCACTGCCTGTCAAAGGTGGATAAATAATTGTGCTGAATATTTATTTGTGGCAGGTACGCAACGACCAGAACCCACTAGATTACATGAACCAGCAAAACTGATTGCATCGAACGCAAGCCATCGTCACAGAAGTGTGATATCGAACCCTAGACCGGCGCGTTGTATTTAGCGACCAGTACAAGTATAATTCATTTCTAGTTATCAGGTTTCAGGCTATGTATGTTGCAGGGATCACCGCAGTAGAATAGATTATACATTCATAGAAACACAAATATGTCTGTCTTTATATCTGGAATTCGGAATTTTCACAATTTAACAAATTATAAAGATTTTATATTTTAAATAATCTCGTCGTAAGCTAGGCAATAAAGCCACTAAGACGCAAGGTGGTTACTGAGTGTTAGAGAATATGAAAAAAAATATACTATTAAGAAAAGTGCAAAATAAAAGAACAAGAAGCAGGGAGACAGAAGATAACGATTGACATTGCATTAAATCTTTTGAAAATCAAAGTTGACTGGGAAGAAAGAAACCGGAAGAGATTTCCACAAGCGAGAAGTGTGATAGAAGAAACTGTTAGCATAGAACTTACGGTTAGATCTCGCCATTTCAACTGTAAAATGATGATACCTTGCCGCCAATCTGGTACCGCGCTTAAATTTATAGAGTCTAGGTACCTCAGAGGAATGTAATATTTATTTTGAGAACTGACGTCTCTATAACCTAAAAGAGGGGATAAATTAAACAAAAGAAAATAAGGGGCAGAGTCCAATGAGCATATATAACCTAGCTAAGTTAACTCGATAGAAGGAACTAAAGATGAAACAAACATAAACTACTCTATTTTGGTCGGGGTTATCGATGTTCAACACAGAGTTCCCAATATCCCGATGTCTAACCGGCATCAAAATGCCACTCCAAGTCAACTCCTTTTACACAACACAGACGCACAAGACGAACCCACCTTTTGCCAAATTCTGATGGAGGGAGTCAAAGTCTTTCCGCCCTAAGCTTGACTTTAAGCTGATGTTTGAAGTAGATGATCAGTTGGGAAGAGGTGAACTTATCCTCCCTATATAAATCCTTCTGACACTTCGTCCGTACCACGACTCTCATAACGCCTATCAAGCAAAAGAATAAATAGCAAAGGAACACATAGTACTAGGCCTTAGTCATCAACGGCGGTACCACACTGATACGAACAGAACTGGCCTCGAAGTCAAAGAACTTTCCGCGCAGCATGCGAACTATGATGTCTTCAATAAACTTGAACAACGGGACTACGACCCTCCAGTGGAAGGTGTGACCCAAAGTCTTTTACCGACCCAGAGGGTCTTTCGTAACACCAGCCAGGTGAATGATGCGTCATCATCAGCAAGTCAATGAGGCATTTACACCCGTGCACCCAAGGCTATATGGAGCGAACCTCCTGCTTCGTAAGACTGAACTCGTCTATCAGACCATCTGGAATGGACTCCCTAACTAACACGTGATATAATGCCTTGCGGGACAATGCCTGAGTGGAGGAGAGGCTGAGACGTGCTTGAGGGCAATCTGTCCACAATAGATGGAGCACATGCCTCGGGGTAAACGGTTGCGGGAAGCTCCTCCTTGCATGTGTGCATACATCTTAGGAATGGGTAGTTCTTCGAGAATTCGCCTTCGGCATCCAATTCCGAACACATTCGATCTAAGAACGCGATTCAAATAGTAAATTGACGAATCTCAAAACAGGGCATACCATACCGCCTTCAGAAGGGTGGCGCTAACAGATCTCTCTACATACTTTCGGAACATTGCCTCCCTACAAGAAGGAGATCCCTTACTGAATTCATTAGTGTGGTATACGGGAGTGGAAGGACGGAGAGTCGGTAAAGGAGAATCGGTTAGATGTGCGTGGCACATACTTCTGCCATCGCCTTTAAGCAAAGATTCCCCCGGGACCACAGACGAACTGCGACTTCAACTTTCTCCCATACCTTCGATCAATTCATTTGCAACAGGGGATCGTGACCGAACCAGACGCAGAGTATCTTAACCCGCCCGTCCGTTCAGTGGAAAGACCCGAGAAGAGAAACTCCCTCCCTCACGACTTATCGGGGTTGATCCTGGCCCCTGTCACCGTCTCGTACTCTCTGATTTCTAAGAGAAAAGTTCCTTAGATCAATTGAAAGAGTTTATAGAAAAGGTGCGAAAAAGTAAAATTACGGTGATGGGAAAGTGACAGAAGGCGAGATAACATTACAGGTTCTTTAGATATTATCAAGAATTTCTAAATGCATAGCAGGAAACGGAATCCCAATCCTGAACAAGGGATAAACGTCTCCTCTTGTTCAAAATACGGGGAAGGTGTGAGAACCGCAGGAATAGAAGGTTGATAGTATCTCTTGATAACAGAAATAATAAAGCGAAATTTACCAATGAAATGAAATAAAATAAATATACGACAATGGTGATATACCGGAAGACCTTAATTAATCAATCTTCGAATCGCTACCTAAGTAGCCAGGTGTGGATGAATACATACTCAGTCGGATAACCAACCTAATGAGTCACATAAAGAAACTTATCAGAATTCTGATGAATAGAACGCGTAGCAGAATTAGACCGGAAATTGGCCAACATCTTTGTTAAAGGCACTCGAAAAAGAAATGTAATCTTCATTATCAGAATATATCAGAGCTAGAAATATAAAAAAACAGAAGCACATATATTTATGCTTTGTAGATCATGCATATGCATTTCAGAAGTTCCGGGAAAAAATCCATATATTGATTTATTTGCTGTCGATGAGACTACATTTTGGCCGATACGACTTTGAGCCCTCGTCAGGCGTTTTCTGTTTCTTCAAATAAAAAAAATAGTTAGGAAGAAATGGTTATTGATATAAAGTGGTCGTGTAAATTTCCCATACTAGGATTATCTGCCAGACTTCATAACCGGTAACAATCATTGTAGCCAGTTGATGGACTTTCACTACCGAGGTCCCAAATGTTCTCCCAAATATGTGACGTTTTGCTGGTGGTATTTTGAACCGACACTCGATCAGCTTTGAAATGCATTTTCCCCTCAAATACCTCTGTTCGACCTAAGGAATATTCATAAAAAAACCCTGAAGAAGACTTTCTTTATTCATATTATTCGGAATATTATCCTCATCTTCATTGCTATATTCACAATATTTCGGCCGTTGTATGCTCCGGCCTTATTCAAGTGATTGGAATTTCGAATCGAACCCTTTATTTCATCCGTCGGTGTAGATTGCTCTGACATGCATCTTCTGGATCTTTCAGTTATTTCCCTTTAACTCAACTCTCCAAGTTTTTGGTTTACCACTGCCGTGGCCTGGTATTGAACTCACAACTCTTTGGGTCTAGTCACTGGATAAAACCAACGTCTTTATCTACTGACCCTGAAGAAGACTTAATAAAAAGTGTGTTGAGACAGAAAAACGAACAATTATGCTCAAACAAATATGAAAATATTCAAGTTTGATATAAGATTCGTAACACGCCTTGTAGCCTATTTTAAACAGACTAGCGACACGCTTCTTTGTGGAGAAGAGTAGAAAGAGATGGTGTAGAAAGAGGATTGCCATTTGCAAGATTTCAACGCTTCCTGCTTATTAACGAACGGGATAATTTGTCTAAAGTGCACACATATGAACACAACCTCCTAACATAAATAAACTTATATTTTGGGATTTCATTATTCTCTAAAAAGCATTCTCTACTAAGGGAATAATTTAAAACCACGCTCAAAGGCTTTGTCATGGCGACAGGCTTAAATCTGAGGAAATTCTTTTTTAATGAATATCAAAATATGAATTACCTAGTTTCGTAATATGGCTCAACAAGAGGTGTAAAAAAACAATGAAAATCCTGAAGAAGACTTAATGAAAAGTGTGTTCATACAGAAAAACGAACAATTATGCTCAAATATGAAAATATTCAAGTCTGATGTAAGATTCATAACACGCCTCTTAGCCATTTTTTTTTAACCAGACTAGAAACACTCTTCTTCGGGGGAAGGGTAGAAGGAGATAGTGTAGAAGGAAAATTGTCATTTGCAAGTTTTCAACGTTTCCTGCTTATATTTGAACGAAAGGAAAAAAATCGTCGAAATTGCACATATAAGAACAAAACCTCCTAAAAAAATAAACTTGTGTTCTGGGATTTCATTATTTATTTCTAGTCACACGGAACGCATAATATGATCTGCCATTAGCGGAAGGAATGAAAAACATTCTCGATGGAGGGAATAATTTGAAACCACGCTCAAAGGCTTTGTCATGGTGACGGGCTTCAGTCTGAGGATAATCTTTTTTTCATGAATATCAAATTATTATTTTAATTATCTAGTTTCGAAATATGGTTAAACAAGAGGTCTAGAAAGAGATAAAAAATGTGCACCCTACATAAGGCAAGTTCGTACAAACGAATAAACGAACTGACAGAGGAAGATATGAGTTCATCAACATAAAATCGAAAATTTGTTGTTTTTTGCTTAGCGACATATCAGCATCTCTATGGGTCATTTAATGCCGAAATCTAAATATTTTGTTCCCAATTTTATTTTATTTTCGAAGATGACAATGCTTTAGCGATACAAATCTTACTAATTAACCCACAGCTTGGAGGAATAGGGGTGGATTCATGCCTTTCTCAAGGCTATTGGTGCGTAAGTGGATATAACGAACGCAAATTGAAACACGGTACTTCGATTCAACTATCAGGTCAGAAAAATGACCATCTACATGAAAAGTTCCTTGTTTTTGTTTACCGGCATATCAACACCTCTATGGGTTACTTAATGCCGAAATCATATTTTGTACGAAATGTTCTTTTTTTCGGAGATAACAATGGTTTAGCTATACAAATATTACTAATTAACCCATAGCTTGGGGAGAAGTGGTGGATTCATACACGGGTATTTGCGTGTAAGGGAATATAACGAGCCAAACGGGAATTAGAACTCGGCTCTCCGATTAACAATTCCGAGGCATTATCCACTACACCACCTGCGCGTCCAAGCAAAAGAATAAACTAATTAGCAGGACAACAGATGAGCTCATCAACATAAAATCGAAACAGTGCGTTGGTTTTGCTTAGCGACATATCAACACCTTTATGGGTTATTTAATACTGAAATCTAAATATGATGTTCCAAATTTTATTTTATTTTCTAAGATAACAATAGTTTAGTGATACAGATCTTACTAATTAACCCATAGCTGGAGGAGAAGTAAATTCTTAACTTTTTCAACGTTATTTAGGCGTAAGCGCATATAACGAACCAAACTGGCTGTTTATTGCACGCCAAGAAATTTCCAATGGCACACAGACGCAAATGACATCACGAAATCCGAACAAATAACTACCACAACCCCAAGAAGATATTTAGGTTTTTCAAATTTAATATATACTAAAGTATATATCCTACATATTACTATATAAAATATATTGTAGAATAAGTATATTAACCATCACTTGTAAAGAAAAGCACGTATGCTGTTGGCACACTGAATAATTTAAAAACCCTAAGTAGGCACATAGGCAGCAAAAGATTGCTGACCCCCTGCACTACACCGCCCAGATATCCAAGCTTACAGCACCTAGTATTCACAAGCGGTCAACCATGTAGGTAGTGACCGGGCTCGACGTTGCTTAACTTCGGTGATCGTACGGAAACCGGTGTTTGAACGTGATGCGACTGTAAGCTAAATCGTAAAATGGAATATTCATAATACAAAAAAAAGAAAAAGAAAGAGAAATGCATATAGGATGTAACGATTACGTTGGAGAACTAATTTCATAACGAAAGAAAGAAATCTGTAATACACAAAAATATGGACATATTAAAAATCTGTCGTAAGGAAGATCAACTTTGGCCAAGATTAACAGGAATAAATCAGGAAATGGAATTGTAATTGAAATGGTTACCAAGAGCAATACCAGATGTGTTTGTATCCAGGCGCTGTTTAGATACCAAGTGCTGCCTAGAAGTCAGGTGCTGCCTAGAATCCAGGCGGTGCCTACAAGCAAGGTGCCACCTATAATCCAGGTGCGGCCTAGAATCCAGGCTCTGCCTAGAATCCAGGCGCTTCCTAAAATCCAGGTGATGCCAACAAGCCAGCCACTGCCTAGAATCCAAGTATTGCCTATAATCCAGGTGCTACCTAGAATCCAGGCGCTTCCTAGAATCAAGGTGCTGCCAACAAGCCAGCCACTTCCTAGAATCCAAGCATTGCCTGAAAACTAGGTGCTGCCTATATACCAAGTGCTGCCTAGAATCCAGGCGCTGCTTACAAGCAAGATGCTACCTATAATCCAGGTGCTGCCAAGAATCCAGGCTCTGCCTCGAATGCAGGCGCTACCTTAATCCAGGCGCTGCCTACAAGCCAAGCGGTTTCTCGAATCCAGACGCTGCCTACAAGATAGGCGCTGCCAAGTATCCAGCTGCTACTTAGAAAGCAGACCTGCCTAGAATCCTGACGCTGCCTAGAGGTCAGGTGCTGCTTAGAATCCAGGCGCTTCCGAGAATCAAGGTGCTGCCAACAAGCCGGTCACTGCCTAGAATCCAAGCATTGCCTAGAATCCATGTGCTGCATAGATACCAAGTGCTGCCTAGAAGTCAGTAGCTGCCTAGAATCCAGGCGGTGCCTACAAGCAAGGTGCTACCTATAATCCAGGTGCTGCCTAGAATCCAGGCTCTCCTTAGAATCCAGGCGCTACTTTTAATCCAGGCGCTGCCGACAAGCCAAGCGCTTTCTAGAATCCAGACGCTGCCTACAAGACAGGCGCTGCCACGTATCCAGGTGCTACCTAGAAAGCAGACCTGCCTAGAAACCTGACGCTGCCTAGAAGTCAGGTACTGACTAGAATCTAGGCGCTGCTTATAAACCAGGTGCTAACTAGAAACCAGACGATGCCTAGAAGCCAGGCGCTGCTTACAAGCCAGGCGCAATCTAGAATCTAGGTGATGCCTAGATTCCAAGCTCTGCCTAGAATCCAGGCGCCGCCTAGAATATAGGGTTATTTATTGTCGAAATTAAAATTTTATGTACGCAGTCATATTTTATTTTTGGAGATAAACATGGTTTAGCGATAGAAATATTACTAATTAACCCATAGCTTGGGAGAAAAGAGGTGGATTCATACCTTTCCCCAAGGCTATTTGCGCTTAAGTGAACAAAAAGAGCCGAACGAGAATTATAACTCGGCTCTCCGATTAACAATTTCGTGCCATTATCCATTACACCACCGCAAATGTAAGCTTAAAGCACCCGGCATTCCCAAGCGGTCAACCATCTAGGTACGAATCAAGGTTAACGTTGCTTAACTTCGGCGTTTCAACGTGATGCGTCCGTAAGTCAAATCGATAAATGGAACTCCTCTAGAACCTCTTCATTTGCTTCCAATTATGAGCAAATACTTAACCCCAAAACTGAGGTCAAAACACTATGAAAGTATAAGAATACATTTTTATAGTAAAACTTACCAACAATACATAAAAAAATTCCAGCAATAGATTTTTTTAAAACGAAATCGCTAATGCTCTCAAGAAACTTAAAATTCAGCATTCAATGACCCATAAGGAGTTGATGTGCCGTAAAACAAACAAATTATTATACATTACATTGTTATTATTATTTTATTTCCTTTGATTTCTGGTGTGTACACATTTCTTTCCGGGTGCCGCCCAGAGACCTAAGGTAAGTAATGGCACCATGGCATTTTTCACTGAGCAATTAAAAACATATACACACACACACACACATTTACATAGATAAAGCCCTTCGTAAGGTGTGTGCTGTACTCATGAGAACAAATTTTGTTTTTCTCTAAGGCAAGGACTACCAGGAATCCCTTCAGTGAGTCTACTGGAATCTTTTCCAAAAAATCCGAGGACTTCAACTACAACAGGGATGATGTTCCTATGTGCCACGTTTCTGAGATTCCGATTTTAAGGTCCTTGTATTTTGATAGACTTTTGTAAATCTTCAAACATACACTGAACTCTGCAGGGACTGCCATATCAATAAGGAGTTTATTATTATTATTATTATTATTATTATTATTATTATTATTATTATTATTGAATATATGATGAAACCATTTAGGGAGAGAAAGTCCCTCTGGCCTGAAGACAACTAATAAAATAGTTTTGATAAAATCAGTCAATTTTTAATTGTTACGCGATTCTTCAAAATGCAAATGGTGGTACCAAACGTTTAGCCTCTAGTTTACACATGCGTCAGCCTTGATTCTCAATATTTAGTAAAATCTAAGATCGTCGAAGCTACAAACTATACATACTTTAAACTGGTAACGGCAACAACAACCAATAAAACATTGGCCAATGCTCATTTACCATTTAGCGTTTTAAAAAGAATGTCGGAGAAGTTTCAGTTTAATCTGGCCTACAAAATGACATTCGGCCTACAATGAGCTCCAGAAACATTCGCTGTTTACCTGAACCACATAAATCATGTAACATAATATCCGTTGTCATTTACAGTCACGAATTTTGCGACGGAGAATAAACGTCGTCTCCTTGAAGAAAAGAAAAGAAACGACATTTTTATCACATTTAATGCACTCGGCAATAACACAGACTAAGTTGTTTAACAACAGAGCCTGAAAGATGGATACGACAATGCCGGTGATTAGGTTGATTGGATAACAGAATGTTTCGAAGACCCAAAGAATTGTTGAAAAAATATGGTCCATTAAACAAAAAAGTAGATAGTTATTAATGTTGCGGTGAATTTAACACGAAACACATTGAATGTGGTACTTGAAAAAATACAGAAGAAAATTAAACAAGATTGGTAATAAATAGTGATAAAAAAAACTAAAAAAAAAACAATAAAAAATAAAAACTAATAAAAGAAAAATAAATAACGACAGAAAAATAAAATGGAAAAGAAAACAAACACGATCTGGCATCTCTGCTGGAGTCACTTTCTTACAGATGTGATGTGGCTTCCCTCTGTCTTTTCTACAAATATTTTCATGGCAACTGCTCTGACGAGCTACTTTCACTGGTACCCAAACTGCATGAATTAAAGCGTGCTACTAGGTTGGCATCTCAGCCCCACCCTTTCACTGTCGAAACAGTTAGATGGAACCGCCTCTTCTACTCCAACAGCTTCTTCTCTCTCACTTCCCGACAGTGGAACTCCCTTCCTCTTACTTGCTTCCTTAATAGCTATAATCTTCAAATATCTAATGTAATGTCAATCGACATCTTCTGATGCCTTGATCCTGATCCCCGTCCTTCTCTATATCCTTTCCTCAACCACCCCTCTTTACTTTTGCTCTCATTTTCTGTAACCCTTTGCGTGCTAGTGGCACGCCCGCCTTGCTTGGGGTGAAATGCTTATGTAACCGCCTTTTCTAATCCAACAGCTTCTTCTCTCGCACTTCCCGACAGTGGAACACCCTTCCTCCTACTTGTTTCCCTGATAGCTAGAATCTTCAAATATCTAATGTAATGTCAATCGACATCTTCTGATGCCTTGATCCTGATCCCCGTCCTGCTCTATGCCCTTTCCTTAAATACCCCTCTTTTCTCTTGTTCCCACTCTCTGTAATCCCTTGTGTGCTAGTGGCACGCCCGGCTTGCTGGGGGTGAAATGTTTTTTAAAAAAACAATCAAAACAGACAACTGCCTAATGAGTAATATACAAACATTTTGAATGTTTATTTTAATTTTATTTTTTTTTTAACTTAGTATTTGTGTATCAAACAGTCAGTAGAAACAAAGAAATTCCGTGTGCCAACATTAAGTTCCATCGCACATTTGTTCTAAACAGTCCAGCAGGTAATGTAGTAACGAAAACGGGGTTAAAAATCCAACCTTCCTCTCGCAACAGCGGAAACCCGCTTCCACTTACCAAGCTCAAAAATCATTCTATCCTCGCACCGGCACTTTATTCACCGAGCGATTTTTCTGATTGACCACGCCAGACCGGGACGAAAGAACATTAGCAAAGTTTCTCTGATACTTAAAGTAGCAGTTGTTTTTTTTTTCCTTAACAATTTAAAAAAAAAAAACTTTCCTTCGGCAGACAACGCACAAAATACGAACTCTTTTCAGAGGTCCGTGATTTTCTCTTTCGCTACAACTTACGGTTACAACTAGAAATTTTAACCAGTGAAATTATGTGATTTAACTAACAATCTAGTACTGTGTCTAGAATGGGTCGTTATTGTGATCAACTAGAAATGGAACAGTTAGCAGAGACCAGCCTTTCCCCACTTCTACTTTGTACCACAATTACTGTTTTCAGTAATAAATATATTTTTTAATTCTCCTTCGGCAGACCACGCACAAAACACGAACTCTTTTCCGAGGTGATTTTCACTTTCGTTACACTTAGTCTCGAAAGGAAAGATGGCTTGGAAAATGTGATACTCACAGGACAGGTTGAGGATAAGAGGGAAGAAAGAAAGCAATGCATAACCTACCCGGCGATCATGAGTGAATGACTGGAGGAGCAGGGTTTGAAAGAGATGGCAGATGGCGGCGGTGAGTTTGGGAGTTATTAAGATCTACAAAAGACAGGGAATTGAGGAGAGCAATAATTGTCAACATACGTGTGGTGATATTTAAACATCTCCGAAGATTTTTACCTGAGGACGGAAAATGCGACACCGACATGAGAAGGCGCATTAGAATAGCGAAATATGTCTTCCAAAAGCTAAGCAAAGCTTTAAGAAAATGGAAGATTTAATTAAAATAAGAGGGTATTAAACTGTTATGCAATATCGCTCTTGCTATATGGAAATGAATACTGGACAATCTCATTACAGATGAGACAACAGAAATGATTTTCTACAGAAGGATGCTGAGGATACCATGAACTGAACATGTGAGCAACGACAATCTTTAAGAGAAAAAAAGGAAACAAAATGACATTTATATGTAACATCAGAGACAGTTAACATTTCTAAAGCGTATAATGATAAAAGTGGGCTTGGAAAAGTTGACACTCACAGGACACGTTGACAGTATGAGGGCCGGTGGAAGGCAGCGCGTAACCTATCTAATGAGCATGTGAATTGGTTGGTAGAACAGTGATTAATGAAAACTTTACTAAGGGCCACAAAGCGCAGGAAATTGTGGATGATCGCTAACGTATGAAGGGATACGGTACACAGAAGAGGATACAGATTGTATAAACCATCTTTGTTGTGTTTCATCCTTGCTATCTTCAGCCTTCTTCAGGAATGTGCTTCATCCAGAAAACCGTTGAGTATATATACCGAATGCATTTGTAACGTATTTCTTCGATGCAGTAGAGTCGTTGTATTTTTTTTTTTATTTTCAAAGGTAAGAATCGAATAAATTACTCTACGCTGTGGAATAGTATAGCCATTGTATACAACGTTTTTGTTGTTTTTGATCCTGGCTATTTTCAGTCTTCCTCACAAGTGTGTCTCATCCAGAAAACCGTTAAGCATATATACCAGATATATTTATAACGTATTCCTTCCATGCAGGAGAGCCATTTTTTATTTTATTTTATTTTTTTGTAGGAATAACAAACGAATAAATTTCTCTACGCTTTGGAAAGGTATAGCCATTGTATACGCCATCTTTGTTGTCTTTTATCCTTGCTATAATCGACCTTTCTCAGGAGTGTACCTCATCCAGAAAAGCGTTGAAAGTATATATCGGATACATTTGTAAAGTGTTTTTCCATGCAGGAGAGTCGTTGTTTTTTGTTTGTTAGTTTGTTTGTTTTTCAGAAGTAAGAACCGAATAATTTTCTCTACGCTTTGGAAAAATATAGCCATTGTATACGACACCATTTTTGTTTTTGATCCATACTATCTTCAGCCTTCCGCATGAGTGTATCTCATCCAGAAAACCGTTGTTCTTATATAACTTATGCATTTGTAACGTGTTTGTTGCATGCAGGGAAGTCGCTGTTTTTTTTTTTCAAAAGTAAGAATCGAATAAATTTCTTTACGCTTTGGAAAAATATAGCCATCATTAGCCACTCTTTCCCGCCACTCTTTCCCGCCACTTTTTCCCGCTACTTTTTCCCGCCACTCCTTCCTGCCACA
The DNA here is from genome assembly GCA_964036315.1 of Acanthosepion esculentum. NCBI lineage: Eukaryota > Metazoa > Mollusca > Cephalopoda > Sepiida > Sepiidae > Acanthosepion > Acanthosepion esculentum. The sequence goes on along the minus strand of OZ038500.1, from coordinate 15,308,862 downwards.
CTTTCCCGCCACTCTTCGTTTGCTCCGTGTATTTTTGTCCACCATACCGACAGCCCGAAACCTAGAGCCGGTTTCCATAATACTTACATCTGTTATAATTTATGAGTATTACTAGGCGTTTCCTCGTTTATTTTTTTATTTCTTTCAAATTTCTTTTTGCTTATCTATTTATATTTACCCCTTTTGATGTAATGCACTTAAAATGACCCCTAATTTCTGATCATAAGGTCAATGGGTAAGCGCTACATTTTTATTTATTTATTTTTTCTGAAACTTATTCCTTGATTCATTTAACAACTTATTTCTGTTCTTTCACTATAATACAGACCAACGACTTCACTAACATTTGTTACCATTTTTTAAAAAATGCCTTGTCCTTTCAGAACATAGGCAGTCCTGGTTCTCGATATACAGGACGAGGCAGAAATACCTCCCATCTCACTTAATGATAAGACATTAGCTAGACGAAGATACTATTACCACTAATGTCTTATCATTACGTGGGAGGTATTTCTGTGACCAATATGTTTGGGGGTATTTTTGAACCTATATGTTTGGGGGTATTTCTGGGATCTATATGTGGAGGTATTTCTGGGATCTATATGTGGAGGTATTTCTGAACCTATATGTTTGGGGGTATTTCTGGGATCTATATGTGGAGGTATTTCTGGGATCTATATGTGGAGGTATTTCTGAACCTATATGTTTGGGGGTATTTCTGGGATCTATATGTGAAGGTATTTCTGGGACCTATATATTTGGGGGTATTTCTGAACCTATATGTTTAGGGGTATTTCTGGGATCTATATGTGAAGGTATTTCTGGGACCTATATGTTTGGGGGTATTTCTGAACCTATATGTGTGTGGGTATTTCTGGGATCTATATGTGGGGGTATTTCTGGGACCTATATGTTTGGGGGTATTTCAGCACCTACATGTTCGCGTATTTCTGGGACCTATATGTAGGGGGCATTTCTAGGACTTATATGTGGGGGGTATTTCGGGGGCCTATACGTGCGAGTATTTCTGGGACCTATATGTTTGGGAGTATTTCTGGGATCTGTATGTCGGGAGTATTTCTGGGGTCCATATGTTTGGTGATATTTCTGGGTCCTATATGTGGGAGTATTTTTGGGACCTATATATGGGGCGTAGGTTATTCCCGAGATCTATATGCTTTGGGGTATTTCTGGCACCTATATGTGTAGAGGAATTCCTGGGACTTATATGAGCGGGTATTTCTGGGACCTATGTTTACGGGTATTTCTGGTACCTATATGTGGGGTTAGTGTATCCCCGGGACCTATATATTGGGGGTATTTTTATGGTACTCCGTATTTTTCTTTAATGTCTGTGAATTGACACGATTTCTTGCAAAAGATAGCGAAGTGGTTACCGTTACTTTCTCCGTGACTTAGAATTCAAAGTTTTCCTTCTCTTAGACGGGTTACCACTCAAGGTTACAGAGCTTAGTCTACACTTCTGTTTAGCATGTATATATGTAGAGAAGAGACGGGTTCATGCCTTTTCAAAGGTTCGGCGCTGATAAACGCGACGCAACTCACGCTTAATTATTGACATCAGATTAGTTACAGGTATATATGGTAGTTTCTGGAGATTCCTCTGAAAGGCAGTAACTCCTCGTTGAATTAAAATGTATGTTCAGGCGTATTCTTGATATGTAACTTTTTCACTTTCAGAAATATGCCAGATGATGCATTATAAAAAAAAAATTGAAAAAATTTCAAGACAGTGAGAGAATGTTCAATTTAATAAATTCTGATCGATTAAAAAAAAATAATGCTTTTGAATTCTTTTTTTCAAAATAACGGCGCCTTTTTAATTTTTTTTAAATAACGATACCTTTAACTTAAAAAATGATTTTTAATATTTAAAAAACTAATATTATTTTATTATTTTTTAAAATTTTAATTTGAAATTCTTAAAAAAATGTAAAATTTAAATTTTTTTAAATTTCAAAAACAATTTGCTTTTTAATTAATTTTAAATGTTAATTTTAAATTCTTTTTAATTTTATATATTTTTTAATTTTAAAATTAATTTTTTTTCATTTACTGAGTCCAAAGTACTATTTATTTGCAGAGCCCAATGTAATTTTTATTATCTGATATCATAAGTAATATTTACTTAAATATATTATAACAGGTCATGAAAAATAGATTATATTCTATGAATTCTGTGAGTTGGCACGAATAAATCTCCCTAACCGAACCCAAAACCTAACCTATATGAAAGAAAGTCAATAAAATATCTACGAAAGAAAGTTTTTTCACAATGACGTTCATCCAGTACAAGTCTCAAGAGCCACTCGAGTTAGAGATTTACGGAGGGAGAGACACAATTTATGAGGACATGTAGAAAAGATAACAGTCAAATCTAGATTTGAAGAGGTTAAGATTACAATGATCAAGGAAGCACCCCCGAAGGAGTCGGTTCCACAAAGGAGCGTTGCGTGGGAAGAAGCTGCTCGAGGGGAACTTATATTGAACCAATGGAATACGAAGGGCATAAGAGGGTTCGCTACAATGGGCGTGGCATTGCGGGTCTTAGCTGTGAATGTTTGAACCGATATAGTTAAGGAATATAGTTCGGTTGAACATTTTTCATGGAATTAGCGATATAGCAGCGCGAGGCTTGCGACTTTTGGCCTATGGGAAAATGGTTCTAGGATGGAAAAAACTCATCACCCACAAGGACGTGGAGACTACTTTATTTATACTGGAAAATGAAGACTGGGAAGTTCCTTTCTAAGTATGGCAGCACTACTCCATTTTTGGCCTGATCTGGGTCTTGTAAAGGTAGAAGATAGCTGGAGGCCTCGGGTACCGACTGGAGACGTACAGGAAAACAATGAGTAACCTACTGGACGAGCTTGTGTATATGAGCTACAAAGAATAGGAAGTTGTGGAGAAACTTGATTACCCTCTATTTCTGGAAGAGTACGAAACAGAGAAAAAGGAAAAAGCTTCAATCAAAAACGTACAGGATTCAGGAATAATTTTGGTTGTAAATTATTGTTATGGTGGAACACACCTAGTCTATAGATAATAGACTCTCCCACCTAATGGTGGAACACACCTAGTCTATAGATAATAGACTCTCCCACCTAATGGTGGAACACACCTAGTCTATAGATAATAGACTCTCCCACCTAATGGTGGAACACACCTAGTCTATAGATAATAGACTCTCCCACCTAATGGTGGAACACACCTAGTCTATAGATAATAGACTCTCCCACCTAATATAAGTAGGAGTCAGTGAGGGTCGACTGGGAGTCGAATACGAAAGTAGTCAGCTACCACAACTAGATTACTCTGCGTAATACTTATTATAACAAGTTCCTAACGTTTTTGTACGTTGAACCTATTTAGGAGCGAATTTAGTCCAAATACAGTTTCCACTGCGGAAAGTAACTCTACAACAATTATAAAATCTTAATTTAACACATATTTTCAGGAAAATAGGCTTCGCAAGTGCAGTAATTGTTTCCTTTCTATAGTACTGATAAGGGTTTCCTTCCTACCTTTTGTTTGAAGTAGTGTTTAACATCTTGATTATGTCATTATTTTCCGTTATTTTAAACCACGTCGAAATGCATATATATATGCATATATATATATATATATATATATATATATATATATATATATATATATATATATGTGAGTGTGTGTGTGTGTGTGTGTGTGTGTGTGTGTGTGTGTGTGTGTGTGTGTGTGTGTGTGTGTGAGTTCGTTTTGTCTGGTTTGTGCACGTTGAGAACACCTCTCCCACCGAGTGGGAAAAACTGAATGTTATGTGGCTCTCCCAGTCCCAGACCCACGCTGACTATACGCTAATACCTGCCCAGTATCGTTCATATGCAAAGAGTCAGTGCCATCTACTCTAAGTAGAAGGTCTACTCTCAGCAGCTCCTTGTAGAAGAGGACGCAACTCCTGATGCTTATATACATATATATATATATATATATATATATATACATACATATATATATATATATCTATATATATATATATATATATATATATATATATATATATATATATATATATATATATATATTACAAAGAGTCAATCATACCTTGAATTAATCAGCAATTTGAATGCGATTATTGACGAAATCACTTCGCTAGTAGACATAAACATAAGCATTCCACTACTGATAATCCTCCGAATGATGAGATCCTCATAAATAAATACAATGGATATGGTGTATTTTTATTTTTTATTTCTGCTAGTATACTTTCAATGCATCGCGCAATCAGTAGTGGAATGCTTATGTTTGTCAATTAGCGAAGTGATTTCGTCAATAATCGCATTCAAATTGCTGATTAATTCAAGGTATGATTGACTCTTTGTAATGTAAATATATGCTGCCTATTATATATATATATATATATATATATATATATATATATATATATACCCAAGTTTAGGATTGGTATATACGGAGTGAAATCCAATAACCAACAATTAATATTCTTTAAAGAGTGCTCAATACAGAGTAGAGCAGATATAATTATTTATTTGAATATTACAACATAAATATGTTATAAAATCACGACAAAAGTAGCCATTTTGTTTCAACACTTCTTGTGTCTTGTCACGTGATGATATAGAATATAGAATAAATGGTTTTAAAAGTTTCAAATTAATCAACGATCCTTAGCTAGGAGTAAACGCTGTTACATAAGCTAGAGTAGCCAATCAAGATGCAAGTATAGGGTGATTCGAAAAATTTGACAACTAAGCAAGGTTATCATAGATATTAAAAGATTTATAAAATTTGAGATTAAAATTAAAAGTAAAAAATTAAAATTACCTATTTAGAAATCTAAATCAAATCTCTATTAAGTTTTAAATTGTAGAATTACCAAGGAGAAAAAATATAAAAATAAAAATAAAAGATATATATGCTATTTAATTTGTATTTTCATTGAAATTATGTTGAAAAGGATGTTCAGAATCCCAGACAGAAATGTATACACTTTAGTTTCATTTCAACATGTTAGTCGCCTCTCACGCGAAATCATTCGAACACACGCTACTTTTGTCGTGATTTTATAACATATTTATGTTGTAATATTCAAATAAATAATTATATATATATATATATATATATATATATATATATATATATATATATATATATATATATAACCGAATGGGTAAATATAGATAGATGAACGAACGGGCCTCAGTGACGAAGACGTAGCAAATTAGACTCTATATAACGCCGCTCGATCACATATTCTGTGGTGGAACTCATGCGAATTTCCCTTACCCATGGGACTATGGCCCATGAGCCACGACTACTAATGCTCTGGATGAAGCGGCTTGGCTACAGTAGGTAATGGTTAATGGAATATGTGATCGAGCGGCGTTATATCGAGTCCTATTCGCTACCTCTTCGTCACTGAGGCCCGTTGGAGCAGTTGATATGACATTTGCCTGATAACGTAACTATCCGGGTTTCAAAATATATCCAAAATATAGAGCGAAACGGCCGTCTAGTGCTTTCTGCATTCTGTTCTTCTAGACTCGATGAATTACTTAATTATAATTATCTCAAATCCTCCTAACAATTTCTATCACATACAAACACACACACATATATATATATAGACAGACACACACACTCACATATATATATATATATATATATATGAAAAAAATCTCAGAATTGATATTTAGATAAAGAAAATATGTACGGAGGAAAAAAGACAACAGGGAAACTGTGTATAGTTTTAGACGAAGCGTTTCGTCCAATGTGGACTTTTTCAAGGCAAAAAACGGAATGAAACAAAGTATTTATAAACAAAACAGAAACATATCCGAGTTTTACAAAACAAACTCAATATACAGATTAATAACAGAAAATGGTCTAAGGTCGGCAGAAGAGACCTCATAACAAACCTCAGCTTTGGTCAGAAACTTGGCACTGGAATACCAACATATGACTCCACAGATTACATAATTAAAAATCAACATCACAACAACTCTGATTTTACCAAAGACTACATCCACGGCCTAATCACAGCCACATAAAAAAAACAAAAAACAAAAAAAAAAAAAAAAACGAAAGACACCGCACTTTCTCAAAGATACAGTGTAACCCGGATATAAGAGAGTTGTCGGGACCGGATAAGTCTCTTATATCCGGGGTTATCTTATATCAGGGTTTCACTTATATCAGCGTTTCTCTTATATCCGGGTTTGGTCTATTTTGTTTAGGTAAGTATGGCTCTAATTTGGGACCAGAGAGCATCTCTCTTATATTCGAGTTTCTCTTATATCCGGGTCTCTCATATCGGGGTTACACTGTACATAAAAGCCCTGAAAGAATGAGCAAACAATAAAAACATCCACATATCTGCTTCTGGTAAGGGCGGCGTTTGAATAGAAATCAAGGATAAACACATTTACCAACAGACAATGAAAGAACTCATTAACGATGATAACATCTATGAAAAAGTAAACGAAAGCATAGCTATAAAGGAAACAAAAAAATTAGCAAGCGACATCAAATGCTACTAAAAACTGAAGACTTCCTGGATAAAACTTATTGAATACCATCCAAAAACACCCACATTGTACTGACTATCAAAAACACATAAACCGAACATACTAATGAGACCTATCATATCATGGATAGGCAGCGCTCCACATAAAATAGCCCTCAAAGTAAGCAAAATCTTAACCTCACTCCTCAGCACTATCAGTCCATCGCACATAAAAAATTCAGTTGACCTCCTAAACAAATTTAAAAAAAAACATAGACATCAAAAACCTATATATGGTTAGTTTAAACATAAAATCTCTATAGACAAAACAGAAATGCCTAAATCTACTAAATACACACCAAACAAAAAATAATGACCTATAGCTGCACATAAAATTATAAAAATATACCAACTAATCACGAAGCAATGTTTCTTTATTTTGATAACCAACGCTACAGACAAAAATTTGGTTTACCTATGGGATCTCCTCTAAGCGGCATTGTCTATTTCGTCCTATATTTGGGACTCATCAGCAGTGCGCATCCACTACCGATAATTGAAACACTGACAGTTGAGTTATCAAGCAAACGTCAGACCAACTGCTCCAACGGGCCTCGGTAACGAAGGAGTAGCAAATCAGACTCAATATTCCGTGATGGAACTCAACTGAAATTCTCTGTAGCCATAGGACTGTGGCCCGCGGACTACTATCACCAAGCCGCTCAAACTGAAGCATTAGAAGCCGGATCAAGCAATGATATACACATGGTAGAAATTGTTAGGAGGATTTGATAATTATAATTACGTAATTCGTTGAGTCTGAAAGAAACCTCAAAAGAATGCAGAAAGCACTGGACGGTCGTTTCGTCCTATATTTTGGGACTCATCAGCAGTGCGCATCCACTACCGAGAATTGAAACCCGGATAGTTACGTTATTTTTGGAGTTTCTAGAAAGTGACCCATTCAAAAATATACCACGTCCAAACACTTCTTATTTCAGATAGATAGACAACTCACTATTGATATATCCCCAAAATACTAATTTAACAGATCTAGACATCAAACTGAACATCGTTGAATGTACAATAGATTCACCTTTGAAAATGAAGCGAACTACACTCTTCCATTCCTAGATATCATCTTACACAAAAACAATAACTTAATTTTAACGTTTATAGAAAAGCTACCGACAAAAAACGAACCGTTCTTTTCTTCTTGGGCCACTACTCTAAAATTAAATATGGAATAATTATAGGTTTCTATTTAAGAGCGTTAAGAATTTGCAGCCCCCAATATTTGCCCAAAGAAGAAACATACATAGAAAACACATTCAAAAACCTACAATATCCATATCATTTCGTCCACAACGCAAGAAGCAACGCGTACAAAATATACGACTGCAACAGAAATAACGCCATCATCCATAATAATAAATTATATGAAAACAGATACATGATACTACCGATCACCTCCGTCACGTCCACTATCCAGAACAACCTATTCCATCAATAATAACCAAATAATCACAAACACCCCAAAACTATTATGGATATCATCAGATCCTCAAACACCCATAGTAATAATATTTCTAAAGCAGGCTTATATAAATAAAA
>OZ038500.1:15253219-15298219 GCA_964036315.1 Acanthosepion esculentum | reverse complement strand
TTTTGCAATAACATGCAATACATAGCAATACTATAAAAACCTACCTGGTGTGATATGTAATCTGGTGTATTAATACTTTATAGGAGTTGATGTTGACTTTAATATTTTTATCAGTAGACCTAACGAATTTTAAATATTCGCTAAGTTATACCGATACAATATCCATTACCTATGGATGTCTGTGTTGTAGGTTGTTTGTTATACAACTAATATAGAAAAATATTACTAATAATGTCTCAATATAGAGGCAAGTCGTGTGACCTTAAGTAGTTTTGATACTTCGCTCTTTGATTAAGAATTCTTAGCTATCCACACATTCGCAAGCAGTCACCAATCTAGGTACTAACCAGGCTCGACGTTGCTTAACTTCAATGATCATATGGGAAACAGTGTTTAAACATGATAGTAACACAAATTCAATATTTTATTAAGTGGCGGCATCACTGGTTGTTTAATCCCTTATGGCGGAAGAGTGATTCTGTGTTTTGCAATAACATACGACACGTAGCAGTACTATGAAAACACAACCTGGTGTGATGTGTAATCTGGGGTATTAATATTTTATAGGAGTTGATGTTGACTTTAATGTTTTTTATCAGTTGACCTGACGAATTTTAAATTTTCGCTATTTTATATCAATGCAATTACTACGGTTAGTATCTCATAACGGTGTGACGTCATCTCAGAGATATAGACAGATACATATCAGTACTATAAAATGATTACTTGGTATGGTGTGTAATTTACAGTATTAATATCTTATAAGAGTGCATGTTGTAGGTTATTTGTTATACAACTCATATGGAAAGATGTTACGATTATTGTTTCAATATAGATGTAAGTGGTGTGACCTTATGTAGTTTTGATACTTGACTCTTTGATTAAGAATTCTTAGCCATGCACACATTCACAAGCAGTCACCCATCTAGGTACTAACCAGGGTCGACGTTGCTTAACTTCAGTGATCGTATAGGAACCAGTGTTTAAACATGATAGCACCATAAATTCAATATTTTATTAAATGGCGGCATCACTGTTTGTTTAATCACTAATGAAAATGAGGAAAAAGTGATTCTGTGATTTACAATAACATACGATACGTAGCAGTACTATGAAAACACAGCCTGGTGTGATGTGTAATCTGGGGTATTAATACTTTATAGGAGTTGATGTTAATTTTAATGTTTTTTATCAGTAGATCTGACGAATTTTAAATTTTCGTTAGGTTATACCGATACAATATAAGTTACCTGTTTGTGTTGTATGTTGTTTGCTATAGAACGCATGTAGAAAGATATTATTGTTAGAGTCTCAATATGCAGGTGTAACCCCCAGAAAAAGTGCAGTCAGTGCATTCTACAGTCGCAGACGACAAGGCGTAATTCAAAATGAAAGCTGAAGAACCGACAAAAATTCTCAGCATTTGAAACGCGGCATTTATTCCTGCGTTTATTTATCTATTCCCTGATGATTTGGGGTTGATTTTCTTTTTGACAGAGAGAAAATGAAAAGTTAATTAGGAAAAGACATGAAAAATAAAAAAAAGGATTAAAAAAAAGGAGAAGGGTAAAGGTCCCTGTGACTCATAGTCGAATTTTCTCAAACTGCAATAACCCTCTACCTTGACGGGCTCTTTAGGTTTTCTATGCCCAGTGAGGATTGGGCTGGCAGTTGGGGAACTTGTTTGAAAATTCTGTGGAGAGGGCTTTTTTGTATGATTGAATTACGGCAAAACAGATTCTGTTAACCTTTAACACATTTTTTCACATGTAGAGATAAATTTTGCAAATCCTTAATTTTAAAGTGTTCAGAATTGATTTTTAATTCGGGTTACATTCAACAATTTAAAAAGAAACATTTTATATAATGATCATCTATCTATCTATTTATCTATCTTTTTCTTTTTTTTTTTAACGTATCACCCCAAGCAAGGCTGGAGGCCAATATCACGCAAGGGGTTAAAGAAGGGTTGGAGGAAGAGCAGATAGGAGGGGTAAAGGAGAGGATGTGGTGAAAGAGAAAGACAGTGGGTCGATCAAGGCAAGGGCTATGTCTCTCTCTCTCTCTCTCTCTCTCTCTCTCTCCATATATATATATATATATATATATATATATATATATGATTACTAAAAATTCGTAGTTTCACTTTTTGTAATTAACTGCCGTTTTCTTTATAATAATTCTCATGATGCATCTATATATATATATATATATATATATATATATATATATATAGAGAGAGAGAGAGAGAGAGAGAGAGAGAAGAGAGAGAGAGTGATGCGAATGTCAGTGTGTCACACTTTTTCAATTAAAGGACCACAACTTTCTTTCAATAGTTCGTCTTCTATATAATAAATGCGAATATCAGTGAGTCACTGTGTCCCACTTTTTCAACTTTATTCCTAGAGGATGTAGTTCAACATGTCATAGCATTTTGGAATTGGGCAAATTAAAAAGATTCCGGGCCAGTTACGAACCGCAATCCTGAAATTTGGGATTTCCAAGTTTTCATTAATGCGATTGTTTTTCGGTGATTTTTTGCGACAGATTTTTTTGGTGCAATAAGAAATTCTAAAACTTAGAAATAAATTAGAGCATTATCAAAATTAACTTCGAAATCCAGCGAAAGTCAAGCCATGAAATAAATATAATTGATTGTACGGAAAGTATGAACCTACGTACATCAAATTCTCTTTGAATTCAGTGGCAGCAGAAGAGTTTTAGAATATTTTAGAATTAAAAAAGAAAAAAATCTAGCCGAACTCTTTTAGAGTCTATTTCTTTTACTTTCCATCGATTTTGTTAGTAGGTATCCCACACTGTGATGATAGAAGATCAGCCAGATCTGATATGTGTGTGTGTGTGTGTGTGTATGTGTGTATGTGTGTGTGTGTGTGTGTGTGTGTGTGTGTGTGCGCGTGCGCGTGCAGTTCGCTACACTCATTTTTGCTGGATTAAGCGACCTGCTAACAACAGCCGTCGGGATCCGTTCGGTTAAACACTTTAACCTTTCATTAAATAAAATAAAATCGGGTCAGGCGTCTGCGCCTTCAAGTTCATCATCAGACGCATCGGTACAAGGTATCCCAGAAGACCTCGGTGCATCTAAAATAAAAATAAAAATAAAAATGACGTTGCATACACGTGTTACAAATCTGTGTTTAAATCAACAGTACTCTTTAAATTTTAATTTCCGTGTGCCCATCCCAGATTTGGCAAAAAAGGTCATGCTATGACCTAGATAAAGATAAGTACAAGTAAGACTCATTACATAAGGTCGAGTTCTTTTTTTATGTGCCGTGTCCTTTCAGGACGTCAGCGATCATGGCCCTCCATCTCCTCCTATCCCTTGTGACTCTCAGCAGGTTTTGCCAACTCCCCCAGACCACAATCCGCCATCCACCTGCCCAAGCCCGCCAGGTATGTCTCGTTTTCCCTCTATTCGACCTGTGAGTGTCAGATTCTCCAGGCCCTTCTTTCTCATCACGTGTCCCAAAAATTTCATCTGCCTCTTCCTGATGTTAAGTATAAACTTCCTCCTTGTTTCCATCCTCTCCAAAGCCTCATCGTTGCTCACACGGTCGGTCCATGATATCCTTAGCATCCTTCTGTAGAACCATACCCCCGTTGCATTCAATCTCTTCTTTTCTCATTACGTGTCCCAGAAATTTAAGCTGATTCTTCTTGATGTTAAGTATAAGCCTCCCCCTTGTTTGCATCCTCTCCAAAACGTCATCGTTGCTCACACGCTCGGTCCATGATATCCTTAGCATCCTTCTGTAGAACCATACCTCCGTTGCATTCAATCTCTTCTTTTCTCATTACGTGTCCCAGAAATTTAAGCTGATTCTTCTTGATGTTAAGTATAAGCTTCCTCCTTGTTTGCATCCTCTCCAAAACGTCATCGTTGCTCACACGCTCGGTCCATGATATCCTTAGCATCCTTCTGTAGAACCATACCTCCGTTGCATTCAATCTCTTCTTTTCTCATTACGTGTCCCAGAAATTTAAGCTGATTCTTCTTGATGTTAAGTATAAGCTTCCTCCTTGTTTGCATCCTCTCCAAAACGTCATCGTTGCTCACACGCTCGGTCCATGATATCCTTAGCATCCTTCTGTAGAACCATACCTCCGTTGCATTCAATCTCTTCTTTTCTCATTACGTGTCCCAGAAATTTCATCTGCCTCATCCTGATGTTAAGGATAAACTTCCTCCTTGTTTGCATCCTCTCCAAAACCTCATCGTTGCTCACACGCTCGGTCCATGATATCCTTAGCATCCTTCTGTAGAACCATACCTCCGTTGCATTCAATCTCTTCTTTTCTCATTACGTGTCCCAGAAATTTCATCTGCCTCATCCTGATGTTAAGGATAAACTTCCTCCTTGTTTGCATCCTCTCCAAAACCCCATCGTTGCTCACACGCTCGGTCCATGATATCCTTAGCATCCTTCTGTAGAACCATACCTCCGTTGCATTCAATCTCTTCTTTTCTCATTACGTGTCCCAGAAATTTAAGCTGATTCTTCTTGATGTTAAGTATAAGCTTCCTCCTTGTTTGCATCCTCTCCAAAACCTCATCGTTGCTCACACGCTCGGTCCATGATATCCTTAGCATCCTTCTGTAGAACCATACCTCCGTTGCATTCAATCTCTTCTTTTCTCATTACGTGTCCCAGAAATTTAAGCTGATTCTTCTTGATGTTAAGTATAAGCTTCCTCCTTGTTTGCATCCTCTCCAAAACCTCATCGTTGCTCACACGCTCGGTCCATGATATCCTTAGCATCCTTCTGTAGAACCATACCTCCGTTGCATTCAATCTCTTCTTTTCTCATTACGTGTCCCAGAAATTTCATCTGCCTCTTCCTGATGTTATGGATAAACTTCCTCCTTGTTTGCATCCTCTCCAAAACCTCATCGTTGCTCACACGCTCGGTCCATGATATCCTTAGCATCCTTCTGTAGAACCATACCTCCGTTGCATTCAATCTCTTCTTTTCTCATTACGTGTCCCAGAAATTTCATCTGCCTCTTCCTGATGTTATGGATAAACTTCCTCCTTGTTTGCATCCTCTCCAAAACCTCATCGTTACTCACACGCTCGGTCCATGATATCCTTAGCATCCTTCTGTAGAACCATACCTCCGTTGCATTCAATCTCTTCTTTTCTCATTACGTGTCCCAGAAATTTAAGCTGATTCTTCTTGATGTTAAGTATAAGCTTCCTCCTTGTTTGCATCCTCTCCAAAACCCCATCGTTGCTCACGCGCTCGGTCCATGATATCCTTAGCATCCTTCTGTAGAACCATACCTCCGTTGCATTCAATCTCTTCTTTTCTCATTACGTGTCCCAGAAATTTAAGCTGATTCTTCTTGATGTTAAGTATAAGCTTCCTCCTTGTTTGCATCCTCTCCAAAACCCCATCGTTGCTAACACGCTCGGTCCATGATATCCTTAGCATCCTTCTGTAGAACCATACCTCCGTTGCATTCAATCTCTTCTTTTCTCATTACGTGTCCCAGAAATTTCATCTGCCTCTTCCTGATGTTATGGATAAACTTCCTCCTTGTTTGCATCCTCTCCAAAACCTCATCGTTGCTCACACGCTCGGTCCATGATATCCTTAGCATCCTTCTGTAGAACCATACCTCCGTTGCATTCAATCTCTTCTTTTCTCATTACGTGTCCCAGAAATTTCATCTGCCTCTTCCTGATGTTATGGATAAACTTCCTCCTTGTTTGCATCCTCTCCAAAACGTCATCGTTGCTCACACGGTCGGTCCATGATATCCTTAGCATCCTTCTGTAGAACCATACCTCCGTTGCATTCAATCTCTTCTTTTCTCATTACGTGTCCCAGAAATTTAAGCTGATTCTTCTTGATGTTAAGTATAAGCTTCCTCCTTGTTTGCATCCTCTCCAAAACCCCATCGTTGCTCACACGCTCGGTCCATGATATCCTTAGCATCCTTCTGTAGAACCATACCTCCGTTGCATTCAATCTCTTCTTTTCTCATTACGTGTCCCAGAAATTTAAGCTGATTCTTCTTGATGTTAAGTATAAGCTTCCTCCTTGTTTGCATCCTCTCCAAAACCTCAACGTTGCTCACACGCTCGGTCCATGATATCCTTAGCATCCTTCTGTAGAACCATACCTCCGTTGCATTCAATCTCTTCTTTTCTCATTACGTGTCCCAGAAATTTCATCTGCCTCTTCCTGATGTTATGGATAAACTTCCTCCTTGTTTGCATCCTCTCCAAAACCTCATCGTTGCTCACACGCTCGGTCCATGATATCCTTAGCATCCTTCTGTAGAACCATACCTCCGTTGCATTCAATCTCTTCTTTTCTCATTACGTGTCCCAGAAATTTCATCTGCCTCATCCTGATGTTAAGGATAAGCTTCCTCCTTGTTTGCATCCTCTCCAAAACCCCATCGTTGCTCACACGCTCGGTCCATGATATCCTTAGCATCCTTCTGTAGAACCATACCTCCGTTGCATTCAATCTCTTCTTTTCTCATTACGTGTCCCAGAAATTTAAGCTGATTCTTCTTGATGTTAAGTATAAGCTTCCTCCTTGTTTGCATCCTCTCCAAAACGTCATCGTTGCTCACACGGTCGGTCCATGATATCCTTAGCATCCTTCTGTAGAACCATACCTCCGTTGCATTCAATCTCTTCTTTTCTCATTACGTGTCCCAGAAATTTCATCTGCCTCTTCCTGATGTTATGGATAAACTTCCTCCTTGTTTGCATCCTCTCCAAAACCTCATCGTTGCTCACACGCTCGGTCCATGATATCCTTAGCATCCTTCTGTAGAACCATACCTCCGTTGCATTCAATCTCTTCTTTTCTCATTACGTGTCCCAGAAATTTAAGCTGATTCTTCTTGATGTTAAGTATAAGCTTCCTCCTTGTTTGCATCCTCTCCAAAACGTCATCGTTGCTCACACGGTCGGTCCATGATATCCTTAGCATCCTTCTGTAGAACCATACCTCCGTTGCATTCAATCTCTTCTTTTCTCATTACGTGTCCCAGAAATTTCATCTGCCTCTTCCTGATGTTATGGATAAACTTCCTCCTTGTTTGCATCCTCTCCAAAACCTCATCGTTGCTCACACACTCGGTCCATGATATCCTTAGCATCCTTCTGTAGAACCATACCTCCGTTGCATTCAATCTCTTCTTTTCTCATTACGTGTCCCAGAAATTTCATCTGCCTCATCCTGATGTTAAGGATAAACTTCCTCCTTGTTTGCATCCTCTCCAAAACGTCATCGTTGCTCACACGGTCGGTCCATGATATCCTTAGCATCCTTCTGTAGAACCATACCTCCGTTGCATTCAATCTCTTCTTTTCTCATTACGTGTCCCAGAAATTTAAGCTGATTCTTCTTGATGTTAAGTATAAGCTTCCTCCTTGTTTGCATCCTCTCCAAAACCCCATCGTTGCTCACACGCTCGGTCCATGATATCCTTAGCATCCTTCTGTAGAACCATACCTCCGTTGCATTCAATCTCTTCTTTTCTCATTACGTGTCCCAGAAATTTAAGCTGATTCTTCTTGATGTTAAGTATAAGCTTCCTCCTTGTTTGCATACTCTCCAAAACCCCATCGTTGCTCACACGCTCGGTTCATGATATCCTTAGCATCCTTCTGTAGAACCATACCTCCGTTGCATTCAATCTCTTCTTTTCTCATTACGTGTCCCAGAAATTTAAGCTGATTCTTCTTGATGTTAAGTATAAGCTTCCTCCTTGTTTGCATCCTCTCCAAAACCCCATCGTTGCTCACACGCTCGGTCCATGATATCCTTAGCATCCTTCTGTAGAACCATACCTCCGTTGCATTCAATCTCTTCTTTTCTCATTACGTGTCCCAGAAATTTAAGCTGATTCTTCTTGATGTTAAGTATAAGCTTCCTCCTTGTTTGCATCCTCTCCAAAACCCCATCGTTGCTCACACGCTCGGTCCATGATATCCTTAGCATCCTTCTGTAGAACCATACCTCCGTTGCATTCAATCTCTTCTTTTCTCATTACGTGTCCCAGAAATTTAAGCTGATTCTTCTTGATGTTAAGTATAAGCTTCCTCCTTGTTTGCATCCTCTCCAAAACCTCATCGTTGCTCACACGCTCAGTCCATGATATCCTTAGCATCCTTCTGTAGAACCATACCTCCGTTGCATTCAATCTCTTCTTTTCTCATTACGTGTCCCAGAAATTTAAGCTGATTCTTCTTGATGTTAAGGATAAACTTCCTCCTTGTTTCCATCCTCTCCAAAACCCCATCGTTGCTCACACGCTCGGTCCATGATATCCTTAGCATCCTTCTGTAGAACCATACCTCCGTTGCATTCAATCTCTTCTTTTCTCATTACGTGTCCCAGAAATTTAAGCTGATTCTTCTTGATGTTAAGTATAAGCTTCCTCCTTGTTTGCATCCTCTCCAAAACCCCATCGTTGCTCACACGCTCGGTCCATGATATCCTTAGCATCCTTCTGTAGAACCATACCTCCGTTGCATTCAATCTCTTCTTTTCTCATTACGTGTCCCAGAAATTTCAACTGCCTCTTCCTGATGTTAAGGATAAACTTCCTCCTTGTTTGCATCCTCTCCAAAACCTCATCGTTGCTCACACGCTCGGTCCATGATATCCTTAGCATCCTTCTGTAGAACCATACCTCCGTTGCATTCAATCTCTTCTTTTCTCATTACGTGTCCCAGAAATTTCATCTGCCTCATCCTGATGTTAAGGATAAACTTCCTCCTTGTTTGCATCCTCTCCAAAACCTCATCGTTGCTCACACGCTCGGTCCATGATATCCTTAGCATCCTTCTGTAGAACCATACCTCCGTTGCATTCAATCTCTTCTTTTCTCATTACGTGTCCCAGAAATTTCATCTGCCTCATCCTGATGTTAAGGATAAACTTCCTCCTTGTTTGCATCCTCTCCAAAACCTCATCGTTGCTCACACGCTCGGTCCATGATATCCTTAGCATCCTTCTGTAGAACCATACCTCCGTTGCATTCAATCTCTTCTTTTCTCATTACGTGTCCCAGAAATTTCATCTGCCTCTTCCTGATGTTAAGGATAAAATTCCTCCTTGTTTCCATCCTCTCTAAAACCTCATCGTTGCTCACACGCTCGGTCCATGATATCCTTAGCATCCTTCTGTAGAACCATACACCCGTTGACTCGAGTCCCTTTTTCATCTTTGAAGAGACCGTCCAAAATTCGCTACCGTAAAGAACGGCAGATTTCACGTAGCAACTCAATACACTTTTCTTTGTTACCAACTTAGTCCTTTTTGCTAGTTTTTAGAATGCGTTTTTGGCCATCCCAATACGTCTTCGGATCTCAGCGTCGCACTTACTGTCGTCTGTAAGAACACTTCCCAGACGTTTAACTTTCCGCACATGCTTGATTTTAGTGTCCCCGACCTGTAAACCGTATTTTAGGTTTATCCTTTTACTGATGACAATGTATTCTGTCTTCTTGTACTTTATGCTTAGTCCCTTTTCTCGCCTTCCTTAGATATCATATGTAGAAGGTTTTGTACCTTTTTTTCTATATCTGCTATCAGCGCTGTGTCATGATATCTTGTTAAGATTGTGGCCGCCAGTGCTGAAATCTGGTCTCTCAGAATTGCCTCGCTGTATAGGTTGAATAAGTCCGTCGAGAAGACACATCCTTGCCTTACACCCCTTTCTGTCTTTGTATGTCTTCTGAACTCTTTCTCTATGCGCAAGCATGCCGTTTGCTGCCAGTATAGGTTCTTGATTATTCTGATATATTTCCCAAATATAGCAAGGTGGCGTAGTCTACAGGTTATTAACACTGTTCTTCTTCATATGTGATTTCCTCTCAGGACGTAGACGATCATGGCTCTCCACTGCATCCTGTCCTTTATCGCTCTTAATAATTTTTTCTTTTTGCTATCATTTACTGAAGCCCATCAAATATGTAACGCGCTGTTTTTCTCTATCCCTCTTTCGCCGAATCTGCCTTGTGAGTATCATATTTTCCAAGCCCGCGTTCCGAATTTACTGTCTCAGTGTACTTCTTCCTGATGTTAGGTATTGTTATGGTCCAGGTTACGACCAAGGAAGATCAACACAACTCAAGAGTAGAAATAACGAATATATACTACACTTAATAATAATACAAGATGTGGAAGGTGTTAGTATGACTGTCAGTCTGGTTTGGAGTGAACTACTATCGGCTCGACTCGATTCGTCCCTCTCTCTCTTGAGAGGCGTAGTATACATAGTGTTAGGAAGAGTTCATTCTATAGTTATAGGTAAGGACTCATAACAATATACATAGGTGATATCACTTCACATGATTAGATATATGTTATGGTCCAGTTTAGGACCAAGGAAGAACAACACGTACACAAGAGGAGAAATAACGAAGATATATTACACGGAATAATAATACCTAGTTATAGGTAAGGGCCCATAACAAATATAGGTTTCCTTTTCATTTTCATTTTCTTTAGAACGGAAAACAAAGAACGTACAATGGTCGAAAGTTCATGGATATCGCATTAGTGATGAGGGCAACAGACCGAACAACGTAAACAGTATATCTGTTGCCTCAGGTCTCCTCTCCATCCGTGAAAAAATTCTCCAGCATGCCTTGCTGTATATAAGGATTGATATTGCATAGCAGATCAGCTTTCTGTGTTTCTCTCGAAATTTTCCTGTTTCTTGATATTTTGTTTAGCTTTGAAAAGTCTTCTTTTGCTATCACAATGCACCTTTGGATTTCTGTGTGACATTTGTCGTATGTCATTTGCCGTTGTCTATTAAAAAATCCTTCCAGATATTTAGAATTCTGTACTTGCTTGATTTTGACCGTCCCGAATTCGTAGCTTGCACCATGCGTTGTTTCTCTTACTGTCATCCATATATATTTTTTTTATTCATCTCTTCTTTTTTTGTTTTGTTTTCGCAAGTCTTTTCCCCGGGATAATATCACTTCAGCTTCTCGCAGTGGACTCTACAGTGAATTTCTAATTTCATTCATCTTGTTATATATTTTTTTAATCAGAATTCCCCAAAGCAAGGAAATAGAGCCACAAAAAAGCCAAGGAGTTACAGGATGTGGAAGAATTAGGAAAAGAAACATTAATGATGAGCAGAAATAGAAGAGAGTAATCAGTGTCACCCCATGCAAGGCAATAAAACCACTAAGACCCAAGGAGTTACAGGATGTGGAAGAATTAGGAACAGAAACATTAATGATGAGTAGAAATAGAAAAGAGTAATCAGGTGGACAGTAGACAGCCATTGATACTGCATTTAAATATTTGCCGAATAAATTTGGCTAGAAAGCATGGATCCGGGTGGGAATTCCATAAGCAAGAAAAGGAAGGAAAGAAACTTAACATAGAACGTCCATCTCGCCACCAAAACTGTAAATTGATGATTTATCGACGCCAGTCTAGTACAGAGCTTAAATTCATACAATCATTGCTTTTAACTCTGTCAGCATGGATCATTCGGGAGTCTGGTGCTTTTGTGCTTTTGTCTTGATATTTTTTAATTTACCTAATTTAATTCTGAGGTTACATATGCCTGGAAGGTGGTCGCTTCTGAAGTCTGCAGTTGGATGCACTACGCTGATATTGCTGGGTTCGCACTCAGCCGCACCTGGCTTTTAGGCACCACCTGGCTTTTAGGCACCACCTGGCCCTTAGGCACCACCTGGATTCTAGGCAGCGCCGGGATTCTAGGCAGCGCAGGGATTCTAGAAAGCGCAGGGATTCTAGAAAGCGCCTGGATTCTATGCAGCGTCTGCCTTCAAGGCACCGCCTGGATTCTTGGCACCGCTTGGATTCTATGCATCGCTTGGCTATAGGCAGCGCCTGGATTCTAGGCAGCACCTATCTTCTAGGCAGTTCCTGGCTTCTAGATAGCGCTTGGCTTCTAGGCAGCGTCTAGCTTCTGGGTAGTACCTGAATTCTGGGCAGCGCCACGGAGATGGATCGGCAAACTCCTTTTGGTATGTCGACTTTGTAGTATGTTTCGTTTATTACTGCCGAAATCTTGTCGTTGCCAAAATTGTCTGAGACTAAATGCAATTCCATTTTAACCCTACCTGGTACTGCTTTTTTCTAGGTTGCGTCTGGCTTGTAGGCAGCGCCTAGATTGTAGGCAGCGCCTCGTCACTAGGCAGCACCTGGACACTAGGCAGCGTATAGTTTATAAGCAGCGCGTGTCTTTTAGACAGTGCTTGGATGCTGAGCAGCGCCGTGATTCTAGGAAGCGCCTGGATTCTAGTCAGCGCCTGGGTACTAGGCAGTGCCTGGCTTGTAGGCAGCGCCTGAATTCTAGCCATCCTGGCTTCTAGGCAATGCTCGGACTCTTGGATGCTAGGCAGCGCTTAGATTCCAGGAAGCACTTTGCTTCAAGGCAGTGCCTATATTATAGGCAGTGCCTAGATTATAGGCAGCGTCTGGCTTCAAGGCAGCGTCTGGCTTCAAGGCAGTGCCTGGGTTCTAAGAAGCGCCTGCCTCCTAGGCAGCGTCTAGCTTCTGGGCAGCGCCTGGCTTCTAGGCAGCGCCTGGTTTGTAGGCAGCGTCACGGATATGGATCGGCAAACTCCTTTTGGTATGTCGACTCTGTAGTATATTTCGTTTGTTACTGCCGAAATCTTGTCGCTTCCAAATTTTATGAATCCACCTCTTCTCCTCCAAGCTATGGGTTAATTAGTAATATTTGTATCGGTAAACAATTGTCATTTTCAAAAATGAAATAAAATTGGGAACAAAATATTTAGATTTCGGCATTAAATGACCCATAGAGATGCTGATATGTCGCTAAGCAAAAAACACCAAATTTTCGATTTTATGTTGATGAACTCATCTCTTCATCTGTCAGTTCGTTTTATTCGTTTGTACATATTTGCCTTATGTAGGGTGCACATTTTTTATCTCTTTCTACACCTCTTGTTTAACAATATTTCGAAACTAGATAATTAAAATAATAATTTGATATTCATGAAAAAAAGATTATCCTCAGACTGAAGCCCGTCGCCATGACAAAGCCTTTGAGCGTGGTTTTAAATTATTCCCTCCATCGAGAATGTTTTTCATTCCTTCCGCTAATGGCAGATCATATTATGCGTTCCGTGTGACTAGAAATAAATAATGAAATCCCAGAACACAAGTTTATTTTTTTAGGAGGTTTTGTTCTTATATGTGCAATTTCGACGATTTTTTTCCTTTCGTTCAAATATAAGCAGGAAACGTTGAAAACTTGCAAATGACAATTTTCCTTCTACACTATCTCCTTCTACCCTTCCCCTCGAAGAAGAGTGTTTCTAGTCTGGTTAAAAAAAAAGGCTAAGAGGCGTGTTATGAATCTTACATCAGACTTGAATATTTTCATATTTGAGCATAATTGTTCGTTTTTCTGTATGAACACACTTTTCATTAAGTCTTCTTCGGGGTTTTCATTGTTTTTTTACACCTCTTGTTGAGCCATATTACGAAACTAGGTAATTAACAATTTGATATTCATTAAAAAAGAATTTAAGCCTGTCGCCATGGCAAAGCCTTTGAGCGTGGTTTTAAATTATTATCTCCGTAGAGAATGCTTTTTAGAGAATAATGAAATCCCAAAATACAAGTTTATTTATGTTAGGAGGTTGTGTTCTCATGTGTACACTTTTGACAAATTCTCCCGTTCGTTAAAACATTAGCAGGAAGCGTTGAAATCTTGCAAATGGCAATCCTCCTTCGAGGCCAGCACCCCGTCCCTATGGAGTTTTCGCGAATTTGGTTAAAGAAGCCTAAAAGTAGAGTTACGAATGCATTGTCGATTATTTGCAAGGAAAAGAATAGAATAATGTTGCTGGTTTATTCAACCGAGAGAGAGAGAGAGAGAGAGAGAGAGAGAGAGAGAGAGAGAGAGAGAGAGAGAGAGTGTGTAGGAAAGGGTGACTCAAGCGGAAAAGGTTTCGAGAAACGACGAGAATTAATCGACCATCAGCAACTAAAGCTCACATAGACATGATAAGGAAAAACAACCTTGGGTTTCATGTTTCATCAACAATATTCTTTTCTTTTCTTTCTTTCTTTTTTCTTTCTTTCTTTCTTTTTTCTTTCTTTCTTTGATTTCACTCTCTCTGCTTCTCTTGTTTTCTTTCTTTCGATCTTTCTTACACGTTTTTCTTTTCGTCTTTCTGTTATTACGCCATTTCCTTTTTACTTTTATTTCATTGTGTTTATCACCTTTCTTTCATTTCTACGTTTTTCTTTCTTTCTTGCATTCATTCATTCTCTCTTTCTTTCTCTTTACTTTTTTTTTCTTTACTTTCTTTCTGTTTCTGTTTATTTTTTTCTTTCTATTTCTGGTCTCTTCTTTCCTTTCTTTCTTTCTTTCTTCTCTTCTTTCTTTCTTTCTTTTTAATTCTGGTTTTTATTTTCTCTCTTTTTTCTTTCTTTCTTTTCCGTTCATTCTTTCTAATTCTAGTCTAATCTGTTGTTTCTTTCTTTTTTCTTTCTTACTTTCTTAAATTGTCTCTTCTCTTTCTTTATTTACTTTGATTTCGTTATCAGTAACTTGCCTTTTTCTTTCTTCTTTTCTTTCATTAAATTGTTCCTTTTCTTATTTACATCTATTTCCATTTTACTAGTTCACCGTTCTTCTTTCTTTCTATTTTTAATGCTTCTTTCTTTCTTTCTTTCTTTCTTTCTATTTCTGGTGCGTTCCTTCATTTTTTTCTATATCTGTTCTCTCTTTTTTTCTTTCTATATATTTCCTGATCTCGTCTGTCTGTCCTTTCTTTCTTTTTTCCTTTCTTTCTATTTCTGGTCTGTTCTTTCTTTCTTTTCTCGTTCTGTTTCGGGCCTGTTCTATTCTTTCTTTCTTTCTATTTCTCTTCTGTTCTAGTCTTTGTTTGTTTGTTTGTTTGTTTCTTTTTTTCTTTCTTTCTTCCTTTCTTTCTTTCCTGTTTCTGTTTCGGGCCTGTTCTATTCTTTCTTTCTTTCTTTCTTTCTATTTCTTTTTTGTTCTAGTCTTTGTATCTTTGTTTGTTTCTTTCTTTCTTTCTTTTTCTTTGTTTGTTTGTTTGTTTCTTTCTTCTTTCTTTCTTTCTTTCATTTATTCATTAATATACGCCTTTATTTGATTTTTCCTTCCATTCCTACCTTCCATTTTGTCTTCAGTTTGTCTGAGACAGTCTTGAAATTTAAGAACTTGTTGCAGCATCCATCTTTCTTTTTATATTTTGTTGTTGTTGTTTTCCCCACCAAATCTTTCGACAACTGTTTACAATATTTTTCTGTCTCTCTACTTTCTGTTATCTTCCTTCACTCCATTTTCAATTTGTTGACTAATATTAAATTTGTCTGGCACACAACACACCGACTCAAGCAGCTTTAAATTTGTTGTAAGCGGCCGGGAAATAACGTCACCAACACCGTAAAATATCATTGGAATTTATCCTGTTCTAAGGATAAAAACCCATGAGAGAAATAAAAAATGGGCGCTTTCTTGAATTTGATAAATATAACATAATTAAACCTTTGTAAACAACAAATGATTATTAAACGAGTGCAAACTTAGATTGTTTGGTTTGTCTTATTTTGTTTTACGGCATATCAACCTCAATGGGTTATTTAATGCCGACAACATTTTTAGCATAGATTCGTATGAATTGAATATGTATTCTTCGGTTTAGATTGGTTTGGTTTATTTTGTTTTACGGCATATCAACCTCAATGGGTTATTTAATGCCGACAACATTTTTAGGATAGATTCGTATGAATAGAATGTGTATTCTTCGGTTTAGATTGGTTTGGTTTATTTTGTTTTACGGCATATCAACCTCAATGGGTTATTTAATGCCGACAACATTTTTAGGATAGATTCGTATGAATAGAATGTGTATTCTTCGGTTTAGATTGGTTTGGTTTATTTTGTTTTACGACATATCACCCTCAATGGGTTATTTAATGCCGACAACATTTTTAGGATAGATTCGTATGAATAGAATATGTATTCTTTGGTTTAGATTGGTTTGGTTTATTTTGTTTTACGACATATCACCCTCAATGGGTTATTTAATGCCGACAACATTTTTAGGATAGATTCGTATGAATAGAATATGTATTCTTTGGTTTAGATTGGTTTGGTTTATTTTGTTTTACGACATATCACCCTCAATGGGTTATTTAATGCCGACAACATTTTTAAGATAGATTCGTATGAATAGAATATGTATTCTTTGGTTTAGATTGGTTTGGTTTATTTTGTTTTACGACATATCACCCTCAATGGGTTATTTAATGCCGACAACATTTTTAGCATAGATTCGTATGAATTGAATATGTATTCTTTGGTTTAGATTGGTTTGGTTTATTTTGTTTTACGACATATCACCCTCAATGGGTTATTTAATGCCGACAACATTTTTAGGATAGATTCGTATGAATTGAATATGTATTCTTTGGTTTAGATTGGTTTGGTTTATTTTGTTTTACGACATATCAACCTCAATGGGTTATTTAATGCCGACAACATTTTTAGCATAGATTCTTATGAATTGAATATGTATTCTTTGGTTTAGATTGGTTTGGTTTATTTTGTTTTACGGCATATCAACCTCAATGGGTTATTTAATGCCGACAACATTTTTAGGATAGATTTGTATGAACAGAATATGTATTCTTTGGTTTAGATGGGTTTGGTTTATTTTGTTTTACGGCATATCAACCTCAATGGGTTATTTAATGCCGACAATATTTTTAGGATAGATTTGTATGAATAGAATGTGTATTCTTCGGTTTAGATTGGTTGGTTTATTTTGTTTTACAGCATATCAACCTCAATGGGTTATTTAATGCCGACAATATTTTTAGGATAGATTTGTATGAATAGAATGTGTATTCTTCGGTTTAGATTGGTTTGGTTTATTTTGTTTTACAGCATATCAACCTCAATGGGTTATTTAATGCCGACAATATTTTTAGGATAGATTTGTATGAATAGAATGTGTATTCTTCGGTTTAGATTGGTTTGGTTTATTTTGTTTTACGGCATATCAACCTCAATGGGTTATTTAATGCTGACAACATTTTTAGTATATATTCGTATGAATTGAATATGTATTCTTTGGTTTAGATTGGTTTGGTTTATTTTGTTTTACAGCATATCAACCTCAATGGGTTATTTAATGCTGACAACATTTTTAGGATAGATTTGTATGAATAGAATGTGTATTCTTCGGTTTAGATCGGTTTGGTTTATTTTGTTTTACGGCATATCAACCTCAATGGGTTATTTAATGCCGACAAATTGTTTTATGCTGGTAATATTTTGTTTATCCTTCAAAATTGTATTGCTGGTAATAATTTAAAAAAAAAATATTGCTGGTAATAGTTAACTATTTGCCTATAGCTGGGCCCCTAGGAGGTGCTACCACCCTGGTTAAAGGTGGACCTGGGAACACCAGCAATTAAGAGCTGGTTCCACGCTCCTCAAGACCCCCTGATAAGAGGCCTTGCTGCTGGATGTAGTTTATCGTCTTACCCAGGACACGGATGTAATTTAACGTCTTACCCAGGACGAGCAAAGTTAGAGGTAAAGATAATTTTAACATAAGTTGGAACCAGGCATCACTTATTTTATTTTGTTTTATTTATTTATTTTTATTTTGTTTTTTTATTTATGTTTAATTTGATTTATTTATTTAAAGAAAAACACGAAAAAATAGCTAAATTTGTTAAGACAAACCGTGTCTGATCTTTAATAAAAGCGGGATTTATTGAAAAACTCTTGCGAAGGTATGCATTATATCAGACACGTGATACAAAATAAAATGCCGGGGTATATTGAGGGGTCTAATTAAGATGTTAAAAGTGGAAGCTGAAGTAAAATTACGTTTTAAAAATCAGTGGGAAAATGAATCAATTAATAAAATATAATAACAATAAAAAAAATAAATACCCTTTTTTCCGCCAAGATGCAAATAATAAAGAAACCGGAAATTGTTTTTGATCACCTACGCGATTTTATCACCACACTTCCGGAAAGGATAGGAAATTTCTCTTTACACATTCCGACAACAGCGTTCGGACGTGCATTCAAATCCTACCGATTAAGTAATTTGGTCGTTCCAACTCAGCGCAAGGCTGACTAAACTCGACCATTTTCCCATTATTATCGTTACTTCCCTACCTTACCTCTGGGCCAGAAAAAGAAAACGGTCAATGCAAGCAAACATTGCGTACTTTGTTTCACTACAGTCACTATAAAAATAAATAAATAAATAAACGGCCCGTAATAAAAATCCAATTTTGTGTATGTTTATTTTTTCTGTATTATATGTGAACACGCACACACCTCAAATACACACAGACAGGCAACCGATTTAACTTACATTGATTCCTGATGTTTTATCTGATCCTCAAATAAAAAGAATATTTTCTTGCACCTATTATCCACCTGGAAACATTACTTTTAAAAATTTTAAATAGTTTCTTTTGTTCGTTTGCACTTTTTTTTCTACAATGAGGGCGATAGACGTTTTCCGCATATAAAAAGTTATATTGAAGTTTTAAAAGTTAATACTTTCGGAAAGGAAACGGAAAATAAAAGTTTCTTATTCATTTTGAAAATTAATGGAAGTAATGATTTTAAAATAAAATAAATAAAAAATAAATAAATAAAAAATAAATAAATAAAAAATAAAATAAAATAAATGAAATAAAATAAAATAAAAAATAAATAAAAAATAAGATAAAAAAAATTATAAAAAATAAAATAAAAACAGAGCTTAGTTCAATACCATTGTGATATGTCAAGGTCAAGAGGTCAAATTTAGTATTAAGATTTCTCGAATATTCAGGCCGACAGACGAGAACAGGACCAGATAGGCTCACCTATCGCCTGGTTCACACTCCTTCCCCATCTATTGAACAAGAGCAGATGTTTATCCATTATGTCCTGTCTGGCTTTCCGGTCCCTGCTCAAGTTTTCTCGTTCTCTTTTACTCTCAGCAGACCCTTGCGTCTTAGTGGCATTATCACCTTGCTTGAAGTGAAATGATTTTAAAAAATGGGGCGTCTACTCAAATATCCACTGAAATGACGTTTAAATTGATTTCGGATTAATAAATAAAAATCCTTTATTTATTTTGAAATTGCTTCGTTTACGTTCGGATACGAAACTTAGCCGATATGAACTTCCGAGAATCTGGGAAGGATTAGCGTTTATAAGGCACTATTTGGTTTTGATTGATCCGCGACGCACTCCGTGGCTGAGTCGATCTAGATCGTCATGATCTGCGATATAAATGTACTCGTTCTTTAATTTTAACTGTTCAGTTAACAAAAATAAAGTTGTATTATTTAATCTTATAGTAGAGATATATGCAGAGACCGCATTTTTCTTTCTTGAAAACGATTTCTCGAATATTCTGGCCTGTATACGGAAATAAATTAACATACAGTTTGACAAATAAACGAGGCGTATACTCAGATATGGGCATCCTCTAAAATAACATTTAACGTGATAAACATACACACACACACACACACACACACACACACATATATATATATATATATGTATATATATATATATATATATATATATACCAGGTGTAACGGTAGAATTATCCAAAACGTGTAACAGCATGCAATAATTGGCTATCCAACAAAATGTTAATATCTGAAAGAACACTAAACTGAGTTTCTTTTACTCATTTTTTCAGATAAGACCTTTAGCCATCTTGACAAGATTTGTCGTAAGATTCAGAGAATAATCCTTTGATTTATTACGCTAGAAAGAGAACAGGTTAAAATCGTTTTGCGCCAGCACCACTATGTTTTCACATCTGAGCAATAGTGAGAGGAAAAAGATCATTCAGGTTTTCAGTAATGGTGTCAACATTCATACTTTGGCATCCATCTTCAAAGTACAGTCAAGAACCATCAAGAGAAAGGTGAATAAGTTTAAAAGAGAAGGAACAGTAAAGAGGAAAACTGAATCAGGAGGTTACGACAGCAAGAGGGATCATCATTTCAACTTAGAGCTAAATATATTCTTATAATTCAATTTAGAATCCAATAATGTTATAAAACATTCCAGTAAGATATCTTTAATCATTTCTAAGATACAATAGTTCAATGCTTAATCTAATAATCGGACAATTTTGATGTTACAAGATTTGTACAAATTTGCTGTTACACCCGGTATATATATATATAATTTATGAAAATGGTAAAAAAACGAGACCATACCTTACAAGTTCAAATCCGCGAGCCATGCCATACACGTTGTTCATGGATTTCTGGTTTTGCTCTTTGTGTGTATGTGGGGGGGGGTGTAATATAAATAGATTGGATCTTCTATCGCTCGGTTAATACTCCTCCCTCTTTTTTTAAACAGGAGTAGAGGCTTATCATTTGTTTCCTGTTTAGAAAGTTTTCCCTACTCCTTTCCTTTTCTCTGGCCTCTGTAGAGGTGATGTGAATCACTTGTGATGTGCGTGGTTTGTGGCAACGTTTCTTTATACTGAGTGTAACGGGATGACAGTTTTCTGATAGCTGTTCCCGATTGGTAGTTAGGAGCCCGGGCTCTTGCGTAGAGACTTGAGAAGCTACTCTGATCAGCAGTTGCGTAATATCAAGGTTCTTGCAGTGCCGAACATGTGAGCAACGACGAGGTTTTAAAGAAAATAAAAACAAAGAAACTTTTAATTAACATTAGGAAAAGGCAGTTGAAATTTATGTGGCGCGTAATGAGGAAAGAGGGCTTGGTAAATCTGATACTCACAGGACAGACTCAAGCAAAGAGGGACAAAGGAAAGCAGGGCGTAAAATACTTGATGGGCTTGTGTAAATGGATAGTAGAACAAGGTTTGCAAGAAATAAGAAAAAGAGAAAACATATTAGGAGCTACAAGGAACAGGAAGATGTGGAGGGCCGTATCACCTAAGTCCTGAAGGGACACGGCACATAAAAGAAGTTTTTCATTTATTTAGTAATTAGTGTTGGTCTCTAAAAGTGATTATAACTATTTTTTTTTACTACAGTTGTCATTTACTATCAGCCACATTACAAGCTTTCACCACTAAATTATAAAGCAATTCGAAACTTGCACATCTTGCCACAAATTGGAGAATCATGAATCACCCTAAAAAAATCATGATTCTTAAGTGGATTCCTTATATTTTTGTCAATATCATAAGGAAGATTAGATATTACATTCTTTCCTTTGTTTCTAAGGACATTCGTCAGTAGAACCACATCTCTGTCGCTTCAAGTCTCTTCTTCATCTGTGAGGAGATTGCCCAGCATCCACTGCCATATAGGAGATTAGATATTACATAGCCGTCCAACACTCTTTTCTTTGTTTCTAAGGACACTCGTCAGTAGAACCACATCTCTGTCGCTTCAAGTCTCTTCTTCATCAGTGAGGAGATTGCCCAGCATCCACTGCCATATAGGAGATTAGATATTACATAGCCGTCCAACACTCTTTTCTTTGTTTCTAAGGACACTCGTCAGTAGAACCACATCTCTATAGCTTCAAGTCTCTTCTTCATCTGTGAGGAGATTGTCCAGCATTCACTGCCATACAGGAGATTCGATATTACATAGCCGTCCAACGCCCTTTTCTTTGTTTCTAAGGACACTCGTCAGTAGAATCACATCTCTGTCGCTTCAAGCCTTTTCTTCATCTGTGAGGAGATTGTCCAACATTCACGGCCATATAGGAGATTAGATATTACATATCCGTCCAACACTCTTTTCTTTGTTTCTAAGGACACCCGTCAGTAGAACCACATCTCTGTCGCTTCAAGTCTCTTCTTTATTTGTGAGGAGATTGTCCAGCATTCCCTGCCATATAGGAGATTAGAAATTTCATAGCCGTCAAACACTCTTTTCTTTGTTTCTAAGGACACTCGTCAGTAGAACCACATCTCTGTCGCTTCCAGTCTCTTCTTCATCTGTGAGGAGATTGTCCAGCATTCACTGCCATATCGGAGATTCGATATTACATAGCCATACAACACTCTTTTCTTGGTTTCTAAGGACACTCGTCAGTAGAACCACATTTCTGTCGCTTCAAGTCCTTCATCAGTGAGGAGATTGTCCAGCATTCACTGCCATATAGGAGATTAGATATTACATAGCCTTTCAACACTCTTGTATTTGTTTCTTAGGTCAATCGTCAGCAAGACTATATTACTGACGTTTGATGTCTCTTCTTCATCCGCGAAGATATTCTCTAGTATTTATCAGTGTACATGTGATTAGATATTGCGCATCAGTTCAGCACTTTTGGGTTTTTTTTCCAACAATATTTCTCCGTTTCTTAATACCTTGCTTAGTTTCGAGTAAGTCATGATTTGCTTTTGCGCCAATGGATTTCCGTGTCAAAAATGTCCGTGACTGCACTACCTAGATACTTCAACGTCCGTAACTGTTTGTCTCAGATGAATGCAATATGGCGCATGCGACTCGGTCTCTTACTTTCACTAACGATCGTGCATTCTCTCTTGCTGCATCTAATAATCCCTTCTTCTTCTCCTTCTTCCATTCTTTCAATGTATTACATTAAAGGAATCAAGAGACTTAAAGAAGAAGAAGAAAACTGAATTAGGTCGAAATACTGTTTATTATCATTGTCAGTTAAACTTGTCATTAAAAAAGATTAAAAAGACTGTTGACTACACGAAAACACGACATAAACGACAAAGTGATGTTTGAAATGTTATTTAGTGAGAGGAAGCGCATTAAAATACACTTATTCTTGTTTGTAATAAATTGTTTCGGTTTATAGCAAGAAATTGTTCAATTCCAGATTATATTTTATAAATTTTGATTTCCTTTCGGGTCAGATTGATAAATTTAACATTCAATTAAATTTGCATATAATTATTTTATGAGGTCTCTCTCTATATATATATCGAATTGTTCATATCTATCTATTTATCTGTCTCAGACTATAGAATCTCAGCCTGTTCATATATATATATATATATATATATATATATATATATATATATATATATATTTATGTTTACTCATGTCTATCTCTCTCTCTCTCTCTCTCTCTCTATATATATATATATATATATATATATAATTGTGCATATCTATCTATCTCAGACTATTCATATATCTATTTATCTTTCTATTAATCGCTGTCTGCTCGTGCTATGCTTACTCATATCTATCTATCTATCTATCTATCTATTTATCTATCTATCTCTGTTCATTATCTATTACAACTAATATTCCGTTCTTCTTTCATTCCTCCACTATATTATCTCTGAGTTCTTTATGTCTGCTATCAACATGATGTCATACGCTTATCTTCCATTATTGTATTAATAT
The DNA here is from genome assembly GCA_964036315.1 of Acanthosepion esculentum. Classification (NCBI taxonomy): domain Eukaryota; kingdom Metazoa; phylum Mollusca; class Cephalopoda; order Sepiida; family Sepiidae; genus Acanthosepion; species Acanthosepion esculentum. Next base: position 15,274,843 of record OZ038500.1, on the reverse strand, counting down.
CCACTGATAATTAACTCAGGCCTGCCTGTCCTTGTTCATTAAATAATATCTATTTGCATGCATCCATTATAATATGTAATATCGAATGCTAGTCGTTCATGTAACCTGTGATATCAAAAACTAAGGCATTTATAGAATATTCGATATGGAAACCGAGGAAGATCGAGACATTTACGTAAACTGCGGGATTATTAGAGTATTCATTTATGTAACATGCGTTATGATAGACAAGGCAGTTATGTAACACGTGATATAAAGAATTAGACATCTATGTAACGCGCGTTACCAAAGTATAGATTGTTTCTGTAACGTGCGATATAAAAAGCCTAGGAATTTATATAAATAGCAGGTTTCGACGGCTCGCTATCGCTTCGCAATATACACTACTTGAAATATTTAAAACAAAAATTTTTAAATGAACATCTCATTCATAGATTGGCTTGTTATAGTAAAGGCAAGTTTTACAAATAGATGCCAACTTGTTGAAGGCCAACTAAAATGCAGATTTCAAACACCTTTCTGCACTATATAAAACAATATACCTAAATAGAACAATATTTTATTAAAATGAAAACAATCCTTGAATAAAGGAACACTAATGAATGACAGTTAATTAATGAAATATACTTTTAAAAAATCATCATGCAAATTAGTTAAGCCTGAAGAGTGATATCATGTAGAATTAGATAATATACTATAAAGATATTGAATCTATAGCGTAAATTCCTCCTTGGAGGGATGTACGCGTTCAGATACTTATCGGTCACAGGGCTGTCCCTGTGACTAGCTTGGACCGGCTCTGACCATTTTGGACCAGCTATGACAAGCCAAGACCAGCTATGATTAGCTTGGACAAGCTATGACCAGCTTAGAATCAGCGGCCGAGTGAAAACACTCGGGTCCCCACGTTAAAAACTGACCTTGTGTCACAACCTGACTCAGTGGCGTTGGGGGGGGTCAAGTAAATACCGCGTAAAAATTCCTCCTTGGAGGAATTTCTAACGCATGGCTTATCATCCCTCAGTTGCGTCTCTGTCTTTGGGCAGCGTGAGCTCAGTCAAAGGACACAAGGGGTAACTGAGAAAATTATACTGACAGGTGCGCAGCCCTGGAGAACAGCTGCCCGATGCCGCGCACTCCCATTGCACCAGAGGGAGGGAGGGATTGTTGTGCCTTGCCCGGGTGAACGCGCTCGGGGCCCCACTATAAAAATACCCTACGTTACATCTCGTCCATGTGGGGGAATGAGTAAACACCGTAAAAATTCCTCCTTGGATGGACTTGTAACGCATGGCTTATCATTTCTCGGTTGCGTCTCTGTCTTTGTGCAGAGTGCGCTCAGGGGCTTCTATCTCAAAGAACAGAGGGACAACTGAGGAAAATAATACTGAGAGGTGCGCAGCCCTGCGGAACAGCTGACCGATGCCGCGCCCTCCCATTGCACCAGAGGGAGGGATCAGTGCTCGCACCGAGGCCAGTTACTCCATTTGAACGATGAAAGAAACGACAATGGCTAGTATAATACATTAATATATATTTTTTAACCTCACATAATCTGGCCACCCTGAATCTGAGCTCAACGAAAATCATTCCCTCTGTCTAAATTTTCTAGGGCTTTTAAATGAGATATGAATTCTTGAAATCGGACTGGTGGGTGCGGAGGTGTTGCTTGAACACACACACGCGCACAAACACACATGCACTGTGCTTTATATATAAGATGTCATATCAGGAAGGGGACATTTATATAACAAGTGGTATCAAAGTCAAGACATTTATTTAAAATGAGATATTTAAGACTAGAGATTATATTTTCCGTTGGTTTGTAAATTTGTTGACATAATGGTTGTATGTTCAATCCCTGGGTCGGGCAGTGTGAACTTGTACTCTTTGGAAACGGACGAGAAATAAGTGAGCACTACTAAACGAGAATAAAAATTAAGACAAGATATCCCTAGACATGGGAATTGGAACGAGAACAGTCTGTCCCCGTAGATTAATAAAGGGTTCATTTTGGAATTCCCTATAGGTTACTCCTGTGGAGGGCCGGAGTTCACAGCGATCGAAACGTTATGATAACAACAACAAAGATGAGGACAATCGTCCAAATATACATGTATGGCCACTCGTATTCGAGGATACCCGATTACTAGGGCGGCTAACCAATCCCTATTGCAGACGCTTGCTCAGGCGCATTTACGTTTATTCAGCCCCCACAGAACCCACCCGTGTTTTTTGTCTGTAACTATGCTGAGCAGACCATAGCTACAATTTCTGGGAAAGAATGTATTAACATTGATCAACAATTTGAACAAGGCCATCACGCTGAAGCCATCGGCCACGATGACTTCTGATTTCGTGCTAGCACAGCTATGGATGGCCTCTGAGGGTTCCATCTACCCACATTTCTTTTTCAGGCTTGGGTCAACCCGTGATATGGTTTTCAGGTACTTTTCAAAGGTGCCGCACGGTATCGACCTCTTCAGTTCGAGAACATCAGGAAGTCTGCTTCCTGTTACATCGGCCATGGTGTGATTCGAACCCGGGTCTCATTGTCAGAATGCGAACATTCTAACCACTCAGCCACGTGCCCATATTATTAAGGATGGTGAACAATAAAATAACAGGAATTAAGAAGACATAAGTTAACGACTGAAGTCGCATTAAAATCCTTTGAAGATCAAACTTGACTGGAAAGTAAGAGGTCGGAAGAGAGTTTCACAAGCGGGAAGTGCGAGGGAAGAAACTCTTAGCATAGAACCTACGGTTACATATAGCCATCTTAACTTTAAGACGATGAGATCTCGTCGCCAATCTAGTACGCTTAAATTTATAAAGCCTCGATACCAAAGAGGAAAGCTCATCAGAACAATCACAATGGACATTTTTATAGAAAAATGACAGAGCGTAAAGTTTCGACGGTGGAGGTGTGATCAAAACTGACAGGTAAGCACCGATCACATTACGTCGGCCAATTGTTAATCTGGACAGTTTTATATATATATATATATATATATATATATATATATATATATATATATATATATATATATATATATATAAATATATATATTACGTCGGCCAATTCTTAATCTGGACAGTTTTATATATATATATATATAAAGCTGTCCAGACATAATTAACAATTGGCCGTCGAAAATAAATAAATATATATATATAATAATTGATTTGGGGATTTAGGCTAATTGCTAATATCTGTGATTTAATAACAAAGTCATATGCGTGACCATTTATGTTTTTTATTAAAATCAAATTCACCCTAAAAAAGGCAGTAAAGCCACTAAGACACATAGGGGTTGCTGGGTGTGAAAGAATTGGTGCCAGAAAACATTCTCGAAGAGGCGAGAACAAAAGAAGAAGAATCAGGATGAGAGTAGATGACGATTGACATTGCATTAATTTTTTTTTAAATTAAAGGAGCCCGGTAAGCATAGAACCGTAAAAGAGTTCCACAAGCGTGAAGTGAGAGTTAGAATAGAATTTATATTCAAATGTAAATTGATGAGATCGTTTTGCAAATCTTAAATCTTCTGGAGAACGTTTTGACCCCTCTAAGTATCGCTCTATTAGTTTCCTACCGCTTGTCGGCAAAGTATTGGAAGCTTTAATAAATGCTGATGTCATTAAGCATCTTACCTCTCACGACTTACTACCTGACAAACGATATTGCCCGGTCTAACGCTGATGTGCTTACGGCCATAACTGAATATGTATATCAAGCTATTGATGATAACTGCGACCCTCATACTGTGGCTCTAGATATCTCAAAGGCATTTCACAGGGTTTGGCATGCTTGTCTTCTACGTAAGCTCCTGGGCTACGGTATTCCAGGACGATAGTTTCATTCAATCAAATGATTCCTATCAAATCGTGAAATGAAAGACGTTCTGAACGGGCTCGCTTCCAGATACTTTCGCCGAACGCGGGTGTCTAGCAAGGCTCTACGTTGCGTACTACACCGTTTCTGATCCTCATCAGTGATCTTTCTCGTGTCATCATTTCCCAAATAGGAATTTATGCATATGGCACTGCCAGTTACTCCTGTCACAATAGCAAGTGCGTCAGCGCTGACAAAACTAACCTGAAAAGAACCTACAGTCAGTGGTTAACTGGGGCAGGAAATGGCTTGTAAATTTTAATGCCACCAAAATTAAACTCTTTTGTCATAGAGAAACTTACCCTGCATGGCTGATGCCCGGCTTCAGGAGAACGTTTCATTGCGCTTTCTTGGCCTAATGTTTTTAACTTTTGGAATCAATAGCTGCATCTACTGCAAGGAATGTTGGTTCACTGTGCCGTGCCAGAAGCCTTTTCTCATCAAAGTCCATTTTGCAGATTTATAAATCTACCATTCCCCCGTGTATTGAATACTGTTGCTATATCTGGTCTGGTGGCCCTGGTATTAATCTCGATTTTCTTGACAAAAGCCAAAGAAGGATCTGCAATGTAATCTATCTTGACTTGTCATCTCAACTTCAGACATTTCCTCACAGACGTGATGTAGCTTCCCTCTGTCTTTTCTACAAATATTTTCATGGCAAATGTTTGACGAGATTTTTCCCTGGAGCCCCGAGTACATGAATCTAAACGTGCTACGAGATTGGCATTTAGGTCCCACCCTTTTACTGATGAAATAGTTAAATGTAACCACCACTTCTACTCCAACAGTTTCTTTTCTCACACTTCCCGACAGTGGGACTCCCTTCCGCTTACTTGCTTTCCTGATAGCTACAATCTTCAATAATTTAAATCCAATGTCAACCACTGTCTTCTGTTGAGCTGAACCCGGTTCATTTTTTATCCTTTCTTCAATCTCCCCTGTACCCAGACTTTTCTCTTACTTTCACTCTCTGTTATCCTCTGCGTATTAGTGCCACTCCTACCCTGCTTAGGGTGGAATAATTTTTTTAAAAATGTAAAAGAAGAATAGATCTTGGAAAATCGTCGAGTTCCACTCTTCTTGATTTTCTTCTCGAGATTGATTTCCAATCAAGTTCTTACCCATTTCATCAATAGCTAGGATAAAGTGATTAGTCTATACTGGATCCATTGATAGGTCTGCATCTATCTTACACACACACACACACACACACACACACACACACACACACACACACACACACACACATCCAGGTAAGATGAGAACCAATAGAGTACAATTCCAAAGTTCGTAAAGATTTACTTTAAAAGACGGCTCAATACAAAGTAGAGAAATATTATTTATTTTTGGATATTACTCAGAAATTATTTCAAAATCCCTACACAGTTGCAGTCTTGTTTCGATGCGCATACAACCTATATGAAAAGGCAATTGTAAACTTTATTTTACAATCTCCTGATGAGATGCGTTTTATACGCATTGAAACACGGCTGCAATTGCATAACGATTTTGACATATCTTCGATGTAATATTAAGGCCTGATGATTGCGTTTAACATGAAACAGTCAGTCGCCTCTGGGAGTTTACTTCAAATTTCATTTTATATATATATATATATATATATATATATATATATATATATATATATATATATATAAAATGCAGTGTTACATGCACATACCCATTACAAAATTGTGCATCTTGTTTCAAGGTTAAAAAAACGAAAACTTTTCTTTAATGTTTTATCGGGTGGGGAATCACGATGCGATTTTATTTTTTATAAAAACGTTACTCCATACAGAAGTAGAGCTTAAATTATAATTATTTTCTTTTAAAGAATATGATTCCTTCACTACATAAGAGTTGTCATGTTTTGTAAAACCTGGCATAACCCATGCTCTTTATGTCTACATGAAAAACTACATATTATTAAGTTTCTAAATAATGAAAATTTATTAAACCATAAACATGAGTTAACGGTTTTTTGCCGACATCAACAAATTTTCGCATTAAATAATTAGCATAAAAAAAGAAAAATTAAATTTCATAGTCTAATAAAAGGTTTAAAAGCTTAACCCAATCATAAGAAAAACCTTTTATGGAGTCGTCAAAAAAAAAATTGTAGTCAAGTGCAACGCGTTTAGGAAGAAAAAAATGAAATAAAATAAAACAAAATTCTTTAGACACTTAACGACATATTATGGTGCCAACATCTTTCGCTGTAACTGATCAAACGATGTGCGTACATGAATGCCATCATTCGCTTTGAAATGGACACCCAGACCCTACCTCCGGCTTGACCTCTTTCAAAGGTGACTGATATGTGGATAAAAATTAACTCTTATTCCCCTTACCAAAATGGTCGCTCCAGCCTTTTCCATAGTAATTAATTTTGCGAACGAACATGCTTAGGATGGAGCCTTGGGGAACACCTGCGTTCGTGGGATAGGAGCTGGAGGAGAATCCGTTGAGAACGACCAGGAATGATTGTATTAAGTCAAACAATCGACCTGAAATTCCATAACCCTGAAGGCCGGCATGCCAAACCCTATCAAACGCTTTGGAGATATCAAGAGCCACGGCACGATCTTCTCCGTTATTAGGAAGTGCTTGGTAAACAATTTCAGTAATGGCCGTAAGCACATCAGCTGTAGAACAGCGGAAACCATATTGCTTGTCGGAGAGTAGATCATGGGATGTAAGGTGCTTAACTACTTCGACGTTGATTAAAGCTTCGAAGACTTTGACGAAGAGTGGTAGGAGACTGATAGGACGGTAATTAGAGGGGTCAGAATGGTCACCAGAGTTCTTAAAGACAGGAACAATGGATGAGGACTTTCAACAGTCTGGAAGACAAGATTCATTGAGGCAGTAGTCATATAATTTGGAGAGGGCAGGGGCCAGTTCAGGCGCACATTTCTTCAGGACAATGGCTGGTATCTCATCTCCACCACTAGCCTTGTGGGGGTCTAAATTAAAGATAATGCCCAATACCGATGACGGGGTTATGTGTAGCTCGCTCAATAGAGCCTCAGTTCTAAGGGGGAAATCGGGTGTGGATACACCGAAAGCGTCGAGTTGAGTGAGAATTTCCGAGCAAAGCATTCAGCCTTGTCGACAAAAAGGTCAGAATCTCGAACTGGTTGAACAAAGGTATAGAGGGTTTGCTATTGATAAGTACGCTCTTGAAGAGACGCCAATAATCCTTGGAGCCGAATTTGCGAGATGCACTAAGTTCTTTCATCCGAGCAGCAAATAGTGACTTAGCTTCATTGAGGACACGCTTACATTCGTTACGAGCAGAGACGTCTATTGTAGTCAGACATGTCACTTCGATATAGGTAGAAGTGGTTCCTATGGGCAATGGCAGTTGAGCAAGCAGCGGAAAACCAAGGGTATGAGCGCGATTTGGCCTTATATTTCCGTGAGGGGATGAAAGCCTCGATACCAGCTTTAACCCAGGAGGAGACCTCGGAAGGGCATTCTTGAACGAGGAGCGTAAATACAACATCCCAGGGAACATCGCTAAGGAAATCCCGGAACGAGTCTCAGTCTGCTCGTTGATAGCAGAACGTGGTTCTAGTGGTAGGAGGTTCTTTGCAGGGGCTGGAGTTGAAGGAGATGCTGATAGACACTACAGCATGATCAGAATTGCCAAAAGGGCAGAGCTGCATGGCGCTACAGCACTCGGGGATGGAGGTAAAACATAAATCGGAAAGAGAAGCCTTACCGTCCCGGTTGTAGGAGAAACGTGTGGGGAAGTCGACTATCTGCGTGAGGGATTGAGAAATTTAAAAATGAAAGGTTTGAATGCCTGCACGGTCAGTAGTAGCGTTATTGAGCCACTTGGTATGATGGGCGTTAAAATCGTCAAACACGAAGATGTGAGCAAACGGATGGAGGGAGCTTTGTCAATGCTGTCAGAAATGCATTCAGTTATACCACAGTCTTGGTGAGCGATAAAGGAAAAAGAGCATTGAGAAGAGATAGCCGGAGACACATGTACGAATGGCCTGTAGATTCAATAGACATCTCTCTAGCCAGCTGCAGATGGAAATTCACGTAAACTCCAAGGCCATGCATGTGGGTTTGAGAGTCTTTTCTAAGGAGGAGAAGGTAGCCGGGGATCGAGAGGTCAGAGGAGAGGATAGACGAATCAAGGTTGGTCTCACACAGAGCCAGAATATCCGGGCAGTTCGCAATGAGGAAATATTCCACACTGCAGAAATTGGTTCTAATGGCACGGATGTTGGAAAATGAAATGTGAAAGGGTTTAGGTGATTTTTTAGGGCCTGGTTTAGGTTTCATTTTCTGATAGTCGTTAGTTATCATGTGAAATTGTGGTTGTAAACATGAGAAGGCCTGAAGTAAAAGAAGCAGACGGTTTTCGACCGTGAGGTGGGCAGAGAGAAGTTGGAACAGACAGAAACATAATGTGGCCTCACGGTTGCCCACCGGAAGTGAATGCATTGACACCTTTCCTTGCGCGACATGGCACGACAGACACCCCGGTATTATGCAACTGTTGATCAGAGCGGCCGCTCAAGACGCTACGCAAGAGTTAGGGCTCCTAACTACCAGTCGCAAACAACAACCAGAAAACTGTCAACCGTGTACCCTCAGAATGAAGATGTAATGCTACAGACTGCACACATCACGGGATAAACACGGCAGCAGTAGTACAGAGGCCAGAGAGAAACAGAGGGAGACTTCCGGGAACCCCTTCCTAAACAAGAAACAAGGTGTGAGCCTCTACTCCTGTCCAAGAGAAGGGGGAGGAGTATTGACCGGACGGTAGGAAAGTTGTGTCATCAGCGTAGATAGGTATGAATGATCGCAGTATACTCTTAGGCAGATCATTATACAGTTGTGTCATCAGCATAGATATTTACAAATGATCGGAATATATTCTCAGGCAGATCATTTTTGTAAAGTAAAAAGATGGTTTGTCCGAAAAGCGACTCCTGGGTGACGACTGCGTTGCTTGCTGGGGACCCGGAGAACTGGGCGTTAACAACTTACCCGTTAGGAAGGACATTATTATTATTTAGACTCGTCCAGGGAGCTTGAGCAGCCGTCCTTTGTGTGGCATCCTGTCAAAGACATTGGAAATATATAATGCTTGAGACGTAGTTGTTGTCTAGTGCCTCACTGGTTATGTGGGTAATAATAGGACATCAGCAGTGGATCGAGACGATCGAAACTCGTACTGCTTGTTTCTCAAATGTTTGTTCCTATTTAGGTGATCAACAACCTTCTTGTTGACCATAGCCACAAAGAATTGCTAATGACACCTAGAAGACTGCTGGTTTTATACTGAGATAATGATGAGCGTTCAACCGCGTTCTTGAAAACCAGACATGTTTTAAACCTACCACAGACTTGGGAATGATTACTCTTTCAAGCAAACATAAATGATTTCACTCGTATAGGGAATTGTTCCTGCTTTATATTCTTAAGGACAATCACTGGATATTTTGTTTAGGCCAGTAGCTTTCTTAGGCTTAAGGCTTCAGATAAGTCTTGAAACTTTCCGGTCTGTGGTAAAAGAAATAATGATGAGGCTGTGTTCAGTGAGATGGGTGAAGTCAGGAAGGGGATGTCCAGTCTATTCTAGTGCTGAGTTGGAGGTAAAGCTTGAGGCGAAGGGCTTCGGCTTATCTGTCGAGGAATTTATAAAAGTTGGCACAGCTGCTTTGTCTCTATTCTTAATTTGGTTGGAGATCTCCCAGAACTCATAGGATCCAATTTGTTTGTTTTCCATCTTGGCCTGGACCGCCTTTCATGCAGCAAATTGCAAGCTGTTCTGAATGCAATAAGAATCATTCAGTAGTCATTGCCTGGGCACCGAGTGTCTTACACTCTTCTTGGCAAATGGGCTGGTATCAAAGTATAGTACCCATTCTCCTTATCTCTCATGATAATGGTAAATATTAAGTGTTTACATATAAGGAAACTCTCGATAGTCATTGATAGGAGCTAGAAAAATATATTTTAGACTGTAAAAATTGTATTTGTTTTTGGAGATCATACTGATTTAGTGAACAATTACTAATTAACCGATAGCTGGGGGGTAGAAGAAGTAGATTTGCAACTTTCCCAAATGTATTTGCGCGTAAGTAAATATAACGAACCCAACGGGAATTGGAACTCGGCTCCACGATTAACAATTCTGACCGATTATCCATTACACCATCCGTACATACAAGCGGTGACTCATCTAGCTACTGACCAGGATCGACGTTGCTTAACTTTCGTGACAGTACGGTAAGTATCCATTACACCATGCGTACATACGAGTGGTGACCCATCTAACTACTGACCAGGATCGACGTTGCTTAACTTTCGTGACAGTACGGGAACTATCCATTACACCATCCGTACATACAAGCGGTGACCCATCTAGCTACTGGTAAGGATCGACGTTGCTTAACTTTCGTGACAGTACGGGAACTATCCATTACACCATCCGTACATACAAGCGGTGACCCATCTAGCTACTGGTAAGGATCGACGTTGCTTAACTTTCGTGACAGTACGGGAACTATCCACTACACCATCCGTAGATAAAAGCGGTGACCCATCTAGCTACTGACCAGGATCGACGTTGCTTAACTTTCATGACAGTACGGGAATTATCCATTACACCATCCGTACATACAAGCGGTGACCCATCTAGCTACTGGTAAGGATCGACGTTGCTTAACTTTCGTGACAGTACGGGAACTATCCACTACACCATCCGTAGATAAAAGCGGTGACCCATCTAGCTACTGACCAGGATCGACGTTGCTTAACTTTCGTGACACTACGGGACCTATCCATTTACACCATCCGTACATACAAGCGGTGACCCATCTAGCTACTGACCAGGATTGACGTTGCTTAAATTTCGTGACAGTACGGTAACTATCCATTGCACCATCCGTACATACAAGCGGTGACCCATCTAGCTACTGACCAGGATTGACGTTGCTTAACTTTCGTGACAGTACGGTAACTATCCATTGCACCATCCGTACATACAAGCGGTGACCCATCTAGCTACTGACCAGGATTGACGTTGCTTAACTTTCGTGACAGTACGGTAACTATCCATTGCACCATCCGTACATACAAGCGGTGACCCATCTAGCTACTGACCAGGATCGACGCTGCTTAACTTTCGTGACAGTACGGTAACTATCCATTACACCATCCGTAGATAAAAGTGGTGACCCATCTCGCTACTGACCAGGATCGACGTTGCTTAACTTTCGTGACAGTACGGGAACTGCTGTTTAAACGTGGTATGGCCATTAAGACTCAGAAGTTAAAATACACATAGAATATTTACCAAATAAATATGTCAGGACATTTTTATCGACATTGATTGATTAATATTCATTTTATTGTAAAAATATTGACTTGCATGATAAAGCTGGCACTCAAACAGCAAGTGGAGGTGTACATAGGAGCCATCGTTAAAGAGGGTGGGAAATGGTCGGTATCCATTACATCACCCGTATATACAAGCCTACAGCACCTGTTATTCCCAAGCGGTCACCCATCTAGGTACTGATGTTGCTTAACTTCCTTGATTGTACGGGAACCGGCCGTAAGCCCTTGCGCGGTACAAGGAGCCGACCAGTGTGGAAGGTTAAGAGCTTGATTATCTCATTAACTACATGTATTAAGCATCTCTGTTGGTTTTCAAGTGATGTTGATGATTGTGCAGCGTCAGTCTATAGAGTATATCTTCTTTATGATTTATAGGACTCGTTCGTTTGAAACCATTTTAACTATTGTTCTGAAAAAGCTGTGGACGTTTCCAGAGAGAATATTTGGAAGGGAATTAAAATGGTAATGTTAATATTTCCTGTTTCCTTATAAGGAAACATTTGGAGTATTTTTTAAATATTCTTTTCACGGAAAAATAGGTTTCACAAGTTCAATCTATTTCTATAATTCTAAAAATGTGTGTGTGTGTGTGTTTGTGTATGCGTGTGTGTGTGCGTGTGTGTGTGTGTGTGTGTGTGATCAGATGTTGTTTATACATTTCCACAGTTTTCATCCGATTTCGCTGAAATATTTTTTGTTTGATAGATAATTCCTCAGTGCCGGTTTTGAGTTCAAATTGTTGGTGACAATAGCTCTCCACTACTTCCTGTCCATTATAAATCTCAGTGATGTCTTATTATTTGATATCTGTTCTTGGATATATATATTTCATTAAAACTTTAATAAAAATAAATAGTCTAAATTATTACAATAATATAATTTATTATTATACAGTTCCCTTTTCAGCACCCTCCCATTAGGATTGTTACCCCCCTCCATTTGGGGATGTGCCTCAGTTGCATCCAAATGTTGTTACTAATACTGGTTTTCGGGTGGGCTGACTTTAAACTTAAACTGCTCCAATTGAACTGCAAGAATTCTCAGTAATGAAAGACCCGGGCGGGTTATACTGCTGGTAACTGTTATGGCTCTTTGCAGTGTTGACGAGGTCTTCCTTCATAACCGTAGTATCGAATGTCAATAGCTTTATTTTCTCTTCGTATTACATTTTAGTTGATGCCGTTGTTGAAAGTCCTCAAGTGATGTGGTTTCTATTATTTGGTACAGTTCTTTGTGATTATGTAGCGCCAGGTTCGAAATAGGCCTATCCTCGCCAAGACCGACAGGCTTGATTCACTCGAAGCCTTTTTTAACTTTTGGTGTAAGAAAGCACTAATTTTTTTTCAAGCATTCAACCCAAGCCACTAGCACGCAAGGGGTTACAAAGTTGGAGCGAGAACAAAGAGGAGTGATAGAGGAAAGGATGACGAGACGGCTAGGGGATAGATCAGGGCATCTGGAGACGTCGATTGACATTACATTTGAATAGTTGAAGATTATAGCCATCAGAGAAACAAGAAAAGGGGAGGGAGGGGGTTCCAGAGGCGAGAAGTGCGAGACATGAAGCTATTGGAGTAGAAGAGACGGCGACATTTAACAGTTTCGACTCTGAAAGGGTGAGAGCGAGATGCCAGCCTAGTTGAACGCTTAAATTCATGAAGTCTGGGAACCAGCGAAAGCAGCTCATCGGAGCAGTTACCGTGAAATTATTTGTAAAAAATGATAGAGGGAGGCAACGACACGTCTGTGAGAGAGCGGCTGCAAACGAGATGCCAGATCAGGGCTAATTACATCGCATATCCCTCTTTGGATTTTATCAAGGACCTTGAGACAATTAGAAGAGGCTCCAGACCATATATGGCAGCAATACTCCATGCAAGGGCGAATGGTTGATTTGTAGATTTGAAGAATCGACTCCGGCGAGAAAAAATTCCCGGAGGGGCACAGGGAGCCAACTTTCCTTGCGGTGGACGAAGCTATTGACTCAATGTATTTTAAAAAGAATCATATATTTGGACAACAGTGTATATTATTTTAGGATTTCTCCGAGACTTTCCAGATGTCTCTTCGTAGTTATAAACAACTATGCTGCTATGTTGGCTATCTCTTGGATTTCAACTGGTTAGCTATATATAGAAATCATAGCTTTTACTGGCTGAGCTAAGTTATTTTTTACAGCGTTAATTTGTTCATCCCACTCAGAAATTACTTTCTGTATTTATTCAGCATGTTTTTTTTGTTTTGTTTTTTTGTTTCGTTTTGGTTTTTTTGCATGGAATGAATATATTTTCTGACTTCATACTTTCACTCTTATTTATTATTCCGTTTTAATTTGCTATCATTTTCTCGTTCAGTCTTTCCTGAAATTCAAACGCAGAGAATCAGAAATAACACAACTCACTAACGAGTCAGAATTGATCTACCGAGACAAGCTTGTTAACCATTACGCCACTTCGACAATTACAACGGACTGTTATTTTCTTTTTTCTGCTTCATTTTTTTCCCTGTGTTTCAAATTCTTCTGTCTTTCCTCTTTCAAATTCAGTAAAGTCACCAAAACGCAAAGGGTTAGTGAGTGTGGAAAAATTAGCAACAGACACATTTATGAGCGGGAAGAGTAATCAGGAGGACAGTAGATACTGATTGACATTGCATTTAAATTTTTGCAGATTAAAGTTGGCTGGAAAGCATGGAACTGGAAGAGAATTCCATAAACGAAAAGTGCGAGAAAAGACACTATTTGCATAGGATTTACGGCCTAGTACTGTGCTTAAATGAATAAAGTCTAGGTATGATAGCGAGAAGAGCTTGTTAACCATTACACCCTGTCGACAATTACGACAGATTTTCTGTTATTTTTTTTGCTTCATTTTTCTCCCTGAGTTTCAAATTCTCCTCCCTTTCCTCTTTCAAATTCTTGCCCGAATATCTCTCTTCTTTTCCTCTTCCTCTTCTTCCTCTAAGTCTTTGCCAATAGCTCCCAGCAATCAAAGAATGTAGATTTTTTTAACCAGTATCACAACAAGCAAGGTTGTAAAGAGAGTTCCACAAGCGAGAAGTGTCAGAGAAGAAACTGTTAGCATAGAACCTACGGCTACATCTAGCCAGCTAAACTGTAAATTGATGAGATCTCGACGCCAGTCTAGTACTGCGCTTAAATAATGAAAAAAAAGCAAAAAAAAAAACAGGTAGCATAGTGAAGAGCGATATTTATTTTCGCTTACACACAAAAATGTGGCACAAGGTTAAAACATTTTCAGTCATAAGCTTATTCTATTAAAATAATTTTTCCGTCATCTCCAATTAAACCCCTACCATCGTTCCGTTTGTTAAAAGCTAATTTCGACACTTCGTTACCTGAGGGACTTGACACATTTCCACTATAAGAAAAAAAGCCACTATTGCGGATTTTGGGTACAGAAGAGCAGACGTGCAAAAATATTCTCTAATAGAAAACCTTTCTCCGGAGGAAACAGAACTCTTGACATAATTTTTTTTAAAACTTAAAAAAAAAAAAATTGAATCCCGTATTTATCCATTCTCTAAGGGAAACTAAATTTATTTTTTTTTATTCGACAAATCTGTGATTTTTTTGGATTTTTTTTTATTTTTAAGCGTATCACCCCAAGGAAGGCTGGAGGCCACTATCACGCAAGGGGTTATAGAAGGGTTGGAGGAAGAGCAGATAGGAGTGGTAAAGGAGTGGATGTGAAGAAAGAGGTAACGATTTGTTTATAAATTTCCCTAATAAATCATTTTTATCACAAGATATCTGTCATCGCCTGAAAAAGTACAATCTTAGTACTGAAACATGAGAGCTTTTGTGTAGTGATGTAAAATGTTTTATTATAATCTATTATAATAAAAATATTATAATAAATATTTTGCTCTACTTTGTATTGAGCACTTTTTAAAAAGTAAATGCTACGAACTGTGGATTTTTATTCTATCTGTTCTTTCTCTCATTTGTGTGTGTGTGTGTATATATATATATTTTTTAAGCATATCACCCCAAGCAAGGCTGGAAGCCACTAGTACGCAGGGGGTTACAGAAGGTTTGAAGGAAGAGCAGATAGGAGTGGTAAAGGAGAGGATGTGGAGAAAGATAGTGGATCGATCAAGGGTTACAGAAGATTTGGAGCGAGAGCAGATAGGAATGAAAGGGGAAAGGATGTGGAGAAGGGAAGTGGATAGATCAAGGCAACTGGAGATGTCGATTGACGCTACACTTAAACCGTTGGAGATTGTATTTGTCAGGGAAACAGTAATAGGGAAGGGAGTTCCACAGGCGAGATGTGCGAGACATGAAGCTATTGGAGTAGAAGAGACGTCTACATCTAACAGTTTCAACGGTGAAGGGATGTGATCCGGCACGGATATGTTTTTTTTATTTTTTTTAAATTTATTATTTAAATAATTTCGACAGAATGAAGGCGATATAAACCAAGTGTTTTCTTTTGAAAGCATTACAGCCATTAGCACGCAATGTCTTACAGGGTGCGGAGGAATTAGAAACAGAAACATTAATTATGAGCAGGAAGAGGAAAAAGTAAACCAAAGGTCAGCAGATGGCGATTGACATTGCATTTAAATGTTTGCAGGTTAAAGTTGGCTGGAAAACACGGAACCGGAAGGGAGTTCCGTAAACGCGAGAGAAGACACTATTAGCATAGCTGCATATACCCAGCTGAACTGCAAATTGATGAGATCTCTACGCCAATCTAGTAATGCGCTTAAATTTATAAAGTCTAACGAAGATCTCACCCGAACAATTACCATGAAAGTATTTACAGAAATGTGTAATATAGGAATAAAGTGTCGCTGCCGACAGTTGGGTTTGAACATGGATCGCCAGAGAGCAAGCACAGTTAACCTCATCTTGAAACAATTAGCTCACGTGACGGGTAAAGAAAAAATGTATACATGGGAATTAGCGCCTTCTGACCCAGGATTGTTCGAAGGCGTTACTATCATTGTGTCTGTGATTTAGAAAGTCTCTCCTACAAACGGGCATTACAAATAAAATGCACAGGGAAGCAACGTTACGGCCGTGAGAAAGTGGCTGAAGCCAGATAAGGACGAATAATATTGCTGATTCTTCTTGGGATCTTATCAAGGAGCTCTATGTAAACAGAAGAGGGACCATACCATATGTGGCAGCAATATTCTAAGCATGGATGAATGGTAGACTTACAGATATGTAAGACAGATTTTGGAAAGAAACCTTTTCTTTTTTCTTATTTTTGTAATGATCTTCACACCGTAGAAGGTCCAAAACCGCTTAAGTTAGTGGGTTACATAGCAAGAGGCATAGCTTATGAAGATATATGGGGAAGATAACAGTTAACCCTATACTCGAACGGGGTAAACTTGTAGTGATCGGGAAGTCAACCTCTTGGGAGTCTCGGTTCCACAGAGCAGCGGTTCGTGTGAAGAAACTCCTCGAGTGAAACTTACATTTCGCCAATGGAATACGAAGGGAAGGAGCTGCTCGGCCTGGAGGCCTGGATCACAGTGTAGTATCTGTTCGCAGATCGATCGCTTGGTCGGCCTCCTGGCTGAGAGCTTCACTCGATACTTACCTGGTGTAGGGATTCGTCCCTGCGCTGGTGGTATCATGGCTACGACTAGCTTGGACCGGCTCCGGCCTGGACCAGCTTGGACAAGCTAAGACCAGCTATGACCAGCCAAGACCAGCGGCCCGGGTGAAAACACTCGGGTCCCCATGTTTAAAAACCGACTTTGTGTCACAACCTGACTCAGTGGGGGGGGGTCAAGTAAATACCTGGAATACGAAGGGAATAAGGGTGGTTTTCTACAAATTGAGGTGGCAGGGCGGCTCTTAGCCGTGAAGGTAAAAACTGGTGAAACTAAGAAATGTAATTCGCCTGAACCCTCCCCATGCAAATAGCGACAGAGCAGCGAGGGGCTCACGATGTTTCGCCTGTGAGGAAAGGGACTGCAGGGTGGAAAACAATTTGTCACTCACAAGGAGACATATTTGGACTCTATCGAGACTGGAAAATGAAGACACAGCAGCTCCTAGCCATATATGAAAGTAGTACTCCATTTTCAGTCTAATCTGGCTCTTGTAAAGGTAAAGCAGAGGGAGTCAGGTTCCTACTGGCGTGGTACAGGGAACCGGCCATTTTCCCAACCTCTTTAGCGAGTTCCACTTGAGGTCTGGGTGACAGTTTTTATTACTAGAATTGAGATCCTCACAGTATTTGATATTGTTGAAGATTTGGAGGGCAATGATTGCTCACATCCAGAAGGGACACGGTATAAAGAAGAAGAAGAACAACAACAACGTACTGGGTTAGTGGAGATAGCAAAAAGACAAATCTCAGTGTGTATTACAAACGATAGGAAGATGTGGGGAGTCATGACTGCCCGCGTCCAAAAGGGACACTATATATAGAAGAAAAAGAACAACAGCAACACGGGTTAGGGGAGATAACGAAAAGGCAAATCTTAGTATGATTTACATAAGATAGAATGATGTGGAGATCCATGACTGCCCGCGTCCAAAAGGGACACGGTATATAGAAGAAAAAGATGAAAAATAACACGGGTTAGGGGAGATAACGAAAAGAGAAATCTTAGTATGAATTACATAAGAGAAGAAGATGTGGACAGTCATGATTGCCAATGTCCAAAAGGGACACGATATATATAAGAAAAATAACACGGGTTAGGGGAGATAACGAAAAGACAAATCTTAGTATGAATTACATAAGAGAGGATGTGGAGAGCCATGATTGTCCGTGTCCAAAAGCGACACGGTATATAGAAGAAAAAGAAGAAAAATAACACGGGTTAGGGGAGATAACGAAAAGACAGATCTTAGTATGAATTACATAAGAGAGGAAGATGTGGAGAGCCATGATTGCCCGTGTCCAAAAGGGACACGGTATATAGAAGTAAAAGAACAACAACAACACGGGTTAGTGGAGATAACGAAAAGACAAATCTTAGTAATGAACTACAAAGGATAGGAAGATGTGGCGAGCCATCACTTCCTGTGTCCAAAAAGGATACAGCATAGAAAAGGAAGAAAATACTCCCTAAGATTCCTCTGTCACGTTTTCCGTTGTCTGATACTCCATTACCCATATACCACTAGGTAATTTTAGTCCAGCTCATATTAATATCTAATTTTAATACTAGTGACTTTTGTCACAAGTATCAAAATTAAATATTTAGTAGCGCTGGACTTTCAAATATTGCCTTGTCTGCGACAAAGCCGATGCCAATTTAGAACTAAAAAAATACCAAGGCTTAGATAAACGGGATTACAACGTTTAGCAAAATGCTAATTTAATGTGCAGACACGAAATAATATTGCTGAATCTACAAGTTTTTCAAACTCTTGGTGTTTTAATGGGCCCTAGGCTACCATATCCCATTTTCCATATGCCGGAAATGATTACGAAACGAAAGGAAATGAATAGAAGTATTTGTCTGAGAGGAAGAAAAAGCAGCAACAAAGAAATAAAGAAGAGGGGGACAAGAATAAAACAGACACATCTCACCGACAAGAACGGCATTACATTGCATTAAACGTTTTAATTAACGGAGCAGTGTTCTCTCATTGTTAACTATTTCACAGCCACATTTGCAGAAAGAATAAGGATTGAATCATTATGGACCCGTATTAAGTTTACCGAGTATGTGCTTTCTTCTTAAGTTTTTAGTTGAATTTTATCGCAAATTGAACTATCGTCTGTCAAAATGAGGCAGAAAGTATACTGCGCAGGACCGCAAGTAAAGAGTATTAAGTCAATCATTATCAGTAAGATTTGAGTATTATCCCTGCTGAAATTTTCTAATTGAAATGAAGATACTAAATCCTAGTCAAAAATGAATAATAATGACTGACAATGCTTCATCTAATAGAAAATGAAGATGAAAGTAAATCCTAGTCAAAAATTAATAATAATGGCTGACAATGCTTCATCTAATAAAAATGAAGATGAAAGTAAATACTAGTAAAAAATGAATAATAATGGCTGACAATGCTTCATCTAATAAATAATGAAGATGAAAGTAAATCCTAGTCAAAAATTAATAATAATGGCTGACAATGCTTCATCTAATAAATAATGAAGATGAAAGTAAATCCTAGTCAAAAATTAATAATAATGGCTGACAATGCTTCATCTAATAAATAATGAAGATGAAAGTAAATACCAAATATATCCAAATATACATATATATAAATATATATATATATATATATATATATATATATGTCGTGCTAGACAAATTTTTCTCTTCAGAATCTCTCTCTCTCTCTCTCTCTCTATATATATATATATATATACATATATATATTCTGAAGAGAAAAGTTTGTCTAGCACGACATAGTGACCAACCTACTTACATGCAGACACATCAATGGATTTAATATAGACATTCCACTTCATCCCAACTCTGGATGAAATGGGCAAAACCTTGTTTGGCAATCGGAGAAGGAAAACGTGAAGAGTACTGTCGGGGAGTATTCTTAGCAGACTAAGCCATTCCATGATGTTAGTTCTTCCGAAAATACACACGACTCTACCACCACGATAATTAAATTATATGTATGGATAGTTTAGCGTTTCAGTTATATATATATATATATATATATATATATATATATATATATATATAGTCTTCAGGTGTGTTATATTTATGAGGTAAAGTGTTCCTATATATATATATATATATATATATATATATATATATATATATATATATATATATAATATATGTGTGTGTGTGTGTTGGTAAGTGTAGAGAGAGAGATTGCATTGCTGGAGCTATTCGACATTGGTCCATCATTGTGCTAAGTGAGCCATGAACAAAACCGATAAATGCAATGACGTTGGTAACTGTCAGAAATAACTGACAAACTTTCATTTCATACATGCACTGCCTATCTGCCGGTATATTCTAACTCGTTACGGGCATCGAATTTCAAAATTACAGAATAAAAAAAAACAACAGCATATCTTTCAGCACAAGCGGGCGAGCCAAGTATCCAAGTCTTACCTTGCAATAACCTTGGACCACCCCGTCGAGATTTATTTTACTGGCTTCTGGCCACGTTTATTTCAATTCATCAGCAAGTTACTTCGAGAGGAAAGGCACAGACATCTTGCAAATATTGACCTTTCCATTCTGCCTTCTACAATTTATGAAAAATAGAAAAAAGGAAAAAAAAAAAATTAAATTGCTAAACTTTGGAATATTATGATAGATTTATCTATGGTACTCGGACATTTGGCCGACGGATATTTGTCCGGCAAACATTTGGCTATAGCAATTTTGGCGGACGGACATTTAAGCAAATGGACATTTAGCCGAAAATGTAAAGGCGTACTTGCATATATGTCCCACTCTTTATCGTAATATGCTACATATATTTGAATATATATTTATTGCATTAATTAATAATTTCAAGCCTTTTTTTTATTCCGTATATATTATATTTTACTTCAAATATTACTGTAAGATGATAAGTATTTTGAGAAAAAGCACATTTTACTACAGCAAAAATCTGAATCTTTTACGACATTAAAGATCTTTCAATTTCACTTTTAATGATCATTATCTTGAAGGGATGAACTAGATTTTATCTTACTGTTAAATACGAATTTACATTATTAGCTGCTACTTTTTATACTCAAATATTTTTTTAAAATACTAATTTTAATAAACAAATATTGAAATAAGAAAACTTATCTTTAGATTTAGTAATTTAATCACTTGAAATTCAGTGGTAATTATTAGTCCTATTCCACCTTATAATACTACTAAATAAAATACTTAAATTATTACTTGTTACTATTTTTACTTGTACTTTTTCGGTTAAATCTCCTTCGACGATTGTCCGTTTGGCCAAATGATTCCCAGTCAAATGTCTCTCGACCAAATGTCTCCCGGTCAAATGTATCTCGGGCCAATGTCTCCCGGGTCAATGTCTCCCGGCCAAATGTCTCCCGGTCAAATGTCTGTCGGGCCAAATATCACCCGGCCAAATGTCTCCCGGGCCCAATGTCTCCCGGCCAAATGTCTCCCGGGCCAATGTCTCCCCGGTCAAATGTCTCCTGGCCAAATGTCTCCCGGCCTAATGTCTCCTGGCCAAATGTTTCAGGCCAAATGTTTCCCACCCAAATGTCTCCCGGCCAAATGTTTCAGGCCAAATGTCTGTTGGCTGAATGTACCTATATGCAATTCAATATCTTTCCGTTTTATTTTAGTATTTTGACATGTTATAAAGATTCAAATTTTTAAAATAATAATTTATTCTTGAAATTAATGTAGGGTCTTACGCCTTCCTGTTTCCTACGGCT
>OZ038500.1:15210719-15250719 GCA_964036315.1 Acanthosepion esculentum | reverse complement strand
CCACTCATACTTACGCAGACATCCATACAGTCACGTTCAGGCTTTGCAGCTCACATAAACATATATGAACAGTGTGGGACTGGGCGTATATATAAGGGAGAAAATGATGTATATATTTTATATATGAGAACAATATTAGCAAAATTGATGACAAAGAAATGAATGTTTCCACCAGATAGCTTTCTTTCCAATAAATGTTTGTTTGTTAAAAAAGACATTCGGCACTTAATCTTGTCTTTATGTCAAATGCCAGTTGACATCTTTGTTCCTTATCCTCATGATTTTCCTTTCATACTGCTTTCATCTTTAGAATTTTGATTGTCACTCTCTACCTTGAAGGGCTCTCGGGACTTGTACCTGTTAAAACTTATTTTAAAAATCTTTCTCACGTGCGTATAGGAATATGCAATCAAAATAAGACTGTTGTATGTTCTATCTTTTCAGTTGCAGTTATAAACAACAAGTAGGCCCTGTGATTGTTGAACAAGCATAAGTGTGCCTGAGTAGGTGTCTGCAACAGGGATCGGCTAGCCGCCCTAATAGACAGGCATATTCGATACGAGCAGCCAGCCACAATCACCATCTTTTCAATTTCATACTTGTAAAATCTGTTGATTATTTATTTATTTTTTTTAAATTTGCCTTAGTCACGATCATAAAGCTCACCCCCCCCCCACGCCGTAGTTAATTGCTAACTCCCTTCATAATCTGCACTATTTACATCGTTCGGGCTGTTGTCTCCATGTTTATTGTCATATTCACGACGTTTCGGCCGTTATATACACAGGCCTTCTTCAGTATCTGTCTCTATTTCTGAGATGAGTTATTGTCAATATTTACACTAGTTACATTGTTCGGACTGTTGTCTCCATCTTTATTGTCATATTCACGACTCTTCAGCCGTTGTACACTCCGGCCTTCTTCACGTAATATACGTTGGAATTTCGAACGGAACCCTTTATTTTGTCCACCAAGGTAGATTGTTCTAGTTCCACGTGCCATGCCTTTTTTTTCTGGATATCCCAGTTTCAGTTATTTCTCTTTAGTAACTCAAATCTCCAAGTTTTTGTTCACCTCCGCTGTTGCCAAGTATCGATACTGGATTACTTCAAGCAATGCTTTTATCCACTGTGCCATGTGTCCGCCCTGATCTTTACAATGGCTCTATAGTAAGTGTCTTGATTACATAACCGGATTTGAATTCAGAACTGCCCTTCTCCAAAAATGGTATCCAACCACGGCTATGTAACTCATATATAGAGGAAGAAAGATGGATTCACACCTTTCCAAAGGTTGTTTGTATGAAAGTGAATGTAACGAAAGTGAATGTAACGAACTCGACTGGAAGTCGAACAAGCGAATTCACCTACCTGCACACCGACTTTAGAGTTAACTATCAACCCTAACTCGTAGACGTTTTTTTTTTCGGTGGTGGGGCATAATAGTTCGTGTTTTCGGGTTATTTTCACCGGAAGTTACGTAAGAAGTCAGCGCCATTAAAACAGATATGTTTGCTTACCCTCGGAAAGGTCAACATTGACACTGATAGCACGAAAAACAACAAAATAAAGATTTCATTCTTCAGTTCCCTGTTTCTAAACCAGATGCTCTTTTCCTGTCCGCTGTTTTTTTTCCCGCTTGTCTCATTCGCCGTCTCCTCGATTTTCAAGCATTTGACACCCAATCTGGATTTGAAAAACAAGAGAACATTGCACTGATTTCATAAACAAAGACACGCTGTAGTTTTAAGAGTAACATTCTCTGAACTAGAAAACACTATATTCTATCAGTTCAACCCCTCAGTTGTAGTACAGTGCAATTGTGTTTTTTATAGATTAATCTTAACCAAGTCTGACACAATGCTACATATATGAAGAATCCAGCGAGGATCGAACTCACTACTATGTATTTAATGCCAACCCAAACCAGCTCACTAATCATTGGTATAAGCCGAAACAAATAGTCAATATAAGGTACTTAGTGATGATCTAACTCACTGTTCAGATTAGGTTTGACACAAGGCCGCGCATATTGGGCATCCAGTGAAGATCGAACTCGCCGAGCCCCGAAGCTGAGTTTTAGGCACAGGGCCAGACGTATTGAACATCGAGTGAAGACGGAATATATGTACGACGTCTATCGGCCGAGGCACTCGAGTGAACTAAATAAAGAAAATGTGCTATGTTTTCTCGAGTGCGTAAGACAATAGACGTAACTGTTTAAAATTTTAAAACGGGAAGTTTATTTCAAACTCGGGTATCCCCTAAAACAATGTTTGAAGCAATAGAAATATAGGATTAAAAAAAAGTACATATATTAGTTATTCCCATTTTTTACGGCCTCTTAAAATGCAGGCTGCTATGACATATGTCAGAATACAATGAAAATGACCTTTTTGAATAAAGATCAACGTAAACATTTCTCATGTCATTTCATAAACCATTTAGGGGAGCACATATATTTATATATATTTATGTTTAACATTCTTTTTTATAGATACAAGTATTTAAGTAAATGCTCTGTTTTATAATAAACAGTATTCAAATAACATTTACCGGCTTGAATGTCCGAGAAATTTTCATAGAAAATATTCGTCCTCCGACAGGATTCGAACCTGTATCCTATACGGAACCGTCATATAGCCTGACGTGCCTTAACCGTTTCGGCCACTGAGGATCGTTCGGTTGGCAAGGTCGAATTTTCTGCTTATAAACTTCAATCTTTCATGAATCTCACGTACATTCATAACTGCTCATGGCGTATCAAATGTAAACATATGACGTGACACATTATGAAATGGACAAAGTCCGACAATTATTTAAAGACATTTTTATGTTTAACATTCTTTTTTATAGATACAAGTATTTAAGTAAATGCTCTGTTTTATAATAGACAGTATTAAATAACATTTACCGGCCTGACTGTCCGAGAAAATATATATATACATATTACATGAATCCTTCATACAGAAAGCAGATTAATGAAGTTAATGATATAAATAGCGGGAATACATCTTCGCAAACAAATTTATTAAAATTACATTAACCCACGAACATCTAGATGAATGTTATGATCCCTTTTTTTAATAAATTCGAGCTGTATAAGGTCTTCTTTTTTTTGCTAGTACTTTCATCTGTTCATACAGACATCATCAGGTATGGAAATTGATTTTTTTTTTTAGTACATCCAGGTAATAACGGGACACGAAAGATTAGATGTGAATCAAAATATTTTTGTTTTAGAAATGTGTTATTGTTAACGGTAAGAAATTTTGGAGCGTACGGTCGCAACGCTAAGGTTGAATTTTTTGAAAATTTAAGAGTGTGCGATTTTTCACTAATATGGTATATTGGAGAATTCTTTTGTTGTAGTGGGTTTTTTTTCAGTCAATGTAGCATGAACTAAATGTTCAATATATAGAGCAATGTCGCAGCTATTATCACGAAAGTTGCACGTCGGATCAGTTCTTTTTAAATCAAATATGTGGTGCAGTTCAACTTATATTGCATGAAACATTCATACAAAAAGCAGATTAGTGAAGTTAATGATAGCGAGAATACATCTTCGCAAACAAATTTATTAAAATTACATTAACCCACAAACCACTCGATGAATGTTATGAACCCTGTTTTTAATAAATTCCAGTTGTATAAAGTCTTTTTTCTAGCACTTTCATCTCTTAATACAGACATCATCAGGCATATATATCAGGGCGATGGTAAGTAACAGTTGATTAGATGATTTTTAAGGAAATTTAAAATCAAAGTGTTACCTCTTTTCCGGATGTTAAACGGGTAGTACATAAGGTCAGAATTAAAAATAGACTTGTGGGTATGTCTTGGTTAACCAATTAAATGTCAGATCTACGCTAAATAGAAAAGTAACCTCAGAGGGGGGAGGTAAGTGAGATATTTTTTCATGCCAAGATAAACTGGAACATCGATGGGGCATCATTGACGATTGCGGAAAATAGGTAAACGCCAGATATAGTGTTTATATACATATATATGTACGTATCTAATATATATATATATATATATATATATATATATATATATATATATATATATATATATATATATATATATATTAGATATGTACATATATTAGATATGTACATATATATATATTAGATATGTATATATATACATATATATATGTACATATCTAATATATATATATATATATATATATATATATATATATATATATATATATATATATATATATATAATATAAATATAAAAGTGAACATTGAAGTCAAAACTCAGAGGCGACAGGCTGTTTCATGCTGCTGGACGCAATCGTCAGGACGCCTGACGATTGCGTCCAGCATGAAACAGCTCGTCGCCTCTGAGTGTTGACTTCAATGTTCACTTTTATATTTATATACGCTCTATCTCCGATATTGAGCACTTTATCCCATAAATATAGCACACCATAAAACTATATTTCTTCATATATATATATATATATATATTAGCTGGAGAAGAAGCGTCTCACCGTGATTTCTCTTGAACGCTCATATCCGTTCGAAGCGTATCTTAACGTAAACAAATGATATAATACATTATGTAATGGACAAAGTTCGACAATTATTTTAACATATTTTTTTTGTTTATACGTTATTTTTTGGATACAAATATTTAAGTAAATACTCTGCTTATAGAAAGTTTCTGGTTCAAAAACAGTAGTTTATCCTTACTAGGCTGCCGCTTCCTCTGTGCCGAAATGGTATAGCACGTCGGTCTAAGAGGTTTTCCCGTATAGGATGCAAGTTCGAGTCATGTCGGAGGACGTACATTTTCTTTGAGATTTCTCGGACAATCAAGCCGATAAATCTTTTTAATACTGTTTGTTAAAAACTGAGCATTTATTTAAATATTTGTATCTATAAAATTAACGTGTGAACAAAAAATATATTAAAATAATTCTCGGACTTAGCCTATTTTATAATATATATATATATATATATATATATATATATATATATATATATATATATATATATATATATATATATATATATATATATATATGCTCAGTTGTTGACATTAATAGCTATCTGGTGATGTGTTAACATTTTGGGAAAATGCAATAATAAGAATTTAAATTTCATCTCTCTGATGTCGCGATCCGTTAAAAACAAAGGAATTGTATTTATATGGACTTTTGTCCTTGTTTTGGTGCGATTATCCCGTCCCCCAAAATTTGTAAAATTATTTTGATACACCCTGATATATATATATATATATATATATATATATATATATATATATATATATATATATATATATAATGGGATTCTTAAAAAGTTCTCATATGAGAATGATCAAATCTATGGAAGTGAATTTTATTCAAAATAGTCATTTTGCAGCTAAACAACTTCTCAAATTTCTTTAGATTTAAAAGATATCAAATGCGTCGTTATTAAATGTGCAAACTTTAGGAAGCCGGTCAAACCGTGTATAGGTTTATTTGTAACTCATAAATATCAGCCTCAGTTCTCCTTTAAATAACTCCTGCAAAAGATAACAAGCAAGGTCAATTTTGATAAATGTCATAGATTTATTTTATGGTGATGCCAAGTCCAAGCAAGTACGAAAATATAAATATCTGGGAATTGTTTTAACGAATAACGGAATATATGATACTTAAATCCGAAGCCGCATTAGAATTCAACCTTTACAGTCAAGCATATCCTGAGACTAGGGTTTGACTTCTCACCAGACGTTCAACATATACATTGAGGTGATTTCGAGACATGGCGGCCACTGGCACAGTATTGAAACCAGAAACAGAAAAGAAACTGCAGGAAGTACTACCGAGTTTAGTAAAGGAAAGTAAGAAGAAAAGACTAACTATCAATTGTCAAAAGACAAAGTGTATAGGATTGTCGATGGAATCATATATATGTTGAGACGGGTAACGAAATATCAGCAAATGCTCTGTTACAAATTATCACCGGGAAAACGCTGAAAATTGAGTGTGTAGAGGACCGTTGTGGGTGAAGATGTGAAGATGTGAGGAGATATCTATGGGTTAAGATTTCCTGCTGGCCGGTCCAGCTACATAGGAATGTTGGACTTTAATGGAGTCCAAAGAAAACAAACAAGACCGATATACATGGCTAAACAAATATATATTATGGGTAAACAAATATATTAATACACGAAGACATGAAAAGTTACATAGTGTTTGTATGGAGAAATTATGTGTGTGTGTTGAGTGTCCGTACGTACGCGTATTGTCCTGAGCGTGTTCCCCGAATATGGGAAACGTGTATCTGTGAGATGTTACATATTGGCCTAAGTGAAAAAGAGAAAGTTTTTCCTCGCCTCAACGCGAGGTTGCGGCCCAAGGCCTGGGTCGAAAAAGAGAGAGATAGAGAGAAGGGTCAGCCAGTATTTATATTCAGAGGAGAGAGACCCCTGTTGAAGGATTAAGGAAACTGAGGAGGTGCTAACTGCGACAAGTGCCTCTTAAATTTAAATTTACGCAACAAATTACATCGGACTTATTTCGATTAAGAGCCTTACATAGATCGATTACTTCGCTACTTATATAAATGTAAATATCTTTTAGTTTGCAATAATACAACTTGACAGATTGCCATGAATAGACACTGTTGATTATTTACGGCTAGTTAGTTTGAATAATGCGTTGGCTATTGTTTTCCTTACATGGAAAAAATTATGAATAAAACGATGAACTAAAATAAGTAACCAACCACTCGTTTTAAGTTCCCTGAATATCGGTACCTTAATCGCTACCCCGCAGCTATTTCAATGGAAAGTACTAAGACAAACTATATTCCTTAGTTCCACCACTTCTGACATTCACAGCTAAGACCCGCCATACCACGCCCAATGTAGCGAACCACCCTCATTCTCTTCGTATTCTATTGGTGAGATGCAATTTCCAATCGATCTGTCTCTCCCAACGAACTGCTGATTTATGGAACCCACTCCCAAGGGAATGCTTCCCCGATCAATATTATTTTAACCTAGATAAGTATAAAGTTAGCCGTTTTCTTTTCTACATATCCCCATAAACTGTACCTCTTACTCCGTAACCCTCTACCTCGAGTGGCTCTTGGGACTGCTAAAAGGTGAACATCATTCTAAGAAAAAACAGACGCTGTTGTTTCAAAAATCCCACATTGTAATAGCAGTCTTCTTCTTATGTGCCGTATCATTTCATGACGTAGGCGACCACAGCTCAGCACTTCCCCTATACCTTGTAGCTCTCAAGTTTTGTCCCTTTGCTACTTCCCCCCAGGCCATATTCTTTCATCCACTTACTTAAGCCCGCTAGGTATCTTACGAGTTGTTTTCTTTTGTCTCTCTTTCCCTCTATTCGACCTGTGAGTATCAGATTCTCCAAGCCCCCCCCCCTTCTCATTACGTGTTCCAGAAATTTCACACAACCGATTCTGATGTTAAGTATAAGCTTCCTCCTTGTTGGCATCCTCTCCAAAAACTCATCCTTGCTCACACGCTCGGTCCTATGATATCCTCAGCATCCTTCTGTAGAACCATACCTTCGTTGCCTTGAGTCTCTTCTTCATCTTTGAGGAGACTGTCCAACATTCACTGCCGTAAAGGAGGACAGATGTCACGTAGCAGCTCAGTACTCTTTTCTTTGTTACTAAAGAAATACTCCGGTATCATAATACTCTAGCTAGCGTTTGGGATGCGTTTTTGGCCATCCCAATACATCTAGGGATCTCAGTGTCACTCTTGCCGTCCTCGGTCAAAACATTTCCCAGATATTTAAATTTTCGCTCCTAGTTGATTTTAGTATCCCCGACCTGTAAATTGCATTTCGGACTCATCCTTTAACAGATGACCATGCATTCTGTCTTCTTGTAGTTTATGCTTAGTCCCTTCTCTTCGCCCTCCTTGGCATTTTGGGCTCGTTATTTTACTGTTTGTCATAAAACGGAATAAGTTGTATGAAAATTAACGTCAAGTTGCCGTAGAAGACATAGAGGTCAGTATTACAGTTTCTGTACACTTTTTATAGACTTTTTCTCCGTCAAAATCCAACACTTCATCTGGTATAACCTGGTCTTGCTTAGGTTAAATAACAACGTGACTGGCGACACTATCTTATCCCGACAATCTACTCAAGTCAAAATGAAGTCTAAACGCAGAAGCCCTGCGGCTTAAGTGACGGGCACTCGATTCAGCGGTAATCAACAGTTTCAGTTTCCTCCAGAGGCGGTCCTTCGCGGATTATGGCTTGTCACCCCCGCTGTGCAGGTCCACATCAAGGACA
The DNA here is from genome assembly GCA_964036315.1 of Acanthosepion esculentum. Classification (NCBI taxonomy): domain Eukaryota; kingdom Metazoa; phylum Mollusca; class Cephalopoda; order Sepiida; family Sepiidae; genus Acanthosepion; species Acanthosepion esculentum. The sequence goes on along the minus strand of OZ038500.1, from coordinate 15,242,436 downwards.
TATGATAATCAAGTAACACTGACATCCATGATTCTCTTTTTATTAACACGGTGAAAGTGTTATTTAGAATGCTATTATTAAAAGCTGACATTTGTTTTCCAAACAGAAGAGAATCGTCGGTTCCATATGTCTCTGAAGAGGATGCATTGTCAATAATGGATGCTGAATAATAACCAGTTCTCTTCATAGAAGACACGTGGTTAGAACGTTAGATTTCTGACCATGACTCACAGGTTCGAGCATCAAGGATTTTGAGGTCGATTAGTTAAGGAAACGACTATCCTAGTGCTATGGTCCAGGTTAGGACCAAGGAAGAACACAAGAGGAGAAACAAGGAAGATATATTACACGGAATAATAATACAAGATGTGGAAGGTGTTAGTATGACTGTCAGTCTGGTTTGGAGTGAACTACTATCGGCTCGACTCGATTCCGTCTCTCTCTCTCTCTCTCTCTCTCTTGAGAGGCGTAGTATACATAGTGTTAGGAAGAGTTCATTCTATAGTTATAGGTAAAGGACCCATAACAATATACATAGGTGATATCACTTCACATGATTAGATATATGTTATGGTCCAGTTTAGGACCAATGAAGAACTACACGAACACAAGAGTAGAAATAACGAAGATATATTACACGGAATAATAATACTAGATGTGGAAGTATGTCTGGTTTGGAGTGAAGTACTATCGGCTCGGCTCGATTCGTCTCTCTCTCTCTCTCTCTCTTGAGAGGCGTAGTATACTTAGTGTTAGGTAGAGTTCATTCTGTATTTATAGGTTAGGACACATGACTATATACATATGTAATATCACATGATTAGATATATGTTATGGTCCAGGTTAGGACCAAGAAAGAACAACACGAACACATGAGTAGAAATAACGAAGATATATTACACGGAATAATAATACAAGATGTGGAAGGTGTTAGTATGACTGTCAGTCTGGTTTGGAGTGAACTACTATCGACTCGACTCGATTCGTCTCTCTCTCTCTCTTGAGAGGCGTAGTATACATAGTGTTAGGAAGAGTTCATTCTGTAGTTATAGGTAAGGACCCATAACAATATACATAGGTGATATCACTTCACATGATTAGATATATGTTATGGTCCAAGTTTCCAAATTTCCGCCTCTGTTTGATTTTAGTATCCCCGACCTGTAAATCGCATTTCGGGCTCATCCATTAACAGATGACCATGCATTCTGTCTTCTTTTAGTTTAGTCCCTTCTTTTCGCTCTCCTTGGCATTTCGAGCTCCTTATTTTACTGTTTGTCATAAAACGGAATACGTTGTATGACAATGAACGTAAAGTTGCCGTAGAAGACTTAAGCGTAAAAGAATAAGAATTTGTTCAAATTGTCAACGGTCTTTTCATTTATCTTGCTTGGGATTGACTAGAAATGCTTCAGCGTCTCTGGTTGTTTGGAGTTGTTCACATTGTCTGTCTCTCTGGGCTCTACAAGATAGTGTGATCCATCAACATAATGAACCGACCCAAAGAGATGCCAGTGAAGTTTTGAGGGCAACTTCACTCCTTATGCAAATTCCGGAAGGTGCCTTTAAAAATCACTAAATCTGTCAGAATCCCGGCAGACGATGCCTTGGCTACTGCCATAGAACAGGCACTTAACTTGAACAGCTCGCTTGACTGGGATCACCTTTTCTCTTTCGCAACACTTGTGCTCGCCATTCCTTACAATAAGGACCCTACGTCATCTGTCTCATCTATTATGAAAAATAACATTTCTTTATTCAATTCGTCTAAAATAAATGTCACCGAATTTTCTACTCTTTCTAATCCTAATAGATTTCATCCTTCATCTACAGTCGATGATTCTAAGAGACTCCGTGCCCTCGTCAATGCTAAGTTGATCGAGGGCGATGTCTCAGCTGCAGTTAGAGTATTGGCCTCTTCCGATACTATACTAGCTACTACACCAGAAGTTCTCACAGCGCTCCGTCGGAAACATCCTGCGCCACCATCAGATGTCAGATTTGTTCAGATGGAAAACAATGTTTCAAATATTGAAATCTCAAAGGAAGCGATGGGTGCCACTCTGAAGTCTTTCTCGGGAAGCAGCAGTGGAGGTGTGGACGGCCTTCGACCTGGTCACATCAAGGACTTAATTTCTGCCCACACTGCCGAACCTAGTGAACATTTGAAAACATACATAACAGCTCTTATTAATACCCTTCTCCGAGCTGAGATACCCCAACATGCTCGAGACTTAATATTTTCAGCCAACTTAACGGCTTTAAAAACAAAAAGATGGAGGTATCCGCCCTATCACTGTTGGTAACATTTTTCGTCGACTCGCGGAAAAAATTGCTTGTAGAGTTGTTATAAAGGAGATAGGGCATGAATTGCGACCTATCCAGCTCGGTGTAGGCATACAGGGCGGATGTGAATCAGCGGTTCATGCCACAAGATCATTTTTCGAGAATACATCACCTGTTTCCCTCAGTATCTTATTAAAATTAGATATGAAAAACGCTTTCAATAGAATCAGAAGGGATTATGCCCTGAAAGTTTGCCATCAACGGACTCCTTCCATATTTAAACTAGCTCATCTTTCGTATAGTCATCCAAGTATGTTGATTGCCTCCGATAATATTATCTCTTCTGCTACTGGAATCCAGCAAGGTGATCCACTTGGACCGCTACTATTTGCGATGGCTATTGACGGGGTAGCTCGTTCCATCGCTTCTCCTTTCAATATATGGTATCTTGACGATGCAACGCTGGGAGGATCTGTCGAGGCCGTAGCTGCTGACCTCCGACGAGTTATTCCTGCTTTATCTCTGCTTGGACTTGAGATTAACTCGTCCAAGTCAGAGATAATAAAGTTGAATTATAGTGCAGATGATTTCGAGAGTGCTATCCGGGATATCAGACTCATCCTTGAGGATATAAAAATAACACCTAAGGAGGAATTACACATTCTTGGTTCTCCAGTCTTTCCAATGGCCATTCGAGAGTGTTTGGATACTAAACATGTCATTCTAACAAGAATGACTGAGAAATTGCAACTAATTGATGAACATCCAGCCCTCTTCCTCTTGAAGAACAATTTTTCGCTACCGAGTTTCCTCTACATTCTTCGAAGTGCCCCTTGCTACCTCGAACAGGATTTCTTAAATGAGATAGATATCACAGTTAAGAGATGCGCGGAGATAATTTGCAACGTCAATTTCGACGACACAGGATGGAGGCAGGCAAAGCTCCCTTTGAGTTTCGGAGGCCTGGGCCTTCGATCATCGGTAGATTTGGCCCTTCCAGCATATCTTTCTTCACTTTCGTCCAGTCGCGAGTTAATTGATGAGATACTCAGTGGATCGTCTCAGTGTTTCTCTGGGCCCAAGAATTACTTTCTATCCCACTAGACACATCAAAACAAAAAAGCTGGGATAAAATATAATGCGGGTCCAATTTTACTAATTTGAGGCTCTCTCTGGATCAGCATTGCCTCGCCTGTTTACTATCTGCTTCACAACCGAGTAGTGGCGCCTGGCTCAACGCAGTGCCATCTTCATCTATCGGTACCCTTCTAGATGATGAGTGCATTCGGGTCGGAGTCGCGATCCGTCTTGGACTCAAATTCTGTGAGCGTCACAGATGCAGAAGTGGAGCCTCCATCGATGAGTTTGGTTTGCATCCTCTCTCCTGTCGTCGTAGTGCCGGCTGCTTTCCACGGCATGCAGCAATTAACGACATCATCAAAAGAGGTTTGGATGCAGCTGGGTTCCCTTCCCAAATCGAACCCGTAGGCCTCAACCGTGGTGATGGAAAGTGGCCGGATGGCATTACCATCTTCCCTTTTAAAATGGGTAAGTCGTTGATTTGGGATGCGACCTGTGCGGATACATTTTCGACCGGTAATTTGATCAGGTCCGCGGTTGAGCCGGGATCCGTCGCCCGAGACGCAGAGATGAAAAAAGTAGTTAAATATTCTTCTCTTGCTGATAGATTTTTCTTTTACTCCTGTGGCAGTGGAGACTTCAGGGGTTATTGGCCCTCATTCGATGGCGTTCCTTCGGAGGATTGGCGCGATTGCGTTTCGATTAAGGAACGAGCCTCGCGAAACCGAGTGGCTCTTGCAGCGTGTCTCGCTGGCGATGGTTCGAGGTAATGCTTTCTGCATCATAGCGGCTGGCAGAGGATAGAAAAAAATTGTTTATAGTTACGTTGTTCTGGAATTGTCATCAATGGTCGACTGAACTTGCTTTGTTTCAAATAAAGGGTAAAAGTTTAAATGTTTTACAATATATAAACTATTATTTGGAACTTTACCACCTTTTAAATTTGGCGATCAAAATAGCGTCCTTGTTTTTACAACACAAAAATCACCTGCGTACTATAGTGTTAATATTACCAAATATTCACTGGTACCCCAGCTGTATGACTTTAAGTGTGCTACTAGGTTGGCATCTCGTTGCCACACTTCCACTGCCGAAACAGTTAAATGTAACCGCCCCTTCTACTCCAATAGCTTCTTTTCTCGACAGTGGAACTCCCTTCTTCCTACGCTTCAAATATTTAAATGTAATCCATTACATTCACTTATGTGCTAATATCCTTGGGAAAGGTATGAATCCTTTTCTTCTCCCCCCAAGCTATGGGTAAATTGTAGGACAGACTGGATTCTATAGCCTTGGAAGGCAACTAGCCTACCGCAGAAAGAAATGGCAACTTACTGCGGTAAAAAATCTGCCTCGTCAGTCATGCATCGAAAGGTACATGATCGCCTAAGAGTGTATCGCACATGGCACATAACTGACTGAATGTCAATCAACATATTCTGATGCCTTCATCCAGGTCCCCGTCCTTCTCTATATCCTTTCCTCAAACACCCCTCTTTACTCTCACTCTCTGCAACCCCTTGCGTACAACTGGCACTCCCGCCTTGCTTTTAAAAAAAATTTCAAAACGATTCTACAGTTTCCTGGTTAAACTCACCTGTAACAAAAGTCTTTATCATTTAATTTGTTTTCCCGGCGAAAATAGAGATCACGGAGTCACTTGAAATGTTAAAAAAATAAATAAATAAAGATAAACATATAAATAAATTAAACATAAATAAATAAAAATAAACACATAAATGAATAAAAATAAATATATAAAAAAGTTGTAAAAAATAATAAAAGAAAATAAACCAATCAATAAATAAGAGAAGAAATAAAATATAGACTTCAAAACATACTCATTGCGCGTAACAAATCAGTTCTGAAACTGACTCCCTCACCTGCGTCAAAATAAACACCTGTAAATATTTTTCCATTTCCTCTTGGGTATAAAAAGAGACAAATGAAATATACTGTGTCTTTATCATTTTCATCATTTGCTATCTGTTGAAGTGTATTCGTTATGAAAATGGAAAGAAAAAACAAGTTAAGTCATTGAAATTCGACCCATTTTGCTTTCGTTAATCGTGTAAAACTTATAATAGCATGAAAATATACGAAAAAAGGAAATGGACCGAAAAGGGAGATATTTATCTACCATTTCCGGTATTCGTAAAGGATCGGCATTCAGAACAAGAAGAAAAAGAAAAAAAAAGCTAAGTGCATACAAATAATAATAAATTGAACGAATAAAATAAAGAAATAACACTAACTTGATTATACATACATCCGTCAATCTTTAACAGTATGCTTGAACATTGCGAAATGTCTCCTTAAGGCAAATATGGATATCGTCAATGGCAGTTTTTATCTCAAAGAAAGAAAGTAAGGATAAAGAACAAAGAAGTAGAAACAAGAATTATTTTCTTATTTATTTAACAAATATCACGTAAAAGAGTAAGTGTCTTTATCAAAATATTTTAGAATTGGAAACATGAAATATATTTATTTCTTCGGACATGTGTCCTCGTAGATAGATAGATAGATAGATAGATATGAAAAGACGAAGACAGACAGACAGACAGACAGACAGACAGATAGATAGATAGATAGATAGATAGATAGATAGATAGCTTTAATCACCTACATTTTGGTGAATGCAGGGCAATCACCTAACAGATCAAGAGAATTGAAGCAAAAGATGGGTTTCTACTGACGAGTGTCCTGAGAAACAAAGAAAAGAGTGTTGGACGGCTATGTAATATCTAATCTCCTATATGGCAGTGAATGCTGGACAATCTCCTCACAGATGAAGAAGAGACTTGAAGCGACAGAGATGTGGTTCTACTGACGAGTCTCCTTAGAAAGAAAGAAAAGAGTGTTGGACGGCTATGTAATATCTAATCTCCTATATGGCAGTGAATGCTGGACAATCTCCTCACAGATGAAGAAGAGACTTGAAGCGACAGAGATGTGGTTCTACTGACGAGTGTCCTTAGAAACAAAGAAAAGAGTGTTGGGCAACTATGTAATATCTAATCTCCTATATGTCAGTGGATGCTGGGCAATCTCCTCAAACATGAAGAATTGACTTCCAGCGACAGAGATGTGGATCTACTGCTCATGGATGAAGAAATGAGTTCCACGCTTATCTTATTTGCGCGTAGTGATTTCAGAACTAAATCTTCCTGACTCAACCAACTGAAAAAGAAAAAGAAAAAAATGCAACGAAAGAAAACTGAACAAATAATGACACTCATGCACAAACAAACACGCCATCAATTTGACGTTACACAGGCGTCATAATTCTTTTGTCCGTCATGGTATTTTGGCGTTGGGTCACAGGGTACAAGGAACCACTGTTCCATATCTTCCACAATAATCAGGTCAGATAGGTACATTTTTTTTTCATTTCCATTTTTCTTTTTTCAATATCAATGAATAGATATTCAACGCCCCGTAGACAGTCTGCAGGATGATTCAGTACTCTAGGTACGAAGATGTCTCTCGGATTTAAATAAATAAACAGAATGGCTGTCAACATAAATAAATAAACAGAAAGGATGTCAACATAAAATACCGTGACATAACCACCTTGAAAGAATTATGAACCCTAATTTTTTTTTTTACCTTTAACCAAAATGGCGGGAACGACTATAATCTTCAACAGGCGTCGATTGGTTCGTTCCATGACCGGGGATAGTTAGGTGACACTCTGAAACGAGAGGTCATCTTCAGTCGGATATATACACTATGGTGACAAGTGTCACTGAGAAAAAGTATCAGCTGTCGGTGACCATGTTATTTGTAAGCATCAGATAGCAGGTCTGTACTGAGTTAGATCTTCTTCTTCTTCTTCTTCTTCTTCTTCTTCTTCTTCTTCTTCTTCTTCTCATTATTATTATTATTATTATTATTCCTCCACCTCTTCCTCTTTCTCCTCCTTCTTCTTCTACTTTCACCTCCTCCTCTTCTTTTTCCGTATTCTTCTTCTTCTTCTTGAAGGTAAGACCTAGTGGGACCAGGAGATGCTGTTCGTCCAAATACTTTCCGATAGAGCAATCAGAGACTCACCACATCGCTCCTCTGTGTGTGTGTGTGTGTGTGTGTGTGTGTGTGTGAGCGCGCGAGAGAGAGGGGGGGGAGAGGAGTGGAGTGTGGAAAATAATTCTTCTCCAACAAGGACTCCGAGACTCTTTTGAACTCTATCAAAACTGGAAAGTGAGGATTGAGCAGTTCCCGCCCACATATGGCAACAGTCCTCCATTTCCGTTTTTGACCTGGCTCTCATAAAGGCAGAGGATAGCATGAGGAGTACTTGCTGCAATGGTACAGGGAAGCCGATCATTTTACCTGCATCTATAGTGAAGGATCGTGTACAGTTTGGTTATATAAACATTGGGGGTCGGTTGGGAGACGGAAGTGAAGATTATGAGGGATACGTTTGATAGGTAACGCGGTTGACACGAGACATGAATAGCTTAAAATTGTAGTGATCTGGAAAGCATCATCTCCAGAGTTTGTTTCATAGCGGGCCCTTTGGAAGAAGTTCTTCGACTAAAACTTTCTTTTTAATAATAGAATACGAAGAGAATGATGCTAGTTCACCCTGGCTACCTGGCATGGCCGGTTTAGTTGTAAATATCTATCATTGCAAGTGTTCGTAGCCGATTAGAAAATTAAAAACAAATTTTACATACAAAAAAATTAAAAAAATGTTACTCAAGTGGCTAGTCTCCATTGATATTAATAGTAGAATATGCAGAGAATGTCCGGTTTTATTCGTAAATATCTGAACTGGTTGGAATAGAGAATGTATCTCGTCAGAACATTTTCCATGGATATATAGTTGTAAATACAATAAGTTATAAATTTGTATGCGTATTTGTTTTCACCCACTGTATATATATATATATATATATATATATATATATATATATATTGTCATCCACGGACAGACTGTTTCACTGTATATATATATATATATATATATATATATATATATATATATATATTGTCATCCACGGACAGACTGTTTCACTATGTATATATATATATATATATATATATATATAAAGAAATATATTCTTAAAGTGTGCTATATTTATGGGATAAAGTGCTCAATATCAGAGATAGAGCGTGTGTAAATATAAAAGTGAACATAGAAGTCAAAACTCTATCTGTTTCATGCTAGTGCTAGCATGAAACAGACTGTCGCCTCTAAGTTTTGACTTCTATGTTCACTTTTATATATATATATATATATATATATATATATTGTCATCCACAGACAGATTGTTTCGCTGTATCACAGCTCATCCTCTAGCTAGGATTGAAATCCGACTGAATTGGCGTCAGTCGAGGATTCTACCATTAAGCCGTTGGCGCACGACAGGGATGAAGGTGAATTTAAGTGTATTTATTTTTAGCTAAACACACAGTGACTGAGAGTACCGAAGAGTCTGCATTATTAGCCGTAATAGTCACTGTTTACAAATCCACACTTCCTCCCCAGAGACCTGAGCCGAAATAAATTTTTCGGCATATATATTGTCATCCACAGGCAGACTGTTTCGTTGTATCACAGCTCATCAGTGTGGCTAGACGCCCGGTTACCTGTAGCTTCGATCGAAACGCGACTGATTTGGCGTCTGTCGGGTTGGCGCACGGCAGGGATGAAGGTGAATTTAAGCGTATTTATTTTTAGATAAACACAGATTGACTGAGAGAACGATAGATAGATAGATAAATAGATAGATAGATAGATAGATCGGAAAAGCACTGCGATAGATAGATAGATATATAGATAGATAGATAGAATGGAATAGATAGATAGATAGATAGATAGATAGATAGTTAGATAGATAGATAGATAGATAGAATGGAATAGATAGATAGATAGAATGGGATAGATAGATAGATAGATAGATAGATAGATAGATAGATAGATAGATAGATAGACAGATAGATAGATAGATAGATAGATAGATAGATAGATAGATAGATCGGAAAAGCACTGCGATAGATAGATAGATAGATAGATAGATAGATAGATAGATAGATAGATAGATCGGAAAAGCACTGCGATAGATAGATAGATAGATAGATAGATAGATAGAATGGAATAGATAGATAGATAGATAGATAGATAGATAGATAGATAGATAGATAGAATGGAATAGATAGATAGATAGAATGGGATAGATAGATAGATAGATAGATAGATAGATAGATAGATAGATAAATAGAATGGAATAGATAGATAGATAGAATGGGATAGATAGATAGATAGAATGGGATAGATAGATAGATAGATAGATAGATAGATAGATAGATAGATATTTGTGTGTGTTTAGTGTATTACGGCAGTTCATTATTCAAACATATATTGTTAATATAATAATGAAACCACTACATATATTGGTTTTACTACAACCGCACTCTCGCGTAGACTTACCTGTCACATTTCTGATCTTAGTTCTATTAAACAACATTTCTTCGAAAAACATAGCCATGTGCATAATATTAGACAGATATAAGTTGATAACACAACAATACTCACACATACACACAGTAAAAAAAGAACCTTCAGATATTGGAGGCCATCTACATTAAAACAAAGCAACCCACACCCAACAAATTACATTTCAAACTAGTCACAATACATTACATATCATCTAGATATATGGTTCTGTTGTTAATATTTCGGTCTCTCGCGTGATAATGACGTCATAGAACCGCATCTTAAACTTACGACCTGCGTATGTTATTCCGCGACTGTTATCATCGCATATCAACCTTCTATGTCAACATAACAGAATATCAAATTTAATGGTGAATATCTTTGTTTAAATGTCCATATAACCACTCCGAAAATGGTTCATGTTAGCCGAAAGCTTAGATCATGGAACATCATAATAAAATGATATCCAAATGTTGGATCTTTGTCATTATTTTCTTCCGAAATTAAAGCAACTATACGAAGTTTAGAACGGCTCCTGACCAAACATAATAGACGTTCGTTTAAAAATATATGTTTGTATATATATATATAAATATATATATATATGGTTGTATATATATATATATATATATATATATATATATATATATATATATATATATATATATATATATATATATATATAATTAGGGTTTGACTTTTTTTTGCCTATGGTTTCACTTTGGTGGGAAACATCTGCAAAGTGTTACCACCAACAATGACATCACCACTGCTTCAAAAATGGTGCTTGGATATGTGTCCTGTGTACTTTAGCTCAATGCAAGTGATGCCGACTTGGAGAGAATAATAAAAAGATGAAAAGAAAGAAAGATTTCGCGTAAATACTGAATATGAAAAGGAACTAAAACTCGATACATCATTTAAAAATAACAGGATTTTAACAATCTCAGGTTACATATATATATATATATATATATATATATATATATATATATATATATATATATATATATATATATATATATAAATTAGGGTTATGAATTTTTTGTAACCCTATGTTCCTGTTTCATAAATCGATGAACTTTTGTTCAAAAGTAATGAAAAATGCGTCATTTCTTTTAGTTCTTGGAAAAGGTCGCTTCTAAACCGAATATTCGATTTTACTTTATATGAGATAAGGGTAAAAAATCAGAATACTTCAGAAGCTTTATTTTTCAATTTGCTAATAATGTAATTGCATAACTCTTAAGTATTTAAACGCATTTAGTTTTGGTGGCTACAGCATAACATACAACCTTAGAAATAAACAAAAATTCTAGAAGGGTCCAGAATGTTCTAAAAAGCTGCAGAAAGTATTAGTATTACTATACTTATATACGATTCTAGAAATCTTGTGTTTAGGAGTGCATTTACTTACTCTACTTATATATATATATATATATATATATATATATATATATATATATATATATATATATATATATATATATATATATATATCACTCCTATCAGATAGGAGTGATAGAGAAAAAGATGTGGAGAAGGATAGTGGATATATCAAGGCAACTGGAGATGTCGATTGACATTACATTTTAATAGTTGGAGATTATAGTTGTCAGAGAAACAGGAATAGGGAAGGGAATTCCACATGCAAGAGGTGCGAGATATGAAGCTAGAAGAGACGGCTACATTTAACAGTTTAAACAGGGAAAGGGTGAGAGCGGGACGCCAGCCTCGTAGGACTCTTGAATTCATGAAGTCTGGGAACCAGCGAAAGCAGCTCATCGAAGCAATTACCATGAAAGTATTTGTAAAAAAGACACAGAGAGGCGACGGCACGTCTGTGAGAGAGCGACTGCAGACGAGATGCCAGATCAGGGCCAATTACATTGCATATCCGTATCTGGATCTTATCAAGAACCCCGAGGCAAACAGAAGGGGATCCAGACCATATATGGCAGCAATACTCCATGCAAGGGCGAATGCTTGTATATATATATTAAGGAGAAAAAGGTCGTAAACACTTTTGATTTTTTTCATATATTTTATTCTTTATATTTTGCAGCACGTGTTTCCGGTCTTGTGACCTTCACCAGTCGAAGAATGGTTATTTCCACATATTATTTAAAGGAAATATTTTTTCTTTCGATGTTTTAAGTCTTTTAACCATTGTCTTCTGTGTGTAGTAGTCATCTGAATACATCTTGGACTTTTTCTCTCTTTAAAATATACAATTTTCGCTCGTTGAAACAACTATAATACCCCCCACCACAAATATATACACAGTGTCCATAAAGTTCGTGTGCACTTTAAAAACTTTATGACTTTATTTGTATTTGCGATAGAAATAATTTGTAAAAAGGATTAGAAAGAAGTAATTCTATATTTTTTAAGGTTTTATTGAAATTTTATTTAAGTTTCCACATGTCCTCCGTCATTAGCAATACAAAGGGTAATACGATTTTGCAGTTCACAGAAAACATTTGCCAACTGATTTACAGTAATGCCTGAAATTACATTAGTTATTTTAGCTATACTTAAAACTAGGTACATTAAACTTTATAACATTTTTGAGAGATTATTTCTATCGCAAATACAAATAAAGTTATAAAATTTTAAACTGCACACAAACTTTATGGACACCCTGTCTATATATATATATATATATATATATATATATGTGTGTGTGTGTGTGTGTGTGTGTATGTGCGTGTGTGGATGCGTCTGTGTGTGTCATACATATATATATATATATATATATATATATTGTGTGTGTGTGTGTTCATATACAGGACCTGGTAGAAATACCTCCCACAATGATAAACCATTAGTGGTAATGGTGTCTCCATCTAGCTAATGTCTTACCTTTATGTGGGAAGTATTTCTGGAAAGTATATGTGAGAGGTTTTTCTATCACGCCATCTATATATAGAGAGAGAGTGAGAGAGAGATAAAGAAACGGACAGAGTGAGATTCCAATGAAAAATATGCAATATTATCGGCCCCAATCTGGCATCTCGGCTTCAATGTTTTTTTTTTCAATGATATTCACTCCAGACGATAAAAATGAATGAACATCTAATGGACATGACGGTTATTAGAGTATTTAACATCATCAGGCCGAAATCAAGATAAAAGCTCCCCTTTTGGCGAAACCTGAAACATACCGACTGCATTTCCTGCAGACGTAGAAGACTCTACCCCAAAAGGAGCCACAAAACAAGCAAATGCTTCCAGTCACAGACATAAACGATGAATATGTACCTACCCACAAGCAAACTAAATAATTATAAATTCAAATATGGGATGTTGTTATGGAAACTTACCCATAATATTAATAGACTGTTCCGTACCTCATAAATACTGCGCCTCAAGAGGGAGCAGCAGACGCTGCCTCAGTGTCGGAACAGTCGTTCAGACTGTTCTTTGCTGTCGAACTCTCCGCCTCGGCGGAGAGGAACTCGGACGGGGCTTTGCCGCAGGGCAAAGTGCCGTCCGGGGAGGTTGACAGTCCCTGAACCCGTGTATACGGGTTCTAATGGGTATATTTTTGCCCGAGCCTACGGGCTCGGTTACGCCCACACTAAACCGGCCTTGTGCCACATCCGACACACGTGGGAGTGTTGTTAAATACCGACGCTGCCTCAGTGTCGGAACAGTCGTTCAGACTGTTCTTTGCTGTCGAACTCTCCGCCTCGGCGGGGAGGAACTCGGACGGTGCTTTGCCGAAGGGCAAAGTATCGTCCGAGAAGGTATACAGTCCCTGAACCCGTGTATACGGGTTCTAATGGTCATATTTTTGGCCGAGCCTACGGTCCCTGGGAGCCCACATTAAACCGGCCTTGTGCCACATTCGACCCACGTGGGAGTGTTGATAAATATCGGCACAGCCACAGTGTCTGTGTTGGAACAGTCGTTCAGACTGTTCTCTGCTGTCGAACTCTCTGCCTCGGCGGAGAGGAACTCGGACGAGGCTTTGCCGCAGGGCAAAGTTTCGTCCGGGGAGGTAGAGAGTCCCTGAACCCGTGTATACGGGTTCTAATGGACATATTTTTGGCCGAGACTACGTGCTCGGTAAGCCCACGTTAAACCGGCCTTGTGCCACATTCGACCCGTCTGGGGGTGTTGTTAAATACACAGTCACAGTGTGAGTCAGACACAGTGTCAGTCAGTGTGTCATTCAGTCAGAGACAGAGTCGCGTCAGACGATTACAGTAAGACATTGGAATAGTGATACTGGTCGAGACAACCTAGTTCTCTCTAACCTAACCTGATTGTTATTACTAACACTTCTACTTCTTTTGTACATATTCTGTTTGTAATATATCTGTGTTATTCCATACCTGCGTTCGAGTTATTCTTCATTGGTTCTACCTTGGACCATCACCGTGGTACAAGGAACCTGGACCATAACAGATGTAAATATTAATACATCAAAATAATTTTAGGAAAATCTATCATAAAGTGGAAAAAAATTGCATTCGCGTTTCGTCCTTTCGAACATCATCGGAGTGATGCTTAAGTTGGTGCAACTGCGCATGTGTCCTTTCTCATTCTTGAGTATGGATAGTCACTTCATGGTAAACAAGATTTTAGTTCGATGAAGTTCGAAATTACATATCGCGAAGTATAGAAAAGGTTTCCATTTTGATTTAGATTAAAATAAAAATGACCAATATTTACTTAACCCTGAACCAAGTTATCGCATATAGACTCAAATATAGACGACCAATATTTATATATGCATGAACCAAATAAATGCTTTTAGACGTAAATATTATCGATCGATATTTACCTATATATGAAGAAAATAATTAGTTACAGACTCAGATATAACTAGCCAATATTTCGCTATCCCCAAACCAAGTAAAAACTTACAGACTCAAATCTAAACAACCAATGTTTACCTATCCCCAAACCAAGTAAATACTTATAGACTCAAATATAAACAACCAATATTTACTTATCCACGAACCATGTAAATGCTTATAGACTCAAATATAAACAACCAATGTTTACCTATCCCCAAACCAAGTAAATTCTTATAGACTCAAATATAAACAACCAATATTTACCTATCCCCAAACCAAGGAAATGCTTATAGACTCAAATATAAACAACCAATATTTACCTATCCCCAAACCATGTAAATGCTTATAGACTCAAATATAAACAACCAATGTTTACCTATCCCCAAACCAAGTAAATGCTTATAGACTCAAATATAAACAACCAATATTTACCTATCCCCAAACCATGTAAATGCTTATAGACTCAAATATAAACAACCAATGTTTACCTATCCCCAAACCAAGTAAATTCTTATAGACTCAAATATAAACAACCAATATTTACCTATCCCCAAACCAAGTAAATATTTATAGACTCAAATATAAACAACCAATATTTACCTATCCTCAAACCAAGTAAATTCTTATAGACTCAAATATAAACAACCAATATTTACCTATCCTCAAACCAAGTAAATACTTATAGACTCAAATATAAACAACCAATATTTACCTATCCTCAAACCAAGTAAATACTTATAGACTCAAATATAAACAACCAATATTTACCTATCCTCAAACCAAGTAAATTCTTATAGACTCAAATATAAACAACCAATATTTACCTATCCCCAAACCAAGTAAATACTTATAGACTCAAATATAAACAACCAATATTTACCTATCCTCAAACCAAGTAAATTCTTATAGACTCAAATATAAACAACCAATATTTACCTATCCTCAAACCAAGTAAATACTTATAGACTCAAATATAAACAACCAATATTTACCTATCCTCAAACCAAGTAAATACTTATAGACTCAAATATAAACAACCAATATTTACCTATCCTCAAACCAAGTAAATTCTTATAGACTCAAATATAAACAACCAATATTTACCTATCCCCAAACCAAGTAAATACTTATAGACTCAAATATAAACAACCAATATTTACCTATCCTCAAACCAAGTAAATACTTATAGACTCAAATATAAACAACCAATATTTACCTATCCTCAAACCAAGTAAATACTTATAGACTCAAATATAAACAACCAATATTTACCTATCCTCAAACCAAGTAAATACTTATAGACTCAAATATAAACAACCAATTTTTACCTATCCTCGAACCAAGTAAATGCTTATAGACTCAAATATAAACAACCAATATTTACCTATCCCCAAACCAAGGAAATGCTTATAGACTCAAATATAAACAACCAATATTTACCTATCCCCAAACCAAGTAAATGCTTATAGACTCAAATATAAACAACCAATATTTACCTATCCCCAAACCAAGTAAATACTTATAGACTCAAATATAAACAACCAATATTTACCTATCCCCAAACCAAGTAAATACTTATAGACTCAAATATAAACAACCAATATTTACCTATCCCCAAACCAAGTAAATTCTTATAGACTCAAATATAAACAACCAATATTTACCTATCCCCAAACCAAGGAAATGCTTATAGACTCAAATATAAACAACCAATATTTACCTATCCGCAAACCAAGTAAATGCTTATAGACTCAAATATAAACAACCAATATTTCCTTATCCACAAACCTGGGAAATGTTCCAGACTGAATCATAAAAGACTTATATTTGCCTATCCCTAAAACAAGGAAATGCTTATAGACTCAAATATAAATTACTATTATATACCTATCCGTGAATCAAGTAGATGCTTATTGACTCAAACATAAAATACCAGAATTTACTTATCAGCAAAACAAGTAAATACTTATTCAGACAAATATAGAGCGATTTGGTTATGTCCATGATATGCGCTGCAGGCAAAATCTGCCAAAAGTTTTGTTTGGTTTCACTATATATATATATATATATTTAGTTAGTTAGTTCTTCGTCTGTTTAGGTGTCAGAAGATGTAAAACAATCCAGGTAGGTGAAATCCTGAGATATTTCCAGTGCTGTCTGGTCGATGAAGATAGACGTTGAAAGATATTCCTGCTGGAGTGTAGGTTAATAGGCGATTATAATCTCCTTCAAGCTCGCTAGAAAACAGCTGAATGCTGTAGACTTTTAAAAAAAATCATATTATTTTTTTAAAAAAATCATTTCGCCCCAAGCAAGGCAATAATGCCACTAAGACTCTGAGTGTTGCAGTGGGGATAGGGAAAGAGAAAGGGAATGGCGAGGAGTGAGGAAATAAAAAAATGAAGACGAAGAAATGTTTGTCAGAGCAGTTGCCATAAAAATATTTGTAAAAATGACAGCGGGAAGTCGCATCACCTCGGTGAGAAAGTCACTGATGTCGAGATGCCAGGTTACGATCGATTAGATAACAGATCTGTGGGCGTTCTGTGATTGCAAAGGAAATATTTGTCACAGATTACTTCCACAACGCAGAAAGTAAATCACTGTTGGGGCGCACCCACCTTCACAACCACAATAGACTGATCCTATTATTATAAATAGAACAGTAGTTCTAGAGACTGTGAGCAGTGTAGTGCAGTGCAGAGTGAGACTTCTGTATTGATCAGTTACACTTCCGTTTCTCGACCGGAAGATACCGTTGTACTTTATTACTATTACTTATTGTTACTACTAACCTACGTTCGTTCTACTACTAATGTCTCTGATGTAAATACCTCTCTGAATATACCAGTATTTTTCCCTACGACTGTGTTTGTTCGTTATTACCATATACTCACGTGGAAACACTCAACATCTCAACAATCAATAAGTTCAGAATCGAACATCGGGGGCAGAAAGAAATGCCGAAAACTCGATTCGCAGGTACTATCTCACAAATCACAGTGCACGTAGTCAGGCAGAAAAATAACTCACTATTCGACGAATGCAGTAGCCAAAATATACCAATTTTTCTCCCCGATTCGAGAACACCAACTGCTTTTATCGGCAGAGCATTTTTTTTTACATTCGTCGACAAATGGGAGAGGACGCCCAATTTTTGCATATCAAAATACTTTTACAGCGACTCCTGTGATGGACATGTTTTTTTTTAATTTATATATTCCGTCTTCAGGATGTCATGCGGAATACGTGCACCTTTTTTTTTTTTTTGGTAACTCATTTTCTTTTTCGCCACATTTTCCGTCGTAGGATACACGCGACGCGCTGTCGCTTGGTTTGACGAGGCAAGTTGCTGTTTTCTTCGCTATAACATGCTTGGATTTTGTCAAGAATCTCGAGATGCACCAGACCAGATATAGCAAAAGTATCCAGTGTACCGACGAATGGTAGATCTATAAATATGTAAATGTAAATGTTGTCAGACGAGAACCTAAGCCCGAGTCTTCAAAAAATATTAGGGTATTCGGAAAGTGATTATATTTTACCCGAACGGTTATATATATATATATATATATATATATATATATATATATATATATATATATATAATTATTTATTTAAAAATTATAACATAAATATGCTATAAAATGTTATAAAATCACTATAAATGTTATTATATGTTATAAAATCACTTCAAAAATAGCCATTTTGTTTCAACACTTGGTGTCTTATCAAGTGATGATGTTGAATGTAGAATAATTAATTTAATTTCGGAGGTGTTGAAACAAAATGGCTATTTTTGTAGTGATTTTATAACATATTTATGTTATAATATTCAAATAAATAATTATATCTGCTCTACTCTATATTGAGCACTCTTTTAAGAATAATAATTGTTGGTTATTGGAATTTATTCCATATATACCAATCCTATACTTGGATATATATATATATATATATATATATATATATATATATATATATAATGAAAAGTTTATAATGGTTCCAACGAAAGAAAAGTGTGTATATTAAAAAGAAGAGAGGTACCGCAAACTTTTTTGGTTGTAATGTGGATTTTTAAAAAAAAACTATTATCCTTTATTTTTCATAATTTTACAACACGTGTTTCTGGTCTCGCGACCGTCTTCATGTAAAGGGTGTAGATTTCCACATATTATTAAAAATAATGAATTTTTTCTTTATGTTTTTCAATGTTAAATATTCTCGATACGAGACATTCTCTGTTTTTCAAGAACGAGAACATCTGCCTACTGAAATGTAATTTTTCGACACCAAATTCAAAGAAATTTCATTTTCCCCGAAAAAAAATTGAATATCTGTTTTCAACAACATTGTTTCTAGTGATTTTTCAATCACTAGAAAAAAGTTGTTGAAAACGGACTTTCAATTTTCAAATTAAAAATGTGCCAATCTAGTGAGTATGGAGTATGTTTACGGACCTCCCTTGCTAACGATCAGATTTTTTTTTTTACAGGGTGTGCCTTCGCATTGCATTACTGGGGAATGACAATTTTTTGTTTGCCAAAGCAGGTTGTTTTCCATGTAATGCTTTGTTTACCCGATTAAGTCACTGGGAATAAATGTCTGCAGCGATGGTCCTTCCATGATCCAACGGCTAGTAATGAATGATACCCTTCATGTTTCACCAAACACAAAATAAAAACTTCTGAAGTTCAGCTTTCGGGGTTGATACTGGTGCTTCATTTTGTGGTATGTATTTTTTTTATTCTGCTGATTTGCAAAACCCATTTTTTATCAGCATCTGTCTATATTTCTGAGATGTGGTATAATGTACATTATTTACATTATTCGGACTATTGTCCTCATCTTTGTTGTCATATTTATCACAACGTTTCGGCCTTTCAGTATCTGTCTATATTTCTGAGATGAGGTATTATGTACACTATTTACATTATTCGGACTATTGTCCTCATCTTTGTCGCCATATTTATCACAACGTTTCGGCCTTTCAGTATCTGTCTATATTTCTGAGATGAGGTATTATGTACACTATTTACATTATTCGGACTATTGTCCTCATCTTTGTCGCCATATATATTACAACGTTTCGACCTTTCAGTATCTGTCTATGTTTCTGAGATGAGGTATTATGTACACTATTTACATTATTCGGACTATTGTCCTCATCTTTGTTGTCATATTTATCACAACGTTTCGGCCTTTCAATATCTCTTTATATTTCTGAGATGAGGTATTATGTACACTATTTACATTATTCGGACTATTGTCCGCATCTTTCTCGCCATATTTATTATTGTTTCAGCCGTTGTACGCTCCGGCCTTCTTCAGGTGGTTGGAATGTCGAACTGAACCCTTTATTTCGCTCACAGGGGTAGACTGTTCCTCAAGGACACATGGCACAGTGGATAAAGGCTTTAGTTAGATCCAGTAACAGGACCCAAAGAGTGTGAGTTCAATACCCTCTTAAGGCAGTGTAGAACTTTCAGAGGGAAATTAACAGGAGATAACTGATAACTACCATCCATTAAACATGGCACGTCGAACTAGAACAGTCTCCCCCAGTGAGCGAAATAAAGAGTTCAGTTCGATATGCCAACCACCTGAAGAAGGCCGGAGCGTACAACGGCCCAAACGTTGTAATAAATATGGCGACAAAAATAATCACCATTTTTCATCACTTGTAAAAAAAAGTGAGAAAATAATGAAAATTTGATAATCCTGGTTTAAAGACAACTGGAGATTGGCGGTGGTTACGGTCACGTTGAAATACCGATTCATGTATGATCACCGAAATTAAGCAACGATGAGTTTGGTCAGTACAAGGACGGGTGACCGCTTGGGAATACCAGGTGCTGTAAGCTTTGAAGTGTAGGTTGAGTAATGGATAATGGCTCCGAATTTTTAATTGGAAAGCCGAGTTCCAATTCCAGTTGGGTTTGTTATATTCCCTTGCGTGCAAATACTCCTGGGAAAGGTATGAACCCACCTCTTCTTTCCCCATCTATGGGTTAATTAGTAAGACTCCTTATCGCTAAACCCTTATTATCTCAAAAAATTATTTAAAAATATTTGCCTTTAAATTACCTGCAAAAGGTTGATAAACCGTAAAAAATTAATCAGTCATATAGATTGTAGAACCCTATGGTCAGTTCTCAACCGAAAGTTCATGAGGAGCTTTTAACTATTGCAAGTTTTCTTAATTCAATCCTAACATCAACTATAAACGGCAGATTATACAAGAGAAGACATGGCGAAAGCAATTCTTGACGCAGATGTTATTCATTTTAATTTCAGTTCTGCCGTGGTTGTTCAAATCATAATTTACAGTGGGTGATACGTAATTACTCTTCTTGGGATATATTTTACAATATATACAAAGTTGGGTCTTATATGAGACGTATACATTTAAGGTATAAAATGGAAGTGGGTCGGGTATCAATGAATAATCAGTTAATTAGTCATTCACATCAGCCCACAGATCATAAGGACACTGGTGAGTTCAGGCGTGGCTATCGAAATGGGAGCCGGGCAGGACTTTTATTATTGCCGGTGGGGAATTTGCAAAGTGCCTTGGGAAATTAAAGTGAATGAAAAACTAGAATATATATATATATATATATATATATATATATATATATATATATATTTATAAATGTGTGTGTGTGTGTGTGTATTTTCAGTTTATGCGTTAATTTTACACATACAATTTATTTAAGTAAATGCTCTTTTTTGAATTGAACAGTATTAATTACATTTACTGGCCAGAAATTTCACAGTAAAATATGCTGTCTCCGACAGGAATCCAACGTGTATTCGTATACTTCGATCTAATTGTCGGGCTTAATCCATTTCATTATATATATATATATATATATATATATATATATATATATATATATATATATATATATACGTACCTATGAATACAAAGATATTAGTTCAGAGTAGACAAGACTCGCACAAATGCTCTTATTACACTGATATATATATATATATATATATATATATATATATATATATATGTGTGTGTGTGTGTGTGTGTGTGTGTGTTGTGTACAAAGTGGAAAAATACTGTTTTTCATATATAAAACTATATAGCTTTATCTCGTGTATATATATATATATATATATATATATATATATATATATATATATATATATATATATATATAAAGAGTACAGAATCCTTAAAAATTCATTCGGCTATAATTTATTTCATAAATTTATATTCATCTCTTCATACTGACAGGTGGAATGAGAAAAATCTACCCCGGAGGACAAAATAAACGGTTTGGTTCGTAATTTCAGTGATCTGAATAAGGCCGGAGTTATTGGAGTGTACAATGGCCGAAACGTTGTGATTATGGCAATCAAGATGACGATAACAGTACGAATAATGTAAATAATGCAAGTGATCCTAATACCTCATCTCAGCGATATAGACAGATATTGAAGAAAAATTTCAATCACTTGAATAAGGCCGGAGCGTACAACGCCCGAAACGTCTTGAATATCGCAATGAAGATAACGATAACAGTCCGAATAGTGTAAATAATGCAAGTAATCATAATACCTCATCTCAGAGATATAGACAGATATTGAAAGTCTGTTTATTTATTGCCATAGTTAACCATTGATTGCAGGCTCTTTTCTTGCAAGGTTTACTAATCAATGTTTTTGTATTATAAACAAGACCATAAGAAGATAAGGATTTTTTTTCTTTTTATGTTTTATAATATTTTTTAACACTTTTTATTTTGGCAAAAATGCCCATTAATTACGCTTGTAATCTAGAGGTTTACAAAATGGTTTCTGTGACGCTACACAGCTCATTTCCAGTAGCACTGCGATGTCTTCGGAAATTTTAATACGAGCATGAGCCGAATGACTTCTCCAGGGGAATCTAATCATTTGCCCTGAATTGAGTGATAGCTTTATAAAGTACACAACGAAAAACTGGATCTTATTTAGTGTTTCCTTTTATTAAATTTACAATGGAAGTATTTGCTAAACTGGACCCTTACATTATAAATCGACCAAACAAATCACTTTCATTATAAAAGTTATTTTTTCTCAAAAATGAAAAATTTCCGAAAGAAACGAAAAACAAATTCAACCAAAGTCAATGAAAATATAGGTATTTTTTAACGTTGATCAAAACCGGTTTCCTACATCGCAAAATCCGCTATTAATTACAAATATACCAATACAAATCCAGTATTAATTGTAAGTTTCTAAAAACTCTGGTACTAATTATAGTTTTATGAAAGAATCTGGGGTTAAATATAAGTAAAAAAAAAACAGTATTAATTATAGATTTCTACTAAAACCCATCAATATTCATTTTAAAATTATGCACTAATTATAAAAATTAAAATGAAATTTCAACATTATTTCTGAAAAATGAATTAAAATTGGAACATTAATTATAAAAATTAAAATAATATAGCGACATTAATTGTAAAAATTAAAATAAAATTGCAACATACATTATAAAAAATTAAAATAAAATAACAACATTAATTGTAAAAATTAAAATAAAATAACATTAATTACAAAAATTAAAATGAAGTTTCAAAAAATTGAAACATTAATTATAAAAATTAAAATAATATAGCGACATTAACTGTAAAAATTAAAATAAAATTGCAACATACATTATAAAAAATTAAAATAAAACAACAACATTAATTGTAAAAATTAAAATAATATAGCGACATTAACTGTAAAAATTAAAATAAAATTGCAACATACATTATAAAAAATTAAAATAAAATAACATTAATTGTAAAAATTAAAATAAAATTGCAACATTAATTACAAAAATTAAAATGAAATTTCAACATTTTTTATGAAAACTGAATTAAAATTGAAACATTAATTATAAAAATTAAAATAATATAGCGACATTAATTGTAAAAATTAAAATAAAATTGCAACATACATTATAAAAAATTAAAATAAAAATTACATTAAAAGCAAAATTTAATATAAAATTGCAACATTAATTACAAAAATTAAAATAAAGTTTAAACATTAATTATGAAAACTGAATTAAAATTGAAACATTATTTATAAAAATTAAAAAATAAATTTGCAATATACATTATACAAATTAAAATAAAATTTTAACATAAATTATAAATATTAAAATGAAATTGGAACATGAATTTTAAAAATTAAAATAAAAGTCTGGTTTTATCTCTCGGTATCTAAAAACAAATCGGTTTTTCATGTGAGTAGATAGGTTCGTTTATCGCCCGGTTCGCTATCCTCTCCTGGTCTTTGAACAGTAGCAGAGGTCTATCACTTGTTTCCTCTTTAGGGTTAATTTCCGCTTCCTTTTAAAATCTACTTCAATTCAACACTTCCAATGTCTCTCAATAAAACTGATATTTTATTCACTATTTATATACTTTTTTTACTTCAATCAGAGTAAACAGGTTTCCCTGTCGTCCGGTTTGCACTCCTCCCTGGACATTGATGATTTAATCAAATTTTGACCGTTATTCAATACTTTTTAAATGATGCGAAATTAGCGTAATTCCGACTAACCTGAAATGTTTTGGTATTTCTCGATGAATTATTACATATCCTGATCTGACATCACGGCTTCAGTGATTTTCTCATCACCGAAACGTAGCTTCACTGTGCCTTTTCTGTAAATATTTGCATGGTAATTGTTAAGAGCTTGCCTCTATGGTATCTAAACTTTATGCATTTACGGGGGGAGGTCTGAAACCACCGTCTCATGAGACTGGATCAACGATAAATCTTTGCTGGGGAAGGGTGGTGTTTAGTAACCCAGTACGTCCTGTTGAATGTTTCTAGCAGAGAAGAGAAGCACCGTTTCTAATCTTTATCAACGATCTTCCTGACGTAGACATCTACGCAGTCGAAACTACCAATTACTCATGTCTCAATAGTAAATCTGGTATTACTGACAAAGTAAATATGGCCGTTGGTCTAGAAAAGGACCTCCAATGTGTGTTTGCCTGGGGCAGGAAATGGCTTGTGAATTTTAATGCCTTTAAAAGGAATCAGCTCTCGTTTACTCACCATAGAGAAACCTCCCTGCCTCCTATCAGCATGGTTGATGCTCAACTCCACGAGAGCGCCTCACTACACCTTCTTGGTCTCACGTTCTCCACTGACCTGAGATCGGGCAACTGCATTGAATCAATAGCTGCATCTACCGTAAGGAAGGTTGGTTCTCTGATTGGCAACAGAAGGTTATTCTCGTCTGAGTCCATCCTCAACATCTACAAATCTACCATTCGTCCATGCATTGAATACGGTTGCCATATATGGTCTGATGTCCCCAGATGTTCTTCTCAAGCTTCTTGATAAAATCCAGAGACGGATATGCATCTCGTCTACAGTCACTTTCTCACAGAAGTAATGTGGCTTCCCTCTGTCTTTTCTACAAATATTTTCATGGCATCTGCTCTGACGATCTATTTTCACTGCTGCCCCGACTGCATGAATTTAAGTGTGCTACTAGGTTGGCATCTTGATCCCACTCTTTCACGGTCGAAACAGTTAAATGTAACCGCCTCTTCTACACCAAAAGCTTCTTCTCTCTCACTTCCCGTCTGTGGAACCACCTTCCTCCTACTTGCTTCCCCGACTGCAATATAATCTTCAAAATATTCAAATGTAATGTCAATCGACATCTTCTGATGCCTTGATCCTGATCTCCGTCCCTTTGTATATACTTTCCTCAAACACCCCTCGTTAATCGCTCCATCTACCGTAAGGAAGGTTGCTTCTCTGTATCGCACCAGAAGGCACTTCTCGTCTGAGTCCATCCACCACATCTACAAATCTACCCTTCGTCCATGCATGGAATACAGTGGCCTTATATGGTCTGGTGACCCCTGCTGTTCTTCTCAAGCGTCTTGATAAAATCCAGAGACGGATATGCAATGTGAATGGTCCTGATCTGGCATCTCGTCTACAGTCACTAAATAGTGATTTCGATTCTCACTGAGAGCTCGATACTCATTCGCCATATGCCAAACCTAAGCTAAATAACATTATTGTGTTTTGGCCACCAGATTTATGGGTAAATCCATGCATGCAATACTGTTGCCTTATATGGTCTGGTGCCCCCTGCTTTTCATCTCGAGATTCTCGACAAAACCCAAAGACGGATATGCAATATGATCGGGGTCTCGACTTGGGGGTCTCGACATCAGTCACTTTCTCACAGACGTCGTTTCTCTCTGTCTTTTCTATAAATATTTTCATGACATCTGCTCTGACGAGCTGTTTTCACTGGTGCCCCAACTGGATGAATTTAAGCGGGCTACTAGGTTGGCATAAATTCTGTGTAATAGTAGCGGTGTACCGAACAACAAGGACCTCAGACGAAAACTCTCAATCATAAAAGTATTCTTTATTCAACTCTGGACTTCATTTAATTAATGTCGTCAATATGTCAATGAAGATGAGCACAACAGTCCGAACAATGTAAATAGTGTAAATAATTCCAGTACCTCATCTCAGACATATGGATAAAAATAATTGAGTTCCTTCGTGGGACCAGGAGATGGTGTTCGCCTCCTCCTCTTCTTTTTCCGTATTGTACTTCTTCTTCTTGAAGGTAAGACCTAGTGGGACCAGGAGATGCTGTTCGTACGAACACTTTCCGATAGAGCAATGTGAGACTCACCACATCGCTCCTGTGTGTGTGTGTGAGAGAGAGAGAGAGAGAGAGAGAGAGGGGTGAGAGGAGTGGAGTGTGGAAAATAATTCTTCTCCAACAAGGACTCCGAGACTCTTTTGAACTCTATCAAAACTGGAAAGTGAGGATTGAGCAGCTCCCGCCCACATATGGCAACAGTCCTCCATTTCCGTTTTTGACCTGGCTCTCATAAAGGCAGAGGATAGCATGAGGAGTACTTGCTGGAATGGTACAGGGAAGCCGATCATTTTACCTGCATCTATAGTGAAGGATCGTGTACAGTTTGGTTATATAAACATTGGGGGTCGGTTGGGAGACGGAAGTGAAGATTATGAGGGATACGTTTGATAGGTAACGCGGTTGACACGAGACATGAATAGCTTAAAATTGTAGTGTTCTGGAAAGCATCATCTCCAGAGTTTGTTTCATAGCGGGCCCTTTGGAAGAAGTTCTTCGACTAAAACTTTCTTTTTAATAATAGAATACGAAGAGAATGATGCTAGTTCACCCTGGCTACCTGGCATAGCCGGTTTAGTCGTAAATATCTATCATTGCAAGTGTTCGTAGCCGATTAGAAAATTAAAAACAAATTTTACATCCAAAAAAATAAAAAAATTGTTACTCAAGTGGCTAGTCTCCATTGATTTGAGCATCTATGTCCCATCGTCCTACAGGTTTGTTGAAAGAAGGTTGTGAGGTAGTTTTTGACTAATTGTACAAAGTCAAATATTTTGTCATTTAAATTGTTAAGTAGAGAATGGAAAAAATGTAAATCCGACGGAGTGAAGTCAGGAAAATACGGTCGGTGCTGGAGGTGTTCCTATTTCAACTCTTCTGAAAGGACCGTTTTGCAACATGGAGACTTGCGTTTTGGTGATGAAAAGGGCATGTTTCTAGATGAAAAGGATATATTTCCAGATGAAAAGGACATGTTTCCATATGAAAGAACATATTTCCAGGTGAAAATGACATATTTCCAGATGAAAAGGATATATTTCCAGATGAAAAGATCATGTTTCCATATGAAAAGAACATATTTCCAGATCAAAAGGACATGTTTCCAGAAGAAAAGGATATATTTCCAGATGAAAAGGACATGTTTCCAGAAGAAAAGGATATATTTCCAGATGAAAAGGACATGTTCCCAGATGAAAATGACATATTTCCAGATAAAAGGACATGTTTCCAGAAGAAAAGGATATATTTCCAGATGAAAAGGACATGTTCCCAGATGAAAATGACATATTTCCAGATGAAAAGGACATATTTCCAGAAGAAAAGGATATATTTCCAGATGAAAATGACATGTTTCCAGATAAAAAAGGACGTTTCCAGATTAAAAGGATATATTTCCAGATGAAAAGGACATGTTTCCAGAAGAAAAGGATATATTTCCAGATGAAAAGGACATGTTTCCAGATGAAAAACACGGCTGTTTTTCTTTAAGAGACGCCTTGAGATTGGTGAGTTGTTACTAATACCTCTTTGTTGGTAATGTTTCGCCGACTGAAAGGCGTTCAAACTGAATTATCCTAATTCACTAAACGAGCAGCAACACGTTCCATGGGTGCAAGCCGGCTTTAACAACAAGCTTTTGTTTCCAGCTCGGTTTGCGCCGAACGTTATCATCGCCAAGAACGGCTCTCGTTTTCGTTGCGTAACAGCAAAGAAATCGCCGCAGAAACACGATCGAGATCTTTTTCTGTTGCACGATGAATGGTTTCAATCTTGAACCCACTAGAAATCGGCAGCAAGTCAAACTCTACTGTAAAATTGCCGTCATTTCATATTAACAATGAAAATTGAGCAAGGGCTTTTGGAATAATCTGATATTACGGTCTGTTATCTGTCTATCTATCTATCTATCTATCCATGTTTTGTATCTATGTATCTATCTAGCTATGTTTTGTATGTATGCATGTATGTATGTGTGTATGTATCTATCTATCTATGTTTTGTATCTATCTATGTTTTTTATCTATGTCTCTTTATCTATCTATCTTTTTATCTCTGTCTCTTTATCTATCTATCTGTCTATGTTTTATATCTATCTCGCTTGGTAGCTAATTATCTAGCTATCTATGTTTTTAATCTATCTATCTATCTATCTATCTATCTATCTATCTATCTGTTAAGGGGTCTCCCTTTTTTACATAAATGGACTCATCCAAGGTATACATATACTACTGCCAGTGAATACCCGATCAGTCAAATACGTTGAGTCAAGTCGGACAGTAGTAATAGAGTAGAGTCGGTCGGTAGAATAACGTAGCGGCAAGAATCACAGTAACGAGCACGTAGACTCAGTAAGAAGTCATACAGCGATACGTCGATACCAAAGACCATATATATATATTCCTACTAACCCGCATTCCTGGAACTACTAACCTGTATTATCAGTTTGTATTATTACTTTAATACATTTATTTTCCTATATTCATTCTTGGCGTTTGTTATTATTTGATACCGGATTTCATTCCGGAATCCACAACACTATCTATCTATCTATCTATCTATCTATCTATCTATCTATCTATCTATCTATCTAAGCCTGTTAAGCACTATGTCAGTTCAAATCAATCATGGTCTGGTTTGTATATATTTTTATGAACAAATATTCAGACAAATAGGCTATAAATTGAATAACATGGTGGAAGTGGAATTTTACCACCGCCATCTTTAAGGCCTTCATTTTTGGACAAACCGTCAACATTCAACAAAGTCTGACTCGCAACTGAACGCTGAATGGTTTCAATCTTGAACCCACTAGAAATCGGCAGCAAGTCAAACGCTACTGTAAAGTTTCCGTCATTTTATATTAACAATGAAAATCGAGCAAGGGCTTTTGGAATAATCTGATATTTGTAAAATGAAATGGAGATTTCATTAAGGTAAGTAAAGTAAAAAGCCTGCTTACTCGCTTTGAAAATCCGCGTTCTAAATATTTATATTTTATATGGGTACGAACGCCAAACATGACATTTCAAATATAAGAATCTTACACCATTCTTTTTTGACCAATTCGTAATCACCATGGATACAAGCGTTGTCTGTTTCTGTGCGCTCTCTGAGGAGAGAATAGGGTACTTTGAAAAAAAAAAATTCTTCAGAATTCAGACTTAAGGAAATTGTTTTTAAAAAATGGATGTTGAAATTATTTGAATTAAAATAAAACAGAAATAACTTAGACATAATCTCATTTAGCCAGGAAAATAAAATAAAACAAAAAACTTGCTGCAATTAACTTGAAACATGGGGCATATCCCGCAGGTATATGATATACCATAATGCTAATGTTTATAGCTAATTAAATTATTTCTGATTTATTTTCTATTATCTTTTGATTTTTGTTCCTTTAACAACATCCTTAAGCCAGGGCAGGAGGTCAGCACGTACATCCAAAAAATCCTCTTGGGACAACGTACATTATAAAAGTACGCAGAATTAAAAGTACTTATTAATATTAATAATGGTATTATATTCATATTATTATATTAATAATGCTATTAATAGAATTAAAAGTAGCAAATAGGTCGGTCTGGCGTCTAGTTCACATGCCTCCCCGTTCTTTTGAACAGGAGTAGAGGTTTATCCCTTGTTGTCTGTTTAGGATTGGGTTTGCGCTTTCTTCTAAAATCTACTTCAAGTCATATAAAATATTCGTCCTCCGACAGGATTCGAACCTGGATCCTATACGAAGATCCTCAGTGGCCGATTCGGTTATGCACATCAGGCTATATGACGGTTCCGTATAGGATACAGGTTCGAATCTTGTCGGAGGACGAAGCTTTTCTATGAAAATTTCTCGGACATTCAGGCCGGTAAATGTTATTTAATACTGTTTATTATAAACAGAGCATTTAATTAAATACTTGTATCTATAAAAAGAATGTGAAACATAAAAATGTCATTGTATATATATATATATATATATATATATATATATATATATATATATATATATATATATATATATATATATACCTTTGTTCAAATTAATTGAAGCAAAACGAATAATTCCGTTATTATTTACATAATTTTTCGTATTTTTCCAAAGAAACATGACCCAGTGCACATCTTAGTACTTCGTATGTCCATTCCACGAAGTCGTTCCTTGCAGATTGATAACAGATTCTAGATTAGATTTAAATCAGGAGAGTTTCCGGTCCAATCTATAATAACTTGATTTGCTTACTGGTAAGTCTTGCCAGTGTGTTTGCGGAGTATTACAATTTTCGTACTCTTCTTTGGAGTAACGTCCATTGCAGACAATGGCTGTGAGACAACAAATCGACAGTCGAGACAATAGTGTCTGGGCGTGATAAAAATCTGATGCAATCACGGATGACGCAATATTTTTCAAGGCCAAACAAATTTCATCATACATCCCGAAAATTGATTCATATTACTGGACACGCCTGTAAATGACCTAATCTGAGGAAAAATAGAAATCGATTACACCCTGTCACTCCAGTGAGTCTAAAACAGATCGTATGGTGAAAGAATAGTCCCGTTTACATCCACTCCGTTTTTTTTAACAGGAGTAGAGGTTTATCTATTGTTTTCTGTTCAGAATTTGGTTTCACGTTATTTCTGAAGTCTAGTCATTCTCTTTCTCACTCAGTAGCATCCCCTTGCGTTTTAGTAGCATCTCGCCTTGCCTGGGGTGAAATGGTTAAAAGTAAAAAGTAACTACATTGCAACGTAGACCAGAATAAAACATTTTATCTGCGCGCATTCCACTTGTGCAGGGATTTTCAACTGGTGTATCGCCGTACACTGGTGAGCCGTGAGACGATCGTAGGTATGCCGCCAAAATTTTTAACCGTCATTAATTAAATTATTTTAAAAGGAAGTCCAAAGCAAAATAAGTGTATATATCAAAATTAAAATTATTATAGGGGTATACCCTTGTTATAATAAAAATGTATGCATAATATATAAAGGGGTTTGGGTATATATGTACATAAAAATAATAATAATAAGTTCCAGAATTAAAAAGCTACAATACCAAAGGGCTCTAATACAGATATAGATAAAAGAACCAAAAACAAGCACAGAGACTCTCTGTAAGTCTCAAGTCATGAAGTGATAAGCTAGGGTAATTAATGTGCTTTAAAATACCCGGTTATCCTCAGAGATCCCAAGATATTTTCCAAACACATAGTTTTGTCTTTCATTTAATCAGACTGATGATGCGAGAGAACATAAGCTTTCTCCGGTGAAACAAGTCTTTGATGTAAAAGTACACTTTGTCTCATCAATATATATATATATATATATATATATATATATATATATATATATATATATATATATATATATAATGGACTCTCCAGTCGGTTTCGACATATAAGGATCTGACAGCTTAGTTGATGCAGTTATGAAATTTTGTGCGAAAAT
>OZ038500.1:15168219-15200719 GCA_964036315.1 Acanthosepion esculentum | reverse complement strand
TTCCAATGGTATGGCACGTAAGTGAACATGACGAACCAGACGGGTACAGTACACTCGCATGTGTTTCAATTTAAGGAATCAGTTTATTAAAATAAAAATAGAAAACCTCTCACTCATTTTATGTCAACTATTATATATTAAAATTTATATATCAATATCTCATATATATAAATATATATATATATATATATATACATATATATTTATATATATATATATATACATATATATTTATACATATACATATATATATATATATATATATATAGATAGATAGATAGATAGATAGATAGATAGATAGATAGATAGATAGATAGATAGATGTATGAGTGTGCGTCCGTGTGATATCAAAAGATTATAAGCTCTCCCAAGATATTGTAAAGAAAATGAAATTCTCACTCCAAAATGAAGGACAAAATAAAGATAATGAAATGAAAGTTATTCCATTTGTTTCTTTATTTTATTTCCTTCGTCCCTTTCTTTCATTCCTCTTCCTCTTCTTCTTCTTCTTTTCTTATCTTTTTCTTTTTTTTTGTCTTCTTCACTCCTCCTTATTGTTCGTACTTCTCCCTTCTTCTCATTATCCTCCCCCTTCTTCTCCCACTTCTTCTTCTTCTTCTTCTTCTTCTTCTTCTTCTTCTTCTTCTTCTTCTTCTTCTTCTGCCAATTATTGCTATCATTCCTTCTCTAGCCTATTGTTCACACATTCTTCTTCTTTCGTCTTCTTGTCCTTTGTCCTTCCTCCTCCTCCTCCTCCCCCTCCTCTTCTCCCCCTTCTCCTCCACTTCTTCTGCTGCGTCTCCCTTCAATCATTTTATTCCCCCTCCTCCTCTGCCACCTCCTCATCTTCCTCCTCCGCATCCTCCTCCTCCACCACTTCCTTCCTTTCTTCATTAATTCTGTCTGCATCGTTATCACCAATTCCCTTTTGGCCGACATTAAAAGCTCCTCCCCCGACAAAAACCTAATCTCACTGAACACCACCTGCTTTGCCTTGAAGCATTTCCTAAATTTTAACTCAATGCCGCTATCCTTCTACTTTATATATATATATATATATATATATATATATATATATATATATATATAAAGAACAGTAAGATATAAAATCCGGTGTTCTTATAGATATTTTTATTTTTACACAATAGTGCTCAATGTAAATATCCAGAGCATTAATATTATAAATTAATTGATTTAAAATATGGCTTTTTCGCTACACAGTGATAACCATGTTTCAAAAATGGAAGCTAAAGCCTTCGAGTTTAATTTTGTTATTAAATTAAAGACATTAGTTCTATTTCCTCATCAAGCGAATTTTGGAGTAACTTATTTTTTTAAATTTACGGTTTTATAGGCACGGCAAACACACAATTATGAATCTTTGCCGTGCCTTTAAAACCGTAAATTTTAAAAAATTAAGTTACACCAAAATTCGCTTGACGTGGAAATGGAACTAGTGTCTTTAATTTAATAACAAAATTAAATTCGAAGGCTTTAGCTTCCATTTTTGAAACATGGTTATCACTGTGTAGCGAAAAAAAACATATTTTAAATCAATTAATTTATAATATATACATATATATATATATATATATATATATATATATATATATATATATAATGGACTCTCCCGTCGATTTAAACGTATGAGGTTCAGACAACTTATATTTATAAAACTCATTTATGTTTTTGCCTCTGATGACTTTTTAGTCCAGCAAGGGATTTGCAAACAAGGCCGCAAATAGAACATGAATGTGGATTAACCGCTGCAGATAGTGGTGCCGCTGCTAATCGTTCGGCTCTTTCTCGGTTTTCTTTCAGTTTGTTTATGCTTTCAGATTGAAACTTCCTGAGACCCTCAAAACACCGTGATCTCCATTCTTTGCGGTCACCAACTACATTTTCAAGACTCCCATATGGTATGTTCACTGAAGACAGGTTACTCTTCAACTTGTCCTTGTACCTAAGCCAAGGCCGTCCCACATTTCCATATATATATATATATATATATATATATATATATATATATATATATATATATATATATAAAAGTGGACATGGAAGTCAGCACTTAGAGGCGACAGTCTGTTTCATGCTAGTGCAATCGTCAGGCGATTGCACTAGCATGAAACTGAGTGTTCACTTCAATGTACAGTTTTACATTTACATACGCTCTAACCCTGATATTTCACTAGCATGAAACAGACTGTCGCCTCTAAGTGCTGACTTACATGTCCACTAATATATTTACACACGCTCTATCTCTGATATTGAGCACTTTACCCCATAAATATAGCACACTTTAAGACTATATTTCTGCATATATATATATATATATATAGATATGTTTGTGTGTGTGTGTGTTTGTAATATATATATATATATATATATATATATATATATATATATATATATATATATATATATATATATATATATATATATATGCAAGCAAGCTCTATTATTGCTTTAAAGATTTCACCGATAAAAGAAAAGCTCCTCATTTGTTTGTCTTGTTTAAGAAACTTCCACCTTTGCAGCCGAACTGTAGAGATGCAACGACGGAAAATGCCGCCATCCGCAGTTTGCAGCTAACCTCAATTTTATGTACACGATAAGGTGTGAAATTAGCTTCAGTGTTAACAACGTACACCGTGAAATCTGGTTTAATTTCCGGCCCTGTTGGCCTGTTAAGGTTTTGTTTTAATGCCCTGCGGAGAGGCCAGAATCCATCTTACTTATTATGCTCTATCAACAATTAATCGCTGCTGCTAGTGGTGGTATCACGTAACCTAGTGCTGACTGCTACGTGTTTTCGTGGGGAAGAGATATCTACCTTTAATTAAACTCTATTGACCTAAGAAATGCGACAGTAAACTCAGGTAATGTAATAACTGGATTTTTGTTTATAATATTCGACATGCATTGACTGAGCTGCTAGTATTAATGTAGGTTGAAATTTATTTTTTATTTTCATTTTAAACAGTGTGCATAATGTCTATCGGCCTGTAACGAAAAGATGGCGGAGACCACATTTTCTTTATCGAGATTTCGCGAGTGCACAGCCCGTTATACATAATACACGCCGTTTAAATTAAATTAAAAATAAAAATGTGGCGTCTATTTCAAA
This sequence comes from Acanthosepion esculentum, assembly GCA_964036315.1. NCBI lineage: Eukaryota > Metazoa > Mollusca > Cephalopoda > Sepiida > Sepiidae > Acanthosepion > Acanthosepion esculentum. The sequence continues at coordinate 15,197,589 of OZ038500.1, read as the reverse complement.
TACGAGTCTCCACGATTATAACGTTGGAAGTAATAAAAATGTCGGATTATATATACGGGCATTGCTGGATTAATGCGAATTCGATTGATGCGTTTTTGATTAGTGGACTAAATTTTTTTATATACCTAAATTCGATTAGTGCAGACTTAATACTAGATTAGTACGGTAATACATTCTTCAGTTTAACTATAGTAATTTAAAGTTGACTATTTTTACTTACCAGGGTACAAATTAGCCGCACTAATCGAGGGTTTCCTACACACACACACACACACACGCGCACACACACACACACACACACACACACACATATATATATATATATATATATATATATATATATATATATATATATATATATATATATAGAGAGAGAGAGAGAGAGAGAGAGAGAGAGAGAGTGAGAGGTGGACATTGAAGTTAACGCTCAGAGGCGACAGGTTCTTTCATGCTAAGTGCAATCGTCAACCCACATATGTTCATTTTTTTCTCAACTAATTATATGTACGGGTTGTTTTTGTAAATAATCGAGAAAAAAAAAACACTTATGGACCGACGATTCCGTCTATCATGAAACAGTCTGTCGCCTCTGAGTGTTCACTTCAATGTACAGTTTTACATTTACATACGCTCTAACCCTGATATTGAGCACTTTATCCCCTAAATATAGAACACCTTAAAACTATATTTCTTCATATATATATATATATATATATATATATATATATTAATAAAAAGCACATATACCTACATTTGTTGCGCAACATAAAGTTTCATGGTTTCCCAAATCAGCAGGCACAAATGACAAATGAGACACTTATTACAGTTGTTTTTTTAATAAAATAAATATTTATTTACTTATCTGCGAATCCACGTTATCGCAGACATATACAGTTGCTATTATCTCGTTATTTAGTTTATATTCACACACACACACACACACACACACAATCACAGGCACACAGGTAAAAAAACGATATATTAGTAACTGTATATGCCCGCGATAACGTGCATACGCAGATAAGCAAATAAATATTTATTTAATTTAAATTATTGTGCAAAGAAAACAATGGTCTATTTAGTTAAACAGAGCTATGAAATATATATTAATACGTACACATATACCAACGTTTGGAAGTGCAGCTAAAAGATTCATTCTTTCCAAGTCGGCAGCTGTATGTCTGTGTCAGTTTTAAAAAAATAAACCAAGCCTCTATTCAAATATAGGTTGCTACTAAAATAACGTTTGAAATAATATATATATATATATATATATATATATATATATATAAATTCCGAAGAGGATAAGATCCAGGTAGAACTCTATGTCGAGGACAGAGTAAGAATATAATAAAAAAGGCTCAAACACTAATATTCCATGGTTATAATTTATTACATTGGAATCGTAATCACGATCCAATTCATCGGACCTACAAATTCAAAAAGAAATCGGAAAATATAACTCCGGGTATAAAAAAAACAAAATTTTAGTGAGAGTGTATGTGTGTAGTGGGAAACAAGTGTGAGAGGGAAATGTATGCAAGCTCTAGAGAGGGGTGTAACAGAAGAAAGAAGAACAGGAAAGGCATAAAGTTGAAGGTGGGGATGAAAATTTAACAGAGAGAAGTTTTAAAGAGAGGAGTTAAATAACGGTTTAAATGAGTGAGATACAGATAAATATGAATTACTTTTCGGTGCATAACTCGCTAAAAAAACAAACACCGGAAATGCGTTTATACATTTGTGGTGACACTACGCCAATAAAATACGATATGATCTAAACTTAAAATCCAGAAGATTAGAGAGCAAAAATATTATTATTATTATTATATATATATATATATATATATATATATATATATATATATGTATGTATTATTATTATTATTATTATTATTATTATAGAAAAAGCAATACCAATGGAAAATTGCCAGAAGAGCTAAATACCCTTAAATATAATAAAGTCTCGAACACGGACAGCAATAAGAAAATGAAAACATAACTAATGTAAAAGACATACCAACTCAGTAATGTAAAGTGCTCAATGACTCGAACAACTAGGCAGAGCAATAATCCCTTGACTACGTGAATTCTCATAAAAGGATGGCCCTAGTTATAATCCGAGTTTCACGCTCATGCGAATTTCAGACGACTTGAATGCTGAACATTGTCTCGGAGTAAAGGTAGTTAAAATAATAGCAGTGTGAAAGGGAAAACCGTCCTTTTGACACTCCGCTTTTGTACGGGCACTACTTTTATATAAATTACAATATATACTTCACACTAGCAGCATGGCCCGGCGTTGCCCGTGCTTGATTCAAAAATCGACGGATTTCCACCAAAATTTATATGCACATACTTCAAGTTAGCGGAAAGGCCAAGGCCGACTTTGCATTTCCCAACTCCCATCGATAGTGGAAATAATCGATTTTTTCATGCTTCTACGGTAGTTTTCGTGTAGTTTGCGGCCATTTTCTACTGGCCAGAGTAAGAGCCTATAGCTGGCTGCCACGAATAGGCAGGAAGATTAGATTGCGTGAGAGCCAACACCTGACACGAATGTTATCTAGCATGCTAGCATGCTAGCATGCAAAAAAAAAATCGATAGCTGCATTCGTCACAAGTGGGAAAAATTTAAATCTGCATGGCACTTTACTCCAATTGGTTCATTCGCTTGCTTAAACTCAACGTTGATTCTAATTCCGCAGAACTGGGTTGGGTGTGAAAATGTATTTGTTGTTACCATTCTTTTTTCATTCGGTTTTTTTTCGGTGTTACGAGTGTTTTTTTTTAAAGCTGATCGTTTTGTGTTCATTTTGTTTAGTTCATTTTTCGTAACAGATTTAATGTTTAGTATAGAGCTTAGAAAAAATTTGCAGTGTGAGATAGGCAAGAAGTAAGGCATGTAGCAACATCAGCATGGCAAAGGGCACTCCTTTAAAGGCAACAAAGGGCAAAAATATTTTAAGTCAAGTGATAGCGATTGCTGTATGAGTCGTACGATTTTTGAATCAAGCACAAGGGTGTAGATAGATAGATAGATAGATAGATAGATAGATCTGAATAGACCTAGATAGACCATATTCATCGGTATATGTGTACTGGTTCATGTTTCATTGGAAAAATATGAAAAAAGAGTAAATAATAACGGAAACATTTCGTTTTGTTTCAATTAATTTGCACAAGGTTGTATAAGTCAACCCTGCAACAATCTCCCATTGACGGCCTAGTAGGAAATCTAAGTGTAATATTTATCCCAGCATAATACAGCAAAGTCGCGAAGCTTTAGTTTACCTCGATACGCTTTTAGCGCTGCTTAACTCTACATAAGAAAATGGTGTTTACTAAATTGGTATCAAAATGCAGCTATTAGTAGATAAGGCCTGAACGTTTTCCCCTTAAACGATAATGGCTAAAACGGATTTGCAGACATGGTGTGTTCAAAAAGACATTTTCCACTTCGGAGAAATAACGATTTCGAAGCGAAGCAGATGTCCTGTTATCTCCGTTGCAGAATTCGACGTACAAACAGGCGATACTTGATTATCAAATCCTGTAACACTTTCCCTATTACACTCTGAGACAATGGAGTTCATTGACGAAACGGTAGTTATATTTTATGTTCAACCTTTGAAAAGGAAACACGTTTGTATACAAGTGCATTAGTAAATTGAAAGATAAGCAAAAGTGCTTATATACATATATATATATATATATATATATATATATATATATATATATATATATACACACACACACACACACACACACACATATATATATATATATATATATATATATTAAAGAGAAGAGAGAAGCTGCAAACAATTTTGGTTTTAATGTGTATTTTATAAATATATATTGTACTTTATTTTCCATTTTTTTGCTAGACGTGTTTCGGGTCTTGGGACCTTCATCAGGCGAAGAGTGGTTATTTCCACATTTTATTGAAAAGAATTATTTTTCCTCATGCTTTCCGATGTTTATCTATTGTCTTTTGTGTGTACTAGTAATCCAATTTTTTCTTGGAGATGTGGAGAAAAAAATTATTCTGCTTAAGGGGTAATAAAACAATTGGCATTGGTCAGAGAAAGAGTGGGAAGGAAGGAGGCCTTCGTTCTTATCTTTTTCTGTCCTCTGTATCTTTTTAAATCTATCTCCATATTTATGTATTGTCTGTGCGTGTGTATTTTTGCTCGTATATTTATTTACATATCCCTTGTCCACATATATATATATATATATATATATATATATATATATATAAATATTTGTGTGTGTGTGTGTCTGCGTGCGTGTGTGTGTGTTGTTTTATTACAAGGAATTATAATATATAATAATAATAATAATAATAATAATAATAATAATCTTATAAATATAAGTAATTATACTCATCTGAAAAAACCTTAGGTGTTTCGGCTTGTAAATGAACAAACCAATACCCAAGGCAAAATAAATGATAAAAAAGAAAGAACTAAGAACATGTAATTGAGGCGAAAACAATCGTCCAGAATCCAAGCTCAAAGACCAAAGAAAAAAGACTCCAACACGAGTAAAACAAAAGTAACTAAGCAAAGTGCTCAAGACACTAAGTAGAGGAAATCTAACTATGAGCCTAAAGAGTCAGCCAAACCTATCTAGGTTTCACCTCCGAATATCGTCTTGGTACGCCAGCCAAAGAGTTAACATTAGAATAGATCATAAATCCTCAAGGACACATAGCACAGTGGATAAAGGCGTTGGCTAGATCCAGTGACAGACCCAAAGAGTGTGAGTTCAATACCCGGTTCAGGCAGTGGAGAACTTTCAGAAGGAAAATTACCAGGAGATAACTGATAACTGACATCCATCAAACATGGCTCGTGGAACTAGAACAACGGGAGGGCTTAATACATATTTATTTAATAACCAGAAAAAAAAAGAAGAAAATCAAACCTATTCAAGTAACCAGCGTTTCCTATGCCTACACTTACTCAAGATTTCAGATTTTAGATTTAGCAAATTGTTCGATTCCTCATACAAAGCGATGGCTAACTTTTCCTCTATACATAGAGGACAAAATTTATTACCTGCTTTATACTTATGGCACTTCTTTAATATTTTCCATTTCAAAATGGCGTCTTTATTATCGTCTTGTTTAATTTTCCATACATAAGTAGATAACGGGATTTTATGTTTGTATCTTTCGTTACCTAGGTAGGTTGGCCTGGCTCTTTAGGTTCATAGTTATATATATATATATATATGTGAGTATATATGTATATATATATGCAGGTATGCAGAAAAATAGGAAAGAAAACGTTAGGTAAATAATCCAGTGTTCCTTAGTATTTTTGCTTTTATTTTCAAAAACAGTGCTCCATACAGAAGTAGAGCTTATATTATAACATGTTTTGTTTTTAAAAATATGATTCCTTCGGTACATAAGAGTTCTCATGTTTCAAAAGCGAGAGCCGAGACCCCTAACATAATTTTTTGAAGTTATGTTGAGTTAAGGTGCCTGGACCCGCTTCCTCGTCAAGCGAGAATTTGGGAATAAATGGCTTATTCCCAAATTCTCGCTTTTGAAACATGAGAACTCTTATGTAGCGAAGGAATCATATTTTTAAAAACAAAAAATATTATAATATATATATATATATATATATATATATATATATATATATATATATATATATATATAATAATTAAGTAATTCATCGACTTTTAGAAGAAACCTCAACAGAATGCAGAAAGCACTGGACGGCCGTTTCGTCCTATATTTGGGACTCATCAGCAGCACGCATCCACTACCAGGAATTGAAACCCGGACAGTTACGTTATTATGCAAACGTGACGAACAGGTAACGAATTAAACTCGTCATAGCGCCACTCATTCACATAATCCGTGGTGAAACTCTTCCAAGTTCCTTTAACCAAGGATTGTGACCCCGAGAGCCACGACTACTATCACCAAGCCGCATATATATCATAATTATACAAAGAATTAATATATATATATATATATATATATATATATATATATATATATATATATATATATATATATATATCATAAAAAAATAATTATACACAGAATTAATTAGCAACGTTAATGTGATTAATGCCAAAATCATTCACTAATAAGACTTAATGAGATATTAACTTACTATCAATTTCTTGAATAACGCGATCCTCATATTTGAATTGTGGATAGACAGAATTAATGGTCCTGGCCCGAGTACTTTCGACAATTTCAAATTGTCATCTTCAGGGCCTAATATTTAAATTTAACTGAAAAACACATACAGCAACCCCAAAAAATATCGTGAATTTATCACATTACTAAATTCAAGCAATATTCTCACTTGAATCATTTAAACAATAACTCTAGCGCTGCGGCATCGCACGATCCAAAATAATATAATATAAGTTATATATTAATATAAGTGTCAATAAATAGCATATTTTTAAAAACATCTTTTCGTCTACACTACACTTATTCCGTCTTGGAGTTTACCAGTAAATGGAAATATTTTTACTTCATATAAATTTCCTACAAATTGTCTGTATCTTAATTAAATTATCAATTAATCCAATTTAATACAGATTCCCTTATCCTTTAGAGTGACCTTCTGGAATTGTTTCCTAAGGCACACCAAATTCTATTATTCCAAAGGCAACTTTCCTCCTTTATTTTCTTTTGGTAATTGAAAATCTTTTAAGGCAAATTCTCCTAAGGGTGTTAAAATTTCTCCTAAAATTGCTGATGGTTTAATTTTATGTTATATTAACCATATTGGTCTGATACAGTGTAACCCGGATATAAGAGAGTTGTCGGGACCGGCGAAGAAGTCTCTTATATCCGGGTTTCTCTTATATCCGGATTTGGTCTATTATATATACATTAACACAGGCTCTAATTTGGGACCAGAGAAAATCTATCTTATATCCGGGTTTCTCTTATATCCGGGTCAGAATCTCATATACATACAACTGAATAGCGAAGGAATCATATTTAAAAAAAAAATAAAAATATTATAATATAAGCTCTACTTCTGTATGGAGCACTGTCTTTTTAAAAATAAAAACAAAAATACTAAAGAACTCCGGATTATTTACCTAACGTGTTCTTCCTATTTTTCTGCATACCTGCATATATATATATATATATATATATATATATATATATATATATATATATATATATATATATATATATATATAATAGGGTTAAGCCTTGAGCAGTCGAACAAGAGCAACAATCTACCCCTCTAGATTATATATAATATTCAGTTCTGAATTCCCTGTAGGTTACCCAAATCGAAGTATACCCGAGGAAGTCCGGAGGGCACCACGCACGAAATGTTTTTTTTTTTTTTTTTTTTAAGCTTTTCACCCCAAGCAAGGCTGGAAGCCACTAGCACGCAAGGGGTTACAGAAGGTTTGGAGGAAGAGCAGATAGGAGTGGTAAAGGAGAGGACGTGGAGAAAGATAGTGGATCGATCAAGGCAAGGGGGTTACAGAAGATTTGGAGCGAGAGCAGATAGGAATGAAAGGTGAAAGGATGTGGAGAAGGGAAGAGGATAGATCAAGGCAACTGGGGATGTCGATTGACGTTACACTTAAATAGTTGGAGATTATATTTGTCAGGGAAACAGGAATAAGGAAGGGAGTTCCACAGGCGAGATGTGCGAGACATGAAGCTATTGGAGTAGAAGAGACGTCTACATCTAACAGTTTCAACTGTGAAGGGGTGGGAACGGGATGCCAGCCTCGTAGGACGTTTAAATTCATGAGGCCTGGGAACCAGCGAAAGCAGCTCATCGGAGCAATTACCGTTGTGATAAAAACAACAGAAATGAAGACAATAATCTGAATATAAACTGTGTAAATAATGATAACTTTTCAGCCCCGAAATTCAAACAAAATTATTTTTTTGCGTTTGTGTATGTGTGTGTCTGTGCCCGTGTGTGTGTGTGTGTGTGTGTGTGTGTGTGTGTGTGTGTGTTCGTTGTGTGGGGGCGAACTCACACGTTTGTCTGTACGTGTTTCTATCCCTTGACAGTGTCACTAATTTACAAAGAGACGCGACACAACCCGGTCATTGTCACTTGAAGCTTTATCGGTAATTATATCAGCAATCTGTTGTTTCTGCCATTCGTTTCGTTTCAATATTGTCAGGGACTTCCGTCCCGATCGGAACACCCAGCGATAAAGATGTCGCCGCGTTGTTTTCAACAGCTGTAACATTGGCATTTCTAGAAGATACGCTGAAAAGGGAAAGTCAGTAAAATGGCGAAATGCTCCCCACTCGCTAAATGGCAGACATCGCTAAATGAGAGGAAGGGGAATCGCTAAAAAAAAAGATTGAAAGCCGCGGAGGAGGATAGACGAGACACGAGAATTGCCTCGGGTGATAACCTCTGACGTTTCAACAACAAACAAGTTCATATTGCCGCCTTTATCTGACGTCATGAAAGACGCACCCCCGTTTCGACAGAGCACGTTCAGGAGAAGGCAATGGCTTCTCTGGCTGTCAAGCGTTAAAAGTTGACAACAAAATCACTAAGAAGCAAAGGTCTCATGAATATTAGAGAAGTTCAAAAGAAAAGATGTAGATGAGTATTGTTTTTTAGTTTGTTTATTTTAATCATTTCAACCCAAACAAGGCAATAAAGCCACTAAGGCACAATGGGCTTACTGAGTGTTAGGGAATGTGAAAAAAAACTATTAAATCGAAAGAACAATAAAAGGAACAGGAACAGTTTCTGTTTTGGAAAGTCTTATCTTGAGTACTATTTCTTAGAACACTTGGTATAGCATGCATGAACTTCCACAACTTCTTATCCGTTAATCTTATGGAATATGATGGCGCGGTGCCTAACTCGCTGAGTAGCCCGCCTACAACTCAGGCTTTGTCTGTATGTAATAGTTCGAGTTCTAATTTAGCTGATCATCTTTAATGTGTATTGGTTTCTTTCGAACTGCTTACTCCAAATCGGTTGCGTTTTGCCTGTCTAAGTTAAGCTTTGGAGAATATTTTAAGTGAGGATTCGATTTGCGGTCCGACCTAATATCACTGGCCGTTCTTGTGTATTAAATCCGATTCTATGTGCCCCACATTTATGCGCTTTTGCCAGTCTAAACTAAGGTTAATAAACAGTCTCAGAAGTCTTTACAGCGTTTTGTCATTATTTCGGTGAAAGTGCGCATTATGTATCATCAAATACGGTATATGTAAGTAAAAGTTAATAAAGTTAAAAAAATAAAAAAGACATCCAGAAACGAGTGAATTTTATTCAGCTAGTATTGAAACTATTTTCATACAGACTAAAAAATACATGAGTGAGACTCTTGTTAGGTAATACTATTTACAATATTAGCCATTTCCGTATAAGGAAACTTTCGTTATTCCTTGACCGAGGGAAGTTGTAATACTTTTGTTTGAGATTTGTAAAATCTTTCTCTTTGTCAGGTACATATGTTTCCCAGATCCAGTAGCTGTTCGATAGAGCTGTGTTACTGTAAGGTTCAGCCTCTACAAGGCCCGTCCCCACTCGAGGTAGAGGGTTACATTAAGAGGCAGTTTATTTGAATAGGAGAGGAAGATAATGGTTAACTCGATACTTAAACAGGTTAAGATTGTAGTGATCGAGGAAACATCTTCTTGGGAGTCAGTTCGACAGAGCTGTGTTTCGCGGGAAGAGGCTGTTCGAGTGTAAGTTACTTCTCACCGATGGACTACAGAAGGAATATTGCAATGTAAGTTTGCTTGCCGTGAAGGATAGGCCTCTCGGATAAATGATTCATCACCAACAAGGACATGGAGACACTATTGGATTCTATCGAGGCTGGAAAGTGCGGTCTGGGAAGATTCCACCCAAATATGGCAACAGTACTCCATCTTTGGCTTGATCTGGCCCTTGTAAAGGTAGAGAATAGCCCGTGCAGTCAGATACTTACTAGAGCGATACAGGGAGCCAACCAATTCACCTGCATCTTTAGAGATGACTCGTATTTACGAGTTCCACTTGAGGTCAGGTGTGAATTTAAGGCCCAATAGTCTCTCAAGGTACGCTGCTTGAAGATACAAAGACAATGAAAGCCACTAGACTTGAGCCTAAAATGTTTGAAACACAAGCCGAGGCCGTACCAACTGGCGGTGTTACATCAAGAATTGGTCGACTTCGTCGTCAACGCCATCAGTATAAAACAAGCGATCAGCAAAGAAGAATAATCTGTCCGCTGCGTCATCATTTTAAACCACTGGAGTTTTTACACTACTGAAACTTCATCTTTTTAACTATCTAAACTTCATTTTTTTACATTAAGGTTCACCCTATACAAGTCCTGGGGGCACTCCTGATAGAGGGTTACGTTAGCGGACAGATTATACGGATCGAAAGGTTAATCCTAGACTTAAACAGGTTAAGATTGTAGTGATCGAAGAAATATCTTCTTGGGAGTCAGTTCGACAGAGCTGTGTTTCGCGGGAAGAGGCTGTTCGAGTGGAAGTTACTTCTTACCGATGGACTACAGAAGGAATATTGCAATGTAAGTTTGCTTGCCGTGAAGGATAGGCCTCTCGGATAAATGATTCATCACCAACAAGGACATGGAGACACTATTGGATTCTATCGAGGCTGGAAAGTGCGGTCTGGGCAGCTTCCACCCAAATATGGAAACAGTACTCCATCTTTGGCTTGATCTGGTCCTTGTAAAGGTAGAGAATAGCCCGTGCAGTCAGATACTTACTGGAGCGGTACAGCCATTTTACCTACATGTTTAGAGATGGCTTGTATGTACGAGTTCTACTTGAGGCCAGGTGTTTAATGAAGCCCAATTGTCTCTCAAGGTACGGTGCCTATCTAACGGTAGATACGTTCGTCGTGACTAGCGGTCGACGATGGTGGAATGTAAATACAAGGTAACCAAAAAAGTTCTGTCCGTTTTATTGATTAGTCATTGAATGAAGTTGAAATATATATATATGAAACGCGTGTAGCAATTGTTTTCAAATTCGGACAGCCGGAAGTAGGAATATCAGACGTTATAAAGAACACACGCACTGTGTACGGCCATCAGTTATAAGCCGGACATCTGTGAAGTGTCTAGAGATCTCATTCAGGGCTGTTTACTTTACGACTTCAAAGTGGGCTTATCAGCAGCTGCATCAAGTCGCCGCATATGTCAAGCGTTTGGGGATAGTGCTGTGGATGAACGTACTGCAAGGCGTTGGTTTCGAAAATTCAAATCGGGGGATTTGTTTCTCCATGATGAGCCTCGCAGTGGACGACCACAGGTCTTGAATGACGGAGTCCTGAAGGCGGCCATTGAAGAGGACAGTAGTCTAACGTGTGGTGAACTTGCAAGACAGTTCAACGTTTCCGATGAAACAGTTAGACTTCACCTTCACCGCCTCGGTAATACGTACAAACTGAGCAAGTGGATTCCGCAAACGCTGTTGGAGGTTCACAAGGGACAAATTGTGGCAGCCTGCGTATCGCTGCTTTCTTGCCACCGTACCACATCCTTATTCAATCGAGTGCTTACCAATGATGAAAAGTGGGTTCTGTACGAAACCCCCAAGCGTTCCAGACATTGGTTGTCTCCTCAGGATGTTGTCCCTCACACCGCAAGACCGCCTATGCACCCACGCAAGATTATGCTTTGTGTCTGGTGGACAGGTCGTCAAGTGGTTCATTATGAACTGCTACCAACGGGCCAAACAGTCACGGAAACCTATACTCGCAGCAATTGAAACGTGTGCAACAGGCATTGCGCCAGAAGGAGCCAGCACTAGTGAATCGCAAAGGTGTGCTTTTCCTCCATGACAACGCCAGGCCGCATGTCGCGCGAGTGGTCAGGGATACCATACAGCAACTTGGGTGGGAGACTTTGTGCCATCCACCTTATTCACCTGATCTTGCGCCATCCGATTACCACCTCTTCCACTCCCTGGATAATCATCTTCGTGGGAAATCCTTCACCAATGAAGCAGACTTGCGCAAAGCCCTCACCGACTTCTTTGCGTCAACCCCACCCAGTTCTACCGCAAGGGCATTGAACAGCTGGAGACACGTTGGCAGATGTTGCTGGATGCCGATGGCGATTACTTCGAAGACTAAATATAAATTACACATACTGTGAAGCGTTTTCTTTTTTTTTTTCCTTTAAAAACGGACAGAACTTCTTTGGTTACCTTGTAGTTTGCTTTTTGAGGCATTGAACGTAATCAGTCAGTTTTTTCCTCACTTGGTAGTTTGTGCTAGATCCGAAGAGACATTTGCTGTAGATTGCGTTTGTTTTACGACATATCAACCTTAATTGGTTATTTAATGCCGACAAGATTTTTATTGCTGGTAATAGTTTTTTCAAAATGTATTTGTGGTAATATTTTCCCCAAAATGTATTGCTGCTAAATTCTGTAACCTTTGTTTATGCTGCGGCATCATTTTAAACCCCTGGAGTTTTTCACTTCTGAAACTTTCATCATTTTAACTATCTTAAACTTCATTTTTTTTACATTAAGGTTCGCCCTATACAAGTCATGGGGGCACTCGTGATAGAGGGTTACGTTAGCGGACAGATTGTAAAGATGGAAAGTTTAAGATTGTAATAATCGGGGAAATATCTTCTTGGGTGTCAGTTCGACAGAGCTGTGTTTCGCAGGAAGAAGCTGTTCGAGTGAAAGTTACTTCTGATCAATGGAATACGGAGGGGATGTGGGTGGTTTGCTACAATGTGAGTGGAATGGCGGGTCCTAGCTGTTATGTTTAGAACAGGCGAAACCAAGAAATGTAGTTCGCCCGAGCACTTTCCATGGAAATAGCAACAGAGCAGTGATAGGCTTGTGACATCACACCAATTTTTCCACAAAAATTATAATTGTATTCTTTTTTGAATATTTTATTTATTCGTTATGAACATTAAATGATAATATTGAAGTTGTGTTCCTTTGTCTCCTCTAAAACCAATATTTTAAAACCCAGTCCGTTACTGAATATAGAATATGGCGGATGCATAAAGAAAACTTCATAGCAACATAAGCGTTGCATATGGTACAGATTGATAGCAGGCACGGAAAGGAATCTACAGGAATTTGTACAGAATGTAATAAATGAGAGCGAGAAGAATGGACTAAATGTCAATTGCAAGAAGCAAGAATAGTTCCATCAAAAGGAAGAGTCTAATATATAAATGCCAAATTAGAGGTACGACAATCAAGAAAATACAACAATCCGAAGAGCGATAGAGATAGTAAAAGACAAACATTGCTAAGAGCTATAAAGAACAGGAAGTTGTGGAGAACCATGATCACCTACCTAATTAGATTATGTAGTGGCAGAACAATGACTGAAAGGTTAATAAAGAGACACATATTGCTAAGAGCTACAAAGTACAGGAATTTGTGGAGAAGAAAGGACGAAACGTCAATTGCCAGAAGCAAGAATGGTTCCAGCAAAAGGAAGAGTCTAATATATAAATGGCAAATTAGTGGTACGACAATCAAGAAAATACGACAATGCGAATATATGAGACATGTTTTAACAGACAATGGAAAATGAGGCACCGGAATCAGCAGAAAGGATGGAACAGTAAAAGTTGCTTTGCAAAAAGCTAAATAAAATATTAGAAAAGAGAAAATGTCATTAACAACAAAGAAAATAGTGCTGGACTGTGATGCAATGTGAATCTTCCGATACGCGGGTGAAGGCTGGATAATTTCCCTCACGGAAGAAGAGAAAACCTTAAAAAAGAAGAAAATGTCTTTAACAACAAAGAAAATAGTGCTGGACTGTGATGCAGTATCACTCCTCCGATATGGATGTGAATGCTGGGAAATTTCCTTTACAGGAGAAGAGAAGACCTGAGGTAATAAAGAAAAATATGAATATCTCATCTGAAAGAAAATAGTGCTGGACAGCGATGTAATGTGAATCTTTCGATATGAGAGTGAAAGCTGGGCAACAGAAGGAGAGACGACCTGAGGCAATAAAGAAAAAAGAAAATGTCATTAAAATAAAAAAAAAATAGTAATGGACTGCGATGCAGTATCAATCCCCTGATATAGTAGTGAAGGCCGGGCAAATTCCCTTATGGAAAAAAATGGAAGACCTGATGCAATAAAGAAAATAGAAAATGTCATTAACAACAAAGAAACCAGTGCTGGACAGCGATGTAATGTGAATCTTCCGATATGAGAGTGAAGGCTGGGCAACTTCTCTTACAGACGAAGACAAGAACTGAGGCAATAAAGAAAAAGAGAAAATGTCATTAACAACAAAGAAAATAGTGCTGAACTATGATGCAGTATCAGTCCTCCGATATGGTAGTGAACGCTGGGAAATTTCCCTTACAGAAGAAGAAAAGACCTGAGGTAAGCAAAAAAAAAAAAAAGAAAAGAAAATGCAATATCAATCTTCTGATGTGGTAGTGACTGCTGGGTAAATTCCCTTTTGGAAGAAGAGAAGATCTGGGGCAATAAAGAAAAGAGAAAATGTCATTAACAACAAAGAAAATAGTGCTGGATATCGATGCAATATCAGTCCGCCGATATGGAAGTGAAGGCTGTGCAATTTCCCTTACAGTAGAAGGGAAGACCAGAGGCAATAAAGAAAAAAAGAAAATGTCGTTAAAAACAAAGAAAATAGTGCTGGATATCGATGCAATATCAGTCCGCCGATATGGAAGTGAAGGCTGTGCAATTTCCCTTACAGTAGAAGGGAAGACCAGAGGCAATAAAGAAAAAAAGAAAATGTCGTTAAAAACAAAGAAAATAGTGCTGGATATCGATGCAATATCAGTCCGCCGATATGGAAGTGAAGGCTGTGCAATTTCCCTTACAGTAGAAGGGAAGACCAGAGGCAATAAAGAAAAAAAGAAAATGTCGTTAAAAACAAAGAAAATAGTGCTGGATATCGATGCAATATCAGTCCGCCGATATGGAAGTGAAGGCTGTGCAATTTCCCTTACAGTAGAAGGGAAGACCAGAGGCAATAAAGAAAAAAAGAAAATGTCGTTAAAAACAAAGAAAATAGTGCTGGATATCGATGCGATATCAGTCCGCCGATATGGAAGTGAAGGCTGTGCAATTTCCCTTACAGTAGAAGGGAAGACCAGAGGCAATAAAGAAAAAAAGAAAATGTCGTTAAAAACAAAGAAAATAGTGCTGGATATCGATGCGATATCAGTCCGCCGATATGGAAGTGAAGGCTGTGCAATTTCCCTTACAGTAGAAGGGAAGACCAGAGGCAATAAAGAAAAAAAGAAAATGTCGTTAAAAACAAAGAAAATAGTGCTGGATATCGATGCAATATCAGTCCGCCGATATGGAAGTGAAGGCTGTGCAATTTCCCTTACAGTAGAAGGGAAGACCAGAGGCAATAAAGAAAAAAAGAAAATGTCGTTAAAAACAAAGAAAATAGTGCTGGATATCGATGCAATATCAGTCCGCCGATATGGAAGTGAAGGCTGTGCAATTTCCCTTACAGTAGAAGGGAAGACCAGAGGCAATAAAGAAAAAAAGAAAATGTCGTTAAAAACAAAGAAAATAGTGCTGGATATCGATGCAATATCAGTCCGCCGATATGGAAGTGAAGGCTGTGAAATTTTCCTTACAGTAGAAGGGAAGACCAGAGGCAATAAAGAAAAAAAGAAAATGTCGTTAAAAACAAAGAAAATAGTGCTGGATATCGATGCAAAGTGAATCCTCCGATATGATAGTGGAGGCTGGGCAATTTCCCTTACAAAAGAACAGAAAACTTGAGGTAACAGTTTGAATTTTTTTGCGGTAAGTAAAATAATGCTGTGAATAATATGGACGTGACATGCAAGCCGCGGGGTAATTTTAATAAAATGTTGGGAAAATTAGGACATTTATAATAAAAAAGAAACTATTGAAATTCCTACGACACATAATGAGAAAAAATGGTCTCGAAAAATATCACTTACAAGACATATTAGACGCAAGATAGAAATAGTGAAAAACCTCTCGCACGAGCTTGTGTCGATGGCGGAACGTGGAGATGATGATAGTAAAAAGACAATCATTGAAAGAGCTATAAAGCACAAGAAGCTGTGGAGGGCCAAGATCACTTACCTAACGAACTTGTTTAAATGGATGTCACAACACAGACTGGCAGGGATATTAAAAGACAAACATTGCTAAAAGCTACAAAGCGCGGGGTGTTGTGGAGAGCCGTTATCACCTAACTAATGAGCTTGTGCAAATAGATGACAAAACAGAAATTGGGAGGGATATTTCAAAGAGAAACATTGCTAAGAGCTACAAGGGACAGGAAGTTGTGGATAGCCATGATCTCCTACCTAGCGAAATTGTGTAAATCGATGGCAGAACAGCGACTGATAGAGATAGTAAAAGACACACATTGCTAAGAGCTACAAAGAACAGGAAGCTGTGGAGAGCCATGATCACCTACTAAATTAGCTTATGTAAATATGTGGCAGACCAAGGACTGAAAGGTTAATAAAGAGACAAACATTGCTAGGAGCTACAAAGGATAGGAAGTTGTGGAGAGCCATGATCGCCTGTCTAACGAACTTGTGTAAATGGATGGCAGTAAAAAGATAGATAGTAAAAAGACAAACATCACTAAAAGCTAGAACGGTTAGGATGTTATGGAGAGCTATGATCGCCTAAGTCCTGAAGAGACGACACATAGTTGAGGACGACGTCGAAACATGTCGCTTGAACAATGAATGCGCAAACTTGGTTTCTGTCGTTGGCTACGGAACCCTTGCGTGCCACGGTGACTGATCGTGTTCTTCACGTCACCTGAGGTGACATGAAAAATGTCAAGCGAAGAAAATACTGGTCTCAATTCTTGTCTCCTGACACGCAAGAATTCGTGTGCATCTGCGGGCTTCGGAAGAAGCTATGACAAGGCAGATCACGCAAGAAATCATTTCTCTCTCTCGTTTGTCGCTGCGTTAGTCACTAGGTATTATCCCAGAATAAACAAATATTCACCGGCTTGTTTCTCGCAGATAAAACCGAACATAGAATTTGAATAGATGGGACCTGATCATTTAAACCTGGGGTCGACAACCAACACGTGGACACCATCCGGCCCGTGAAGGATCTTTGTCACGTCTTCTAATTTAACAACTGGACTCTAATTATCTAATTAATTTACGGATAAAGTAGAAGAAAAATATCAATATCTACCTATATCACTGAGATGAGGTGTTATGATCACTCGCATTATTTACATCATTCAGGCAGTTAATCTCAAGGACCAATGGTCCAGTGGATAAAGTCATTGGTTAGATCCAGAGTTGTGAGTTCAATACCAAGCTACAGCAGTGGTGAAACAAAACTTGGGGAGTTGGGTTAAAGCGAAATAACTTAGACATCCGGAAAAGGCACGGCATGTGGAACTAGAACAATCTACGCCGGTGGACGAAATAAAGGGTTCGGTTTGAAATTCCAATCACCTGAAGAAGGCCGGAGCGTACAACGGCTGAAACGTTGTGAATATGGCAATGAAGATGAGGATAACAGTTCGAATAAGGTAAATAATACAGGTAATGATAATACCACATCTCAGAGATATAGACAGATATTGAAGGAAAATTCCTAATCACTTGACGAAGGCCGGAGCGTACAACGGCTGAAACGTTGTGAATATGGCAATGGAGATGAGGGTATCAGTTCGAATAATGTAAATAATGCAAGTAATCCTAATACCTCATCTCAGAGATATAGAGAGATATTGAAGAAAAATTCCAATCACCTGAAGAAGACTGAAGCGTACAGCGGCCGAAACGTTGTGAATATGGCAATGAAGATGAGGATAATGCTAATAATGCAAGAAAAATATCAGTTAGAACGAATCGACTTACAATGCGAATATGTTTTGTCAAGCAGGACATATAAAAGCCTTTTGCATAATGCGAGAATGAAGAAGTATATATGTTTGTGAATAACTTTTTGCGAGAATAACAGGCGATAAACGTCGCTGAAGAACAAGGTTGGGTGATGACCACGTGGATGATGTTTCGCTCCTGTCATCGACACACACACACACACACACACACACATATATATATATATATATATATATATATATATATATATATATATATATATATATATATATATATGAACAACGATTCTGATTTCTCAGGCAAATGTATTGGTTTATGAGGGGTGTGTAATACCGATATCATAGACTTGCATAGTTGGGATCAGAATAATTCTGAAAAAAAAACAACAAAAAAACAATACCCTCTACCAATTGGGCTAAGAAATAGGACTCAAAATGAATTCTTCCAATACAGAAACTATGAACTGTAATTGAAATTTAAGCATTGCAGAAAACTGTAGTGAGTGCAAAAAAACAAAAAAACACCTACACCCACTCCCTATAAATTCTGCGGACTGAAGAAGAAGCAGAGATATTAGTGAGCCTATGTGAGATTTTTGCCTTTTACAGAAATTAACCGGTGATCCGAGAAGAAAGGAAAATAAATTAGTGAGCCTTTGTGAGATTTTTGCCTTTCACATAAACTAACCGGTGACCCCCCCCCCCAAGCTAGCCTCGGTAAAATTTCTTTGAACAGCGGTTCGGAATAAGAAATTGAAGAACAGGGTTGAAATTCTTGTCGACTTCATTCCATTCAGTTAGGGTTAAATATTTGTACTTAGACCTGCAAAAATCTATTTTATTATTCTAAAAATGATTCGTAATGCAATAATCACTCGCGAAAAGATATTGCTAGAAAAGAAACATTTGGCTTTAGGCCTCAAGCTTTACTCGTATCTACGGTCCATCGCTAAAGAAGCCGAAGAAACGGCAAGTTCCTCTAAGTAGCTGACACCTCCTGCTATCCTCCACCTTTACAACGGTCAAATCATGCCAAAAATATAGTACTACAGTTATATATGGAAAGAAGCTGCCCAGTCGTCGTTTCCAGTCTCGATAGAGTCCAGAAGCATCTCCGCGTCCTTGTGAGTGCTGAATTATTTTCCACTCTGCAACCCCTTTCCCAAAGACGAAAGGTCGCAAGCCTCTCGCTGATCTCTCACTATTTCCATGGAAAGAGTTAAGACGAACTACATTCCTCAGTTCCACCAGTTCCAACCTTCACGGCTAAGATTCGTCCTGCCACGCCCATTTTAACGAACCACCTTCATTCCCTTTGTGTTCCATCGTTGAGACGCAAGTTCCACTCGAGCAGCTTCTTCCCGCAAACCGCGGCTCTGTGGAACCGACTCCCAAAATGATGCTTCCACCAGCAAGGCAAGCTTAACTTGTTCAAGTCTAGGGTTAACCGTTATCTTTCCAACATTTTTAAAATCATTTCTCTCCAACAAAGCAATAAAGCTGCTGAGACGTAAAGGGGGGGGCGCTACTGAATGATAGAGAATATTATAAAAGAAAACACGATAGAAGACAATAAAAGAACAGCAATTCGGAAAACAGAAGATAATCAGTGGGACTGAATTTAAATTTGGGGAGCTTAGAATTAACTTGGAAGCAAGCCGGAAAGAGCTCCACATGCGAGAAGTGCGAGAGAAGAAACTGTTTTAATTTTGTTGGTTTTTTTTAATCGAGTTCACCACAAGCAAGGTAGTAAAGCCACTAAGACACAAGTGGTTACAAGGTGTGGAAGAAACAGAAACATTACTAAGACAGAAGATCAACAGAAGAGTCATCATGAAGACGGTAGATAGCGATTGACATTGCATTTAAATATTTGAATATTAAAGTTGCTTAGAAAGCATGGAGTCGGAATGGAGTGCCACGAGCGAGAAGTGCGAGAAAAGAAACTGCGTAGAAGTTACGGCTACATTTAACCAGCTCAACTGTAAATGGATGAGACCTCGTCACTATTTAGTACTGCGCTTAAATCCATACAGTCTAGGTACCATAGCGAAGAGCTGATCTGAACAATTACCACAAAAGTATTTATTTAAAAAAAAAAAGGAAATTAGGAAAGTCACTGAAGCCGAACAGCCAGATCAGGACCGATAATATTGTTGATTTGTCTTTGGATTTGATCAAAGATCTCTAGATATATAGCAGGAACACCGTGCCATATTTGGCAGCAATATTCTAAGCATGGACGAATGGTAGACTTATAGATATGTAAGATAGATTCTGGAGGGGAAAATTGTTTAGCACGATAATGTGAAACAATTTTCTTAGTAGCTAACCTAGCAATGGATTCAATATAGTCATTTCACTTCATGTCAGCCGAGAACTTTAGTCCAAGGAAGCGCAACAAGTCACCGTCTTGGAGGTTAGCATCAGCCATAGTTATGGAAGGCAGAAAGTGGTCTCTCAGATAATTAATAGAAAGTAGTTTTCTTTTGGCGGCGTTAAAATTAACAAGCCATCCTTTGCTCCAGTTAACAACTGACTGAAAGCCGTTGTTAACATAGAACTTAACATATCTCCATACAATCTGCGCCTCTTATCCTGTAACCCACTACCTCGAGCGACATTTGGGCCTTTGTCCTGAGTAAATATTATTGTAAAAAATTCGTTGAAAAGATGTAAATAGCAAGTCAAGCAATCAATCCAGTGCTTTTGACAAAACGCCACTGTTCTTGTCCTGTTTCCTTGTCTAATACGGCGTTATGCTACACTGATCTTTTCTGTTAATTCAACCTAAATAATGTAAAGTTTTGAGGCTACTCACATCATAGCAGCAGAAATTAGCCTCGTGTTCACGGAGATAAAATCATACTTGACAGGAAATAAAACGTACAGAAATATCAGAAAAAGCATGATAAATTGTTTGTTAATTTCAAACAAATTATTTGTATTTTTTTAGTCTATTGGTTTGTGTATTTTTTATGTTTCATGGTACATGTAATGAGAGGAAGAAGTCACTTCGTATTGTTACACATCATATCAGAAGTCGGACACGTGTTACCCGTACGAAGGTTCGTGGTGAAGAGATTGAATTTAACATTTTTGACGGGATGTCTGTTTTTCTTGCATTCTGGGAGTATTTTTATTATTTTTATATTTTATTTAATTTATTTTAAAAAGAGTTTAAATATGATTGTTTTATTTTATTTATAATATTGATTATTATTATTATTATTACAGTGTAACCCGGATATAAGATACCCTGATATAAGAAAAACCCGGATATAAGAGAGGTTTTCTCTGGTCCCAAATTAGAGCCTGTGTTAATAAAACAAAATAGACCAAACCCGGATATAAGAGACTTCTTCTCCGGTCTCGACAACTCTCTTATATCCGGGTTACACTGTATTATTATTATTATTATTTCATATTTTTATTTATTTTTAATAATAATGACCCTACAAAGTTACTTATAGCAAATATTAATTCACCCGAAGAAATTATAAATTTTAAATCAAAGTATAAGGATAACAATACCATGCTAAGGATACAATGGACCAAACATTTGAGCAATTTGGAGAGAATGAAAACAAAGAGGAAACTTATACTTAACATCAGGAAGGCTGATGAAATGAGGAAGGAGGGCTTGGAAAATCTGATACTCACTGGTCGGATAGAAGGAAAGACGGACAGAGGAAAGCAACCCGTGACATACTTAAAGTGGATGGCAGAACAGGGTCTGGGGGAAATTACAAAAAACAAAACTTATTGAGAGCTACAAGGGACAGGAGGTGGTGGAGGGACATGGTCGCCTATGCCCTGAAGGGACGCAGCACATGAAAGAAGATTGGGAGTAAGATCCGATACGTAGAAATAGCGCCCACGAGCCATTTACATTTGGGGCGATCGCAAATGTCAACTCAGCCGGAGTGTAATGGAAGGGCTTCGCTCTGAGAGAATTCGGTTTGAACTTTAGTAAATATAAATTCTTTTTATTTTGGGGTGAATTAATATTTTGGGATGAATTAACAGAAAAGAAAAATCCATTTAAAAATTTTAAAATTCGGTTTTCAGCGTGTTTGTCGGGGTGATCGCGAACGTAGGACCTACAACTTGGAAATAGCGCACTCGAGTCACTCAAATTTGGGGCGAGCGCTAAGTTCAACCCAACCAAAATACAATGGAAGGGCCTCGCTCTGGGAGAATTTGATGTGAATTTTAGTAAATATAAATTCTTTTTATTTTGGGGTGAATTATTTTGGGGTGAATTAAAAGAAACGAAAAATCCATTTAGAAATATGAAAATTCTGTTTTCAGCGTGTTTATCGGGGTGAGCGCGAACGTCGACCACGCAACTTCGAAATAGCGCACCCAAGTCGCCCAAATTTGGGGCGATCGTTAAGTTCAACCCAATCAGAGTACAATGGAAGGGCTTTGCTCTGGGAGAATTTGGTGTAAATTTTAGTAAATATAAATTCTTTTTATTTTGGTGTAAATTAACAGAAATGCCCTGCGCTCGCTTCATCAGAAGTTATGCTGTAATAATCCTGGCATTAAGCTCTGAATAAGTTTGTGGAGAATATTTCGATGTTTTCCCGAAGCATCGTCAGTTTATTTATGTGTGTGTGTCCGTGAGTAGGTGTATGTTTGGAGACAGAAAAACGGTGAGCCTTTCTCTTAAATCAAGCGTTGTTGGCGTCGGTTTTAGTGGGTCGTCTGTGAATGATCTAGCTTTATGGGGCAGAATAAACGTCAGCGAAAAAAAATAATAAAATAAAATAAAAAATAAATTACCAGAAAATGATACCCCACGTACCCGTTTTTTTTTCTTTTTTTTTATCAATTAACAATGAAACCAGACGTCTCTTCAAATTCTCCCGCTCTTTCTCTCTCTCTCACTCACTCTGTCTCGCCCTTCCTCTCTCTCTCACCCCGCTATCCGTCCGTCACCACCACCACCACCAAGATTCTGCTTCGGGCCTCGCCTGCTTTATAGTGTGACCCCAACGAAGAAGGTGGAGATGGATAGTTTGTGATATGTAAATGGATCTATGGACATGGCAGGCCATAATGCCGCTGACAGCGGTTTGAAATTACGCTGAAACTTGGGTATAGACGAACGATCGTTTGCTTAGAGACACCGCTGAAACTGTGTGCGACCGCAACGTGACATTGATACTACACCAGCCGACAGGTTGGGCATTAAAACTGACCCATTTGTCGTCGAAATGTGAATCGTTCTGATACGACGAAAACACTGACCAAGTCGTCTTTCTTTCTTTTCTTTACTATTCGATTTTTCTTGCAATTTTTTTTATTGATTCATTCATTTAGTCTACCTGTCTTTCTCTTTCAGCCTTTCTTTAGCGCCTTAACCTTTCTTTCTTTTTTTCTTTCTTTCTTCCAATAATCCTTTTTAATGAGCTTTCTTTCTTTACGACCTTAGTCTTTCTTTCTTTCTTTCTTTCTTTCTTTCTTTCTTTCTTTCTTTCTTCTAACGCTCTTTCTTTCTTTTTAACAACCTTTCTTTCGCATCTCAACCTTTCTTTCTTTCTTTCTTTCTTTCTTTCTTTTTAACGATCTTTCTTTCTTTCTTTCTTTTTAGCGATCTTTCTTTCTTAACCACCTTAACCTTTCTTTCTTTCTTCCTTTACTTTTTCTGCTCAATATTTGCTGTCCCTGCTAATACGTAGCTAAAATAATAAAAAATCTGCCCTCTCATCACCAACCAATGCTATTTCACATTTACAGATCGCCACAGTAGACACTCCGTTTATTTATTAAACAGTACATATCGCGACAACTATTAGGGAGATGTGATTAAATATATTCTACTGATTAAAAAAAAGATTTATTCAATATTATTATTGTTTAGGTAATAATCAGTACAGTGTATAACATAGCACAAATAGCTATGTTGTGGTAAAATAAGTGAAATTACATGCGTGTGTTGGGTTGCGGTCAGGCGTGGGAGGCTGAATGTTTGCCATGGCTTATTTTTCAAAGCGAGGCTGGTCCAACCACTGGTTTTCTATTAATTAATAATCTTAAAGTTATACACGTGAAGAAAGTCGCTTTCAAAATTGTTCAAAAGCCTTTCGTGTGTCACATATGCAAAAATGGTAGATAGGAGATGGGCTGTTTAGCAAAGTCCTCTGTGAGTCCATGGGCGCTCGGCTCAACATTGTAGAGATGTCCATCGTGCACATTTACAAATCTACTATACGCTTGTGCAGCTATATCTGGTCTGGTGCCCGAGCTGTTCATCTCGAGATTCTTGACATAATCCATAAAAATGATCTGTAATGAAATCGATCCTGACTTGTCATCTCGACATCAGTCATTTTCTCACAGACATAACGTGACTTCCCACTGTCTTTTCTACAAATATTTTCATGGCTTTTTTTCCTGGTGCCCTGACTGTTTTTTACACCAAACAAGGCAATAAAGCTACTAAGACGTAACGGATTAATGAGTGTTAGAGAATATGAGAAAAAAAAGGGGGTATTAAGGAGAGAGAACAATAAAAGAACAGGAATAAAAAAGACAGAAGATAAGGATTGAGATCAGAGATCAAGGGAATCCCTTTAGATGGTAGTGAAGGAAAACGAGATGAAAGGACTAAACATTTTTATCGTTAAACTCCATCTTGCACATTTATAAATCTTCCATTCATCCGAGCATTGAATACTGCTGCCATATCTGGTCTGGTGCCCCTGTTATCCATCTCGAGAATCTTGACAAAATCCAAAGAAGGATCTGTAATGTAATCGATCCTGAATTGGCATCTCGACTGCAGTCACTTTCTCACCGACATGTCGTGGCTTCCCTCTGTCTTTTCTACAAATATCTTCATGGCAACTGTTCTGTAGAGATTTTTTTCCCCTGGTGCTCGACTACATGAATTTAAGCGTGCTACTAGACGAGCATCTGGGTCCCACCTTTTTACCGTTGAAGTAGCAAATATAGCCGTTTACTTTTACTCCAACAGTTTCTTTTCTCGCACTTCCCGCCTGTGGAACTCCCTTCCGTTTACTTGCTTCCCTGACAACTACAATCTTCAAAAATTTAAATGCAACCTCAATCGCCATCTTTTGATCTCTTAAACCCTGTTCATCTTTTATCTTTGCCTCATTCCCCTCTATACACAGTTTTTTTCTCTCTCGTCTTCATTCTGTGGAACCACCTGCGAACAAGTCGCACTTCCATTTTGCTTGGGATGAAATGCTTTTAAAAAAATCTATGGATAGTTTATTCTATTTCCTAGCCAACGAAGATCGCATGAAAATCGGTTGTCTAATGCCGACTATATATATATATATATATATATATATATATATATATATATATATATATATAGGGTGACAAAAAAAACGGGAACTTTTTAACAATCCAATAAAACCAAGAGTGATGGAAGAAAAATATTTAATTCATAGTAATTGAAACCTTAAAACATGCCATTTAAGAAACAATGATGGAATTTTCATTTTTTTTAAATTACGTCCTGTAGATGGCGTCCTCCTGTACGAATGCATTCTTGAAATCTGCTGTTGAGATTCCTCATTGACTGCTGCAACATCTCAGCAGGGATACTGTGAATTTCGTTCTCGTTACTAAAATGGCGAAATGTTTACTTGCTCAAGGTCACTGTCTCGCAGTGTTGCCACTTGCTCATGTCTGGCAATACGCACTTCAAAAATTCCCGTTTTTTGGGGTCATCCTGTATATACAGTGCTGTTCGATAAAAGTGATTCACCTGATTTTTTACTTAAAAATATTTTCGCCTATTGCTTTTGGGGTCAAAATAATTTTTAATCTTACTAATATAAAGACTCCTTCCCGACCACCTAGTAAAAAAGTTTACTCACCCTAAGGTATTCTATTGATAATTATAATTTTGAATATACAGTGCTGTTCGATAAAAGTGACTCAACTGAATTTTTATTTAAAAATACTTTCGCCTATTGCTTTTAGGGTCAAACTAATTTTTAATCTGACTAATATAAAGACCTTTTCCCGACCACAGTAAAAAAGTTTACTCACCCTAAGGTATTCTATTTATAATTATAATTTTGGATATAAATGAGATTTAGGGAAAAACGCTGTGCAAAAAAAAAGTGACTCACTTATTTCCTGCAACTAGTAATCAATAGAAACATAACCGAACAGCTTTAAATAAAGAATAATAGAGGTATAATTTATTTATAATAGGTAATACAGTTCGAAATATTTAATAATCTATGGGTCCTCCTTTATTTTGAATAACCTTTTCAACCCTTTTTGGCATTGACTTGATTAGGTTCTGGCAAATCTCATCTCCAAGCATTGAATTCCATTCGGATATGAAATTCACAATCAAATCCTCTTTGTTGCTCAACTGCTTTCTCAAGAGTCTGTACTTTATAATAGTCCATAAGTATGGGGTTGAGGTCAGGAGATTGGGTCGACCATGTCATAACACTCACCTGCTTCTCATCAAAGTATTCCTTTATCATTTTTTATTTGTGACAGGGAGCATTATCCTGCATAAAAATGAGCCTGGTGGGGTCGATTTGCACCATCTCAGCAGAAGGGAGCAGACACGACTCTAAAATTCTCTTCTACTGCTCGCTCCTGAGGGACTTTTCAATAGGTTTTAAGAAACCAGTTCCATGAAAAGAAAAGCATCCCCAGAACATTATACTGAACGGATGCTTGACAATACTTACTGCTAAATTCAAGGAGCTTTCAAAGTTTCTTCTTCGGATTTTAGATCGCTTATCCTTTGAATTTAGCTCAACTTTTGTTTCATCGGAGAAGAGAACATTTAGTAAAAAGAAAAATCAGGTGAGTCACTTTTATCGAACAAGTTTTTGTTTTTTTACATACGTGCAAGGTACTTATGTCAGTTTTGTGACATAATTCGCAGGCGTGACGCCGAGCCGAGGAGGGACATGAGAGTGAATTCAAAATTGTCCAAAATCCTTTCGAGTGACACATATAAAAATGGTATGCAGGAGATGGAATGGTTAGCAACGTCTTCTGTGAAGCCACACGGCTCAACGTTGAAGAGATGGACTTCGTTTGTAGATGAAGTGGTGATTATCATATTTGAGTAGACACTCCGTTTATTTATTAAGAAGTATTTACAGATCGCGACAGCTATTAGGCAGATGTGATTAAATATACTTTAATGTTTCAAAAAGATTTATTAAGTATTATTATTGTTTATGTAATAAGCATTATAACATAACACAAGTAGCTATATTGTGGAAAAAGGAATTTTCGACAATATACTTATTTTTCACGTATTTATTGTCATTTTTTAAAAACTTTTATCAAAAACATTCTAGTACATGTTTTTATGAATAATATTATACATTAATTACTAATTTTTTTAATTAATAATTATTTGTGTTCGGTTGCTGACATTAAAATGGTGCATTAATTACATTATTCGGACTATTATCCTCATCTTTGTCGTCATATTTATCACAATGTTTCAGCCGTTGTACCCACCGGACTTCTTCAGATTGGTTGGAATGTCGAACTGAACCCTTTATTTCGCTCACTTGGGTAGACTGTTCTAGTTCCACGTGCCATGTTTTTAATGGATGTCAGTTATCAGTTATCTCCTGTTAATTCCCCTCTCCAAGTTCTCCACTGCCTTAACCGGGTATTGAACTCACACTCTTTGGGTCCTGTCACTGGATCTAACTAACGCCTTTATCCACTGTTACATGTGTCCAGGATCATGGCCCTCCATATCTTCCTGTCCCTGGTAGCTCTTAATAAGTTTTGTCTTTTTGTTATTTCTCCCAAACCCTGTTCTACCATCCATTTACTGAAGGTCATTTTCCTTCTTCTCTGTGCCGTGTCTTTTCACGTAGGTAATCATACCCCTCCACATCTTCCTGTCCATTATAGCTCTTTTTGTCTTTTGTTATTTCTCCCAAACCCTGTTCTACCATCCATGTTACGCGCTGCTTTGACCTATTCCTCTTTCCTTCTATCCATCTTATTTCTTAATACTCTACTTAACTTCTGGGAGACATCTTTCGCTATCACAATAAGCCTTCAGTTTTCACTGTCACACTTTCTGTCCTCTGTTGAAACACTTCCCAGATATTTACATTTCAGCACTTGTTTGATTTTGGTATCTCCGATTTGCAATTGGCATTTTGATGTCATCCTTTTGCTAACAACCAAGCATTCTGCTTTCTTGCAGTTAAAGAATATTTTGTTGTGTATGCATTTTACTTCTAACAAAAGAAACTCTTGTTTTAAACTTTCTTTTTATTGATTTTGCTTAATAAATATTATCTTGCATTGTAAATCAACTGGTCTGTTATTTTGTACATGTACTGTTTTTCACCACCATTATTTCATGCTCTATAAAATGTTCCCGTAAGAAACCTTATACATTTAATTATTGAAGTAGCCAATCACTAAACCTGTTCCGCTATCCATTTACTCAAGCTCATTAATAGGTTATGCGTTGTTTGCTTCTGTTCCACTTGGCTTCTATCTTTTCCGTGTGTATTAGATGAAGTATAAGTTTTCATTTGTTTCCATTTTCTCCAAATTCCAAGATTACCTCTTTCGAACTGAACTTCAACGTTGAAGCTAAAAGGGCTGTGAACGCTTCACGCTAAAACTCATCAAGAAAGTAACTCCCACTCGAATATAATCATGAATATTTTGTTGTGTATGTAATTTACTTGTAACAAAAGAAACTCTTGTTTTAAACTTTCTTTTTATTGATTTTGTTTAATAAATATTATCTTGCATTGTAAATCAATTGGTCTGTTATTTTGTACATGTACTGTTTTTCCCCACCATTATTTCATGCTCTATAAAATGTTCCCGTAAGAAACCTTATACATTTAATTATTGAAGTAACTAATCAGTAAAAGCATTTCATCTACCGGACCTCTTTCCAGAGATATCTCTTGCAGCACCTTTGTTGCTCACATGGTCGGACTATAGCATCCCCAGAATCCCTCTGTTACTTCAAGTTTCTTCGTAATCTTTGACGAGATCGTCCAGCATCCATTGCCATACAGGTGGACAGATAACACATAACAGTTTAGTACTCTTTTCCTTGTTTCTAATGAAGATTTTCTATTTCTTAATACTCTGCTTAGCTTTTGGTTTGCATCTTCGGGTGTCGGTGACACACTTTCCTTTCTCAGTGAAACAACTTCCCAGACATTTATATTCCCGAATTTCTTTTGCATTTCTGATTTACAATTCGCACTTGCGCTCATCCTGTTGCGAACAACAACGCATTCTGTTTTCTTGCAATTGATGTTTAGTCCTTTCTTTTCGCTTTCCTTCACTACCTTCTGTAAGGATTTTAGATCTATAAACACTTCCTTTTTGTTCGTTGTTCTATCTTTCTTCCTGGTTCCAATACATATTTGATCTATATTTGATCCCCATTAAATTGCCGTCCAGGGTATGACGATAAACTACATACGCGCCCTGGGTAAGACGATAAGCTACATCTGACATCAAGGCCTCTGAAACAGGAGGTTTTGAGGAGCGTGGAACCACC
>OZ038500.1:15100719-15163219 GCA_964036315.1 Acanthosepion esculentum | reverse complement strand
CATTGTAATATGTATGTATATATATATATATATATATATATATATATATATATATATATATATATATATATATATATATATATATATATTGTTAAATATAATAGACAATGAATGTCTATTATGTTTTATCATCAGACTTTTCATACGTCCTATAGTGTTTGTAAAATAAAGTATTCCGATAATTCTAGATACATACATAAAAATCCATATATTCAGTTAAAAATAAAAATGAAATCATTCTTGATAATGGCTAAAAGTATAAACGAAAGCTCTTGGAGATGCAGGACATTCCGAGAATTTCTACATAATTTATATCCAAAAAAGAAAAAAATATAAGTACACAAGAAAAATTAAATAAAAAATTTAACCGCAGTACCTTGTCAGTCGTAATTTAATACATACATATATATATATATATATATATATGTATGTGTGTGTGTGTGTGTGTGTGTGTGTGTTTATTTGAGCAGCAATCCCTCTTATATACAAGTTTTTTTTTGTTTTTTTTTTAACACGACTGCCAAGGTACTGCGATCAAGCTTTTTTATTCATTATCTCTTGCATTCGTTCAAGTATTTTCTTTTTTGGAGATTTTTGCGGCATTTTTTGGGACGACAGGATGAATTCTTGGGCGCTGTCTTAAAACATATATATATATAATCTCTCTAATATCCGGGTTTCTCTTATATCCGGGTCTCTTATATCCGGGTTACACTGATATATATACAGAGAGAGAGGGAGAGAGTACAGGTAATAGATCAGTTGGTATATAATTCTGGCCAACCCTGGCCTGGCTCGTCTCGGAATCAGGGATTTCGAATTTAGTTTAGATAACTGTCGGGGAAAAGATTACGAGCCTACCCAAAATGACGTCTCAGCCAGATAAAAATGTCTGAACTCTCAGTTAGATTGGAAAATTATAGGTTCCTCTCATACTCCTAATAGTCTTAGAGATAGTTTCAGTCTATATTTAGAGGAAAAAATTAGAATAATGAAATTCAATAATCAATGCAAACTGTTAAATCAAAGGAATGAACTAGTATTAAAATGTAGTCACAGAAGCAGGTTTAAACTCATATAAGAACATAGATCTTACCTTATGTTAACTCCTGCAATGTCGGATACAATGATAACTAAATTCTACAATTTCCCGCTACTTTCCATATTAAACCTGTCTTATAACAGTCCCCTAATTTATGCAACCCCCTTTGATTAAACTTTTTATTTAAATTTTTTTAATCTGTTTTTGAAGAATTTCGCGTATAGCTTGGTCTTCCTAATAATTTAACCTATCCTTAAAGTTGAGTTTGATGAAAAGCTTCTTGAAGCATCCCTTGAAGAAAATCCTGCTTTATCAGTTGAGGAATTGGCTTTGGTTCTCAGTTCAAACCATACAACTGTTCATCGTCATCTTCAACAACTTGGAAAAGTTCCTAAACTTGGAAAATGGGTGCCTCATGAATTGTCTGAAACAACCTCAAATCCCGAGTTGACATCTGCTCATCTCTCCATTCTCGCCAACTTGTTTCACCTTTTTTGGATAGACTTGTGACTGGCGACGAAAAATAGATCTTTTATCGAAATGTTAAGCGTCGTAGACAGTGGCTTGGTAAAGGGGAAGGACCCCAGCCACAGCCGAGAAAGGAACTTCATGGGCAAAAACTTCTTCTTTCAATCTGGTGGGATTCCCAAGGAATAATCCACTTTAAATTCTTCCCACCTAATGCAACAATTAATGCTTAAATATACTGTCAGCAGTTAGAGCATTTGAACCAAGCGTTGAGGAAAAAAAGACCTGCTCTAGTGAATCGAAAACGGGTGATGTTTCATCAGGACAATGCGCGACCACACACAGCAAGAATCACGTCACAAAAGATCGAAGAACTTGGGTGGGAGAAAATTACTCGTCCACCTTATTCTTCCGACCTTGCTCCTTCAGACTACCATTTGTTTCGTAGCTTACAGAATCATTTGGAAGAAAGAGCTTTTGTAACACAGGATGAGGTTAAAACTGACATTTGTGAGTTCTTCGAATCAAAGCCAAAAGAATTTTACAGTAATGGAATTAGTAAGCTTGTTAATAGATGGAAGGAAGTCATAGATAATCAGGGAAAATACACTGTTGATTGAATCTGTAATTAAATGTAACATTTGGTCACTTGTTTTCTTTATTCAAAATTCGGATCGAACTTATGGGATGACCTGTCCAAGTTTCTACACACTCTGCACATCTCTCTCTCTCTCTCTCTCTCTCTCTCTCTCTATATATATATATATATATATATATATATATATATATATATATATATATGAAGAAATATAGTCTTAAAGTGTGCCATATTTATGGGATAAAGTGCTCAATATCAGAGATAGAGCGTGTGTGGCCAGACGATTGCATCTAGCATGAAACAGACTGTCGCCTCTAAGTATTAACTTCTATGTTCACTTTACATATATATATATATATATATATATATATATATATATATATATATATATATATATATATATGTATAGTATGTGTGCGTGTGTATGTGTGTGTGGTAATATTGCCGTGTAATTAAGGAAACATTCGACATTCACTGACGAAGCCGTCAGTACTATTTTCGGTCGAAATTTATAAAATCTTTCAGTTAAACGAAGTTTTCATGAAAATAATTTTCTTAAGTCCAGTAACTGTTATCGTTCTTTTCTACCGTTTTATTTAAATCAGAGTGGAATATCAGTATGTTGATTTTGTCATTATTTTCTTTTCAAGTTACGTGATATCCATTGTACTTTTTGGTGTTGCTGAAAGTCCTCAAGTGATGTGGTTTCTGTAATTTGTTAATGCTTTGTGAACTGGCCTGTTTTTAATGCCTTGTGCATTCACCGGGTGACCCATACTGGTGCTATTGTGGCCAAACTAAGATAAGCTTTGTTGGGGTCACTTGGCCAGGGATGAAAAGTGTATTTGATTTCAAGAGTTGCCTTCATAAAACACTGATTGCTTTGAAAATAACAGACTTCGCCAAAATAAAACCAATAAAATCCAAAGAAGAAACAAATACTCCATTTTGGGAATACTAACATCCGGTGCAGGTTGCAACGCTTAAATGTTTCAATCACATCATGAGAGTCTAGGACTGTTTTTTGTTTATGGTGATTGTTACAGGTTGACTGTGTCTCTTCTAAACCAAACTGTTAACCATGATACCACGTGAATTGAAGAAGCACACGGCGTAAAATTTGGTTGAAGAAGAAAAAACCGAGTAAAAATGATGATGATGATGATGATGATGATGATGATGATGATGATGAAGGGAAATAGAAATATATAGAAAAGAAAAATGAAGAAATAAGAAAGAAGGAAAGAAAAAGAAAAAAGAAAAAGAAGATGAAAAAGAAGAAAAAAAGAAGAAAGAAGAAAAGAAGAAGAAGAAAGGAGAAAGAAGAAATGAAGAAGAAAAGAAGATATCAAAAAAGGCAATAGAAATAAATAGAGAAAATAAGAAAAAGAAAGGAGAAAAAAGAAAAGAAGAAAAGAAGAAGACAAAGGGGAAAATAAATAAATAGAGAAAAGAAGAAAAAGGAAGGAGAAAGAAGAAAAGAAGAAGAAGAAAAGAATAAAGGAAGATGACAAAGAGAAATAGAAAAAGTACAGGAAGAGGAAAAATGAAGGAGAAAGAAGAAAAAGGAAGGAGAAAGAAAAAAAGGAAGGAGAAAGAAAAGATGACAAAGGGAAATAGAAATAAATAGAAAAAAGAAGAAAATGAAGGGAGAAAGAAGAAAAGAAGAAGAAGAAAAAAGAAAAGAAAAAAAGAAAAAGAAAAAAGAAGAAAACGAAGGGAGAAAGAAGAAAAGAAGAAGAAGAAAAAAGAAAAGAAAAAAGAAAAAGAAAAAAGAAGAAAACGAAGGGAGAAAGAAGAAAAGAAGAAGATGAAAAAAGAAAAGAAAAAAGAAAAAGAAAAAAGAAGAAAATGAAGGGAGAAAGAAGAAAAGAAGAAGAAGAAAAAAGAAAAGAAAAAAAGAAAAAGAAAAAAGAAGAAAACGAAGGGAGAAAGAAGAAAAGAAGAAGAAGAAAAAAGAAAAGAAAAAAGAAAAAGAAAAAAGAAGAAAATGAAGGGAGAAAGAAGAAAAGAAGAAGAAGAAAAAAGAAAAGAAAAAAAGAAAAAGAAAAAAGAAGAAAACGAAGGGAGAAAGAAGAAAAGAAGAAGAAGAAAAAAGAAAAGAAAAAAGAAAAAGAAAAAAGAAGAAAACGAAGGGAGAAAGAAGAAAAGAAGAAGAAGAAAAAAGAAAAGAAAAAAGAAAAAGAAAAAAGAAGAAAACGAAGGGAGAAAGAAGAAAAGAAGAACAAGAAAAAAGAAAAGAAAAAAGAAAAAGAAAAAAGAAGAAAATGAAGGGAGAAAGAAGAAAAGAAGAAGAAGAAAAAAGAAAAGAAAAAAAGAAAAAGAAAAAAGAAGAAAACGAAGGGAGAAAGAAGAAAAGAAGAAGAAGAAAAAAGACAAGAAAAAAAGAAAAAGAAAAAAGAAGAAAACGAAGGGAGAAAGAAGAAAAGAAGAAGAAGAAAAAAGACAAGAAAAAAAGAAAAAGAAAAAAGAAGAAAACGAAGGGAGAAAGAAGAAAAGAAGAAGAAGAAAAAAGAAAAGAAAAAAGAAAAAGAAAAAAGAAGAAAACGAAGGGAGAAAGAAGAAAAGAAGAAGAAGAAAAAAGAAAAGAAAAAAGAAAAAGAAAAAAGAAGAAAACGAAGGGAGAAAGAAGAAAAGAAGAAGAAGAAAAAAGACAAGAAAAAAAGAAAAAGAAAAAAGAAGAAAACGAAGGGAGAAAGAAGAAAAGAAGAAGAAGAAAAAAGAAAAGAAAAAAGAAAAAGAAAAAAGAAGAAAACGAAGGGAGAAAGAAGAAAAGAAGAAGAAGAAAAAAGAAAAGAAAAAAGAAAAAGAAAAAAGAAGAAAACGAAGGGAGAAAGAAGAAAAGAAGAAGAAGAAAAAAGACAAGAAAAAAAGAAAAAGAAAAAAGAAGAAAACGAAGGGAGAAAGAAGAAAAGAAGAAGAAGAAAAAAGAAAAGAAAAAAGAAAAAGAAAAAAGAAGAAAAACGAAGGGAGAAAGAAGAAAAGAAGAAGAAGAAAAAAGAAAAGAAAAAAGAAAAAGAAAAAAGAAGAAAACGAAGGGAGAAAGAAGAAAAGAAGAAGAAGAAAAAAGAAAAGAAAAAAAGAAAAAGAAAAAAGAAGAAAACGAAGGGAGAAAGAAGAAAAGAAGAAGAAGAAAAAAGAAAAGAAAAAAGAAAAAGAAAAAAGAAGAAAACGAAGGGAGAAAGAAGAAAAGAAGAAGAAGAAAAAAGAAAAGAAAAAAGAAAAAGAAAAAAGAAGAAAACGAAGGGAGAAAGAAGAAAAGAAGAAGAAGAAAAAAGACAAGAAAAAAAGAAAAAGAAAAAAGAAGAAAACGAAGGGAGAAAGAAGAAAAGAAGAAGAAGAAAAAAGAAAAGAAAAAAGAAAAAGAAAAAAGAAGAAAACGAAGGGAGAAAGAAGAAAAGAAGAAGAAGAAAAAAGAAAAGAAAAAAGAAAAAGAAAAAAGAAGAAAACGAAGGGAGAAAGAAGAAAAGAAGAAGAAAAAAGACAAGAAAAAAAGAAAAAGAAAAAAGAAGAAAACGAAGGGAGAAAGAAGAAAAGAAGAAGAAGAAAAAAGAAAAGAAAAAAGAAAAAGAAAAAAGAAGAAAACGAAGGGAGAAAGAAGAAAAGAAGAAGAAGAAAAAAGAAAAGAAAAAAGAAAAAGAAAAAAGAAGAAAACGAAGGGAGAAAGAAGAAAAGAAGAAGAAGAAAAAAGAAAAGAAAAAAAGAAAAAGAAAAAAGAAGAAAACGAAGGGAGAAAGAAGAAAAGAAGAAGAAGAAAAAAGAAAAGAAAAAAGAAAAAGAAAAAAGAAGAAAACGAAGGGAGAAAGAAGAAAAGAAGAAGAAGAAAAAAGAAAAGAAAAAAGAAAAAGAAAAAAGAAGAAAACGAAGGGAGAAAGAAGAAAAGAAGAAGAAGAAAAAAGACAAGAAAAAAAGAAAAAGAAAAAAGAAGAAAACGAAGGGAGAAAGAAGAAAAGAAGAAGAAGAAAAAAGAAAAGAAAAAAGAAAAAGAAAAAAGAAGAAAACGAAGGGAGAAAGAAGAAAAGAAGAAGAAGAAAAAAGAAAAGAAAAAAGAAAAAGAAAAAAGAAGAAAACGAAGGGAGAAAGAAGAAAAGAAGAAGAAGAAAAAAGACAAGAAAAAAAGAAAAAGAAAAAAGAAGAAAACGAAGGGAGAAAGAAGAAAAGAAGAAGAAGAAAAAAGAAAAGAAAAAAGAAAAAGAAAAAAGAAGAAAACGAAGGGAGAAAGAAGAAAAGAAGAAGAAGAAAAAAGAAAAGAAAAAAGAAAAAGAAAAAAGAAGAAAACGAAGGGAGAAAGAAGAAAAGAAGAAGAAGAAAAAAGAAAAGAAAAAAAGAAAAAGAAAAAAGAAGAAAACGAAGGGAGAAAGAAGAAAAGAAGAAGAAGAAAAAAGAAAAGAAAAAAGAAAAAGAAAAAAGAAGAAAACGAAGGGAGAAAGAAGAAAAGAAGAAGAAGAAAAAAGAAAAGAAAAAAGAAAAAGAAAAAAGAAGAAAACGAAGGGAGAAAGAAGAAAAGAAGAAGAAGAAAAAAGACAAGAAAAAAAGAAAAAGAAAAAAGAAGAAAACGAAGGGAGAAAGAAGAAAAGAAGAAGAAGAAAAAAGAAAAGAAAAAAAGAAAAAGAAAAAAGAAGAAAACGAAGGGAGAAAGAAGAAAAGAAGAAGAAGAAAAAAGAAAAGAAAAAAGAAAAAGAAAAAAGAAGAAAACGAAGGGAGAAAGAAGAAAAGAAGAAGAAGAAAAAAGAAAAGAAAAAAAGAAAAAGAAAAAAGAAGAAAACGAAGGGAGAAAGAAGAAAAGAAGAAGAAGAAAAAAGAAAAGAAAAAAGAAAAAGAAAAAAGAAGAAAATGAAGGGAGAAAGAAGAAAAGAAGGAGAAGAAAAAAGAAAAGAAAAAAAGAAAAAGAAAAAAGAAGAAAACGAAGGGAGAAAGAAGAAAAGAAGAAGAAGAAAAAAGAAAAGAAAAAAGAAAAAGAAAAAAGAAGAAAATGAAGGGAGAAAGAAGAAAAGAAGAAGAAAAAAGAAAAGAAAAAAAGAAAAAGAAAAAAGAAGAAAACGAAGGGAGAAAGAAGAAAAGAAGAAGAAGAAAAAAGAAAAGAAAAAAGAAAAAGAAAAAAGAAGAAAACGAAGGGAGAAAGAAGAAAAGAAGAAGAAGAAAAAAGAAAAGAAAAAAGAAAAAGAAAAAAAAAGAAAATGAAGGGAGAAAGAAGAAAAGAAGAAGAAGAAAAAAGAAAAGAAAAAAAGAAAAAGAAAAAAGAAGAAAACGAAGGGAGAAAGAAGAAAAGAAGAAGAAGAAAAAAGAAAAGAAAAAAAGAAAAAGAAAAAAGAAGAAAACGAAGGGAGAAAGAAGAAAAGAAGAAGATGACAAAGGGAAATAGAAATAAATAGAAAAAAAAGAAAGGAGAAAGAAGAAAAGAAGAAGAAGAAAAGAAGAAGATGACAGAAGGAAATAGAAATAAATAGAGAAAAGAAGAAAATGGAAGGAAAAAGAAAAAAGAAGAAGAAAAGAAGATGACAAAAGGAAATAGAAATATAGACAGAAAAGAAGAAAAAGGAAGGAGAAAGAAGAAGAAGAAGAAGAAGAAGAAGAAGAAAAAAAAAAGAAAAAGAAGAAAAAGAAGAAGAACAATAGAAAAAGATGACAAATGGAAATAGAAATAAACAGAGAAAATAAGAAAACAAAAAGGAGAGAGAAGAAAGAAGAAGAAAAAAGAAAAGAAAATGACAAAGGGAAATAGAAATAAATAGAGAAAAGAAGAAAAAGGAGAAAGACGAAAAGAAGAAGAAAAGAAGAATCGAAGAAGATGACAAAGGGAAATAGAAATAAATAGAGAAAAGAAGAAACAGAGAAAATTGGAACGAATAGAAGTGAAAAATTGAAATGAATAAAAGAAAAAGATGATATTGATAATGGCAGTAGAAAAATAAGAAGAATTAGTAGTAGTCGATGATGATGATGGGGACGAGAATGAAGAGAAGAAGAAGAAGAAGAAGAAGAAGTAAAAATAGGTATGTGAGTGAGAAGAAGAGTAGGAGGAATGTAAAGTAAAAAAATAAGAAAATCGGTAAGAAGAACGTGGCGAGGAAATGGAGAATAAAATGAAGGGAAAATGGCAAGAGGAAATTGAAAAAGAGGAAGAAAGGGTAAAAAGAGGAAAAAGGAATGTTAAGAAGAGAAAGAGATAAATGAAAGGAATAAGAGCGAATAAAAGATGAAAAATAACATCTGAAGAAGAGAAGGCGTTTATTACGAAGAGAGAAACGGCAGAAGGAAGAAGAAATTAAGTCGAAAATTAAGACGACAAAAAGAGACAAGAATAACGATGCAAAAGTTGACATTACAATGAAAAGAAAAAGAAACGAAAAAGAAGCCGATGACAGGAGAAAAGAGATACAAGAATAAAAGAGATAAAGAAAGAAAAGCAGATCGAAGAGGAAAAAGAGATACAACAAAAGAAAGTGATAAAGAGAACAAGGAAGATGGAGATGAAGATCTGAATGACGAAAAAATACACAAAAAAAAAACAAAACAAAAAAAAAGTACAGTCCCTGCCTTCTAAAAAGATGCTTTGTACTGTTCATCTGCTTTACTCTAGTTACTTACTGAATTATTTCATTCAGACATTCTATTTAGGAGTGGGGTCTGCATTCTCGCCTCAAAAGAAATATGGTCGTAATTTTCTTGGAAGAAGTTATCTGAAAATATTCAAAATGGCGATCACGGTTTCAAGGCATTTTTTAATGTTTTTTTTTCTTTCTCTTGAGATTTGTATTTATTTTGTAAAAGCCGTCGGTACAGTTATTTATATCTTAGTTATCGCAACAATGTTTGTCACCAGGCCAAGGACAGAATACGTTCTTTTGTGCACTTTGAGAAAGTCGACGTTGTCTTTGGTAAGTCGACACTCATAACTAGATAAATGACACTGTCGTAAACAATTCGTTTTGCTACAAGTTCGAATTCCGATAAAATTAAATAGCTCTGACCGGTGAATTCTTTCTGTCAAACTTGATCGCTTAATGATGATACAATGACCGAAACGTTGTGAATATGGCAATGAAGATGAGGCTAACAGCCCGAATAACGTAAATAATGTAAATCAATATCTTTCACTACTTTCATCTTATGAAATGCATTGGATCACTGTTTCTTTGTCAGAGTAAGAAAACCAAGAACAAAGAAATGTCTCACTTGATATCTCGTTACGATAAATATGTGTCTCAAATACTTAATAGGCAAAACAAAAGTGTTGTGAGCGACTGGCTGAGACATCAGTCCAAAGATTTTTACGCTGAGGGAATACGGAAGCTTGTGCACAGATGGGAAAAATGTGTGACAGTGCTGGGAGACTACGATGAGAAATAAAAAAAAGTAAACTTCTATCTGTATTAGAAGTCGTTGTACCGAAAAATTCACCCTATTTATTGAATGACCCTCGTAGTATCAAATTCAATGTTCTGTTAAATAACACATCCCGTCCAACCGTTGATACACCGAGGGAAGCACCATTTAACCGAGGCGGCCATTCAGACAACTACATAAATACTTAACAGTACTATGACAACACAACCCAGTGTCATGTGTAATCTAAGGTATTAATACCTTATTATATTAATAAGTTGATGTTGACTTCAGTGTGTTTATCATTAGGCCTAGCGAATTTTATATGTTCGCTAAGTTAGACCAATGCAATATATAGAACCTACCGGTGTGTGTTGTTTGCTACACAATGCATATAGAAAGATATTACGGTTAGCGTCTCAAAATACACGTAAGGGGTGTGACCTTATGTAATTTTGGCACAGGTTATCTTCCTTTATCGGCGGGCATAATTTTGGGGCCACTGGTAGCCTACCGTATGTTTGGGAGTCTATCTATATGATAGGTATAGGCTTAACTCAGAATTTCCAGTTAAAAATCTTAAGGTCGACTTGAACGCCGCAATTTACGGTACCAGTTTGGGGGAACGAGTCCTTTACATTTCATTTTATTGACGGTGGGGTTCTAGTGGGGTTAGGGAAATATTTTAGATTCCAAATTATTAAGGTTAAATGGACTCTCTGTTTCAAATATTTCTTCCTTCGTTGCAATCGTTTTTTTTTTTTAAAAAAAGACGTCTGTTCGGCAATTTGTGTAGTAAATGAGATTGTTGACTGTTAAAATCCGCCCTTTTATCGTAATAGGTGAATGGAATTTCGTAAATAGACGAGGGGCACCTGTGCGCCAAGATGTATTGTCACATGAGTGGGTGGTCAGTCTATCGGCCCCACTTTAGTCATTAGCATCCCTTGAACAAATCTGCACGGTCGGGTGGTCAATTTTCGCGGGTGAACAGGTACGAAATGGCGTTGAACAAAGAGTATCCCTGCGACGAACATTAAGACCTGGTTGGTTTTTAAAAAGGACTGTTAACACCTGAAATAGAATTAAATTGTTAAAAATCGGTATCCGGAGGTGAGGGCATATCACTGAGCTGAATTTAGTAAGCTACACACACACACACACACACACACACACACACACACACACACACACACACACACACACACACACACACACTCATATATATATATATATGTATGTATATATAAAAGTGAACATAGAAGTCGATACATAGAGGCGACAGTCTGTTTCATGCTACACGCAATCGCCAGGCCACCACGTTTAGCAAGAAACAGACTGTCGCCTCTAAGTGTTGACTTCTATGTTCACATTTATATTTAAACACGCTCTATCTCTTATATTGAGCACTTTATCCCATAAATATAGTCTTAGAATGTGCTATATTTATGGGATAAAGTGCTCAATATCAGAGATAGAGCGTGTGTAAATATAAATGTGAACATAGAAGTCAACACTTAGAGGCGACAGTCTGTTTCATGCTAGATGCAATCGTCAGGCCACGATTCCATCTAACATGAAAAGAGACTGTCGCCTCTAAGTGTTGACTTCTATGTTCACTTTTATATATATATATATATATATATATATATATATATATATAAATATGCGAATGTAAAAAAATAAACGAAGAATAAAATTTCACCGTTCAAAACATTAATTTAAAAGAGGGCTCTATACAAAAGTAGAGCAATAAATATTTATTTATTATGCTGTGTTACATTAGACCATGTAAATATCCACTACAAAATTGTACATGTTCTGATGTAACAGTGCATAGATAGATAGATAGATAGATAAATAGATAGATAGATAATATTAGTGGTCAATATATATGTATATATTTCCAAGAGGAT
The DNA here is from genome assembly GCA_964036315.1 of Acanthosepion esculentum. Classification (NCBI taxonomy): domain Eukaryota; kingdom Metazoa; phylum Mollusca; class Cephalopoda; order Sepiida; family Sepiidae; genus Acanthosepion; species Acanthosepion esculentum. Next base: position 15,151,869 of record OZ038500.1, on the reverse strand, counting down.
GGAATCCTGGTAGAAATCAATGTCCAGGACAGAGCAAGAATATAATATAATATAAAAGTCCGAAACACTAAGATTCCACGGTTATAATTTATTACATTGGAATCGTAATCACAATCCAATTCATGAATGGAATCATGATTACGATTCCAATGTAATAAATTATAACCACGGAATATTAGTGTTTGAGACTTATATATATATATATATATATATATATATATATATATATATATATATATATATATATATATATATATATATATATACACATACATATACACATATATATATATATATATATATATATATATATATATATATTATAAACTGTTACATTAGAACATGTAAATTTCCACTACAAAATTGTTTCATATTGTAAAGTTAGTTTTGTTAAGTATAAGTATAATTAATATAATAAAATAAAAATAATTTTTTTTAATTTATTTGGTATTCTAATTTATATTGTGAAAACGCTTTTGTTAAATATTGTATCATGTCTTAAAGTGTCCTCTTTTACATTCTGTAAATAATTCTGTTTGAATATATGACTTCATATACAAATGCCACAGAATTGTCAATCTGATCTTAAGCTCGCATTTACCACAGACATGATGTGGCGCAATGATATTGAATCACGTGTTAGGACTACTGCTAGGAACATTGGCTTACTGTGTCGTATCAGACAACTATTCTCGTCAGAATCCATCGTGCAAATCTATAAATCTACCATTCGTCCATGCATTGAATATATTTGGTCTGGTGCTCCGGCTATATATCTCGAGATTCTTGACAAAATTCAAAGAAGGGTTTGTAATATTGTCGATTCTTACCTGGCGTCTCGGCTTCAGTTACTTTCTCACCTGTCTTTTTTATATATTTTCACGGCAATTGACCTGTTGAGTTTTCCTCCTTAGTCCCTCAATGGAATGAATGTAAGCGTACTACTAGATTGTTAATTAGGTCTCACCGTTTTACTGTTGAACTACCTGGATATAACCGTAAGTTCTATTCGAATAGTTTCTTTTTCTGTGCGTTTTGCCAGTTGAACTCCCTTCCGATGTCTTGCTTTCCCGGCACCTACAATTTTGAATGATCGTCAATCGCCATCTTGTCTCCTTGAGCCATGTTCCTTTACGTCCTTTTCCTCACTTCTCCTCAGTAAAGTCTTCTTTCATTCCCAGTAACCCCCTTGCGTCTTAGTGACATTATCAACTTGCTTGAAGTGAAATGATTAAAATTAAAATATTATTTAATATTTACGTATTATTATTATTATCTATTTTATCATATTTATATATCCGCTTCCAGAAAAACTACGATACCTAAAGTTTAAAGAGCATTTAAAAAATAATAAATCTTTCTTGAATCTTTAATTTTAATTTGAGTATAAGTATTTTAGTATAAGAGGAAAGGAAACTGAACATGGAATAGAGGCAGTTTCGTTCAACGACACAAACTTCTACAAGACCAAAACAACAGCCTGAAAACTCTAGTCATATTTTTAAATAGCCTCGTAAGATCGAGATTTTCATATAGGCGTCATCCATTATATATTTCTCAGCAAATAATTATTTACAAAAATCGACACGTTTATAAACATATCAAAAAATTCTAGATTCTTTTTTAAAATACTGGGCGTCGTTGAATATAGTAACTCTCTCCATTTATGATTTGGAAACAGTTTTAATCCAATAATATCCTTTGGCCTTACAAATTAATGCAGAATTTGAAATGTCATTCTATTTAAATTTTTTAAAAAGTGAAAATAATTCATGTAAAACTTCGTTATTCATCGAATTCTTTTCCTACGACAACAGAGTTCACAAAATATTTTATTCATAAAAGCAATTAAAAGTTTTATAATTAAATAATCTCCTAATTGTACTGCATTTTTTATTTTAAGATTCAGAGCAAATTTTCTGTAACTGGGGTTCTTTTTAACCAAGAAAATTTGATTATTTAACTTTTTCGAGGAATTTTCTATAAAAAAATATTTTTATCAGGATTTTCTCAAAACAACATTTAAAAGTAATTTAATTTATTTCTGAATAAGTTCTAAAAATCTTATTAAAATCCAGCAATTATCTGATTTTTGCAAGAATTCCCAAATCAATGTGTTTTCCACCGCAAAGACAATTAAATTTCCAGTACAAATTCATAGTCCCGCGTTGGCACCTAAATCTTTTTTAAAAGATATCCAAGATTCTAAAAGGATTAAAAATAATTTTCCATTAAAAAATTCTTTGATATTCCCTCTTAATAATAACATAATGAATTTAAATATAACAATTTGTTTTTATTATATTTTGGGCATTTATTTCGTCATTACATCGTCGTGGAAGCGAATTTTTGGAGGTACCTGTATATATGCACGACGGTTGAAAAGTTTGAGGGTACCATAGGAATTTTTTTATAAATTAGCCCCTAAAGTTGTTGTTTTGTACTTTAAATAAGAGAAAATTATTATACATAGTTAAAAACAAAATAGAGATGATTTTTATTAGAAATGTTATTATGGCACAAAGAAAAAATGCATTTTATCATTAAATTTTGCTCTCGTCAAAATATCCTCCTTTGGCCTTGATTACTGCAGAACAAATTTTTGGCATTCATTGTAAAAGTTTCTCAAAATATAAGTTTGACAATTGATTCCATTCTTTTTGCAATGGCTCTAACAGATCTTTTCCATTTTATATCACTCTTCTGTCAAGTTCATCCCATGCGAATTCTTGGTCGGAGTGTAAACTTTTGAAATGTAGGGTATTTAAAAGTAGAAAGGTATATACGTATCAGTGTAACCCGGATATAAGAGAACCCCGGATATAAGAGATATTTTCTCTGCTCCCAAATTAGAGCCTGTGTTAATGTATATATACTAGACCAAACCCGGATATAAGATAAACCCTGATATAAGAGACCTTTTCTCCGGTCCCGACAACTCTCTTATATCCGGGTTACACTGTATTTGTTTGTTTGTTTGGGGTTTTATGGCATATGGACGATTAATTGAAATCGGGGAATCGGAAAAATCGCAAAGGCGAAAGTTAGGAATCCCATTCACAGATTTCGTATTGACTCTCAGAGTCTAATTTAATTATTTTATTGGTAAATTATGGTAAACGAAGTAAATATTCTAGAGTTCACTTAACCTATTCCCTCAGCAAACCTTTTGAATTTCTGTTCGCACCTATTTGCTAAATGTCTATATGACGCCTCTCGGAGACTTCACACTTGAGTATTAAAAGAATGAAAACACGCATCAGACAAGATTTTAAATTTTACTGGCACAAGTCTGACCCTGTCGTTGTTTGATAACCTCCGAAATAATTAATGTTTTATTGTTTTTTTTGTTGATTTTTTTTCGGTTTTGGCCCATGTGTAAAACATAGATTCAATTGTTGTCCTGAAGCCGTCCAGCACAAACTGATATCGGTGGCTCTAGCACAACCCTATCATGGAAGTTATAAGGAGTAATAAAGGAAAAGAGAAGATTTGCTTCCAAGGATAGAGTATACAAAACAGATTGCAAGCTCAACTGCTGTCGGATGGAGATATGTTAAGAGAACATCTTTTTGTAAAGGCGCCTTGACCACCAGATGTGAGATGACTAATCCTGTAGCAGCCAATAATCACAACCACGCTCCTGGTTATAAACCTGGCCAGATTTATAGCAACAACCTGGATGACTTACCAGCTGAGGCAAAGGCGTTACTTCCAAGTGAGGAGATCATAAAAAGAACTTTGCGTAACCAAAGAGCAAAACGTTATCCACAAGTACCAGACAGAATTGAAGATCTGCATCTTACTGGAGAATGGACTACTACTGCTGCTCCTGAGCCCAAACCATTTTTGTTCTGCGACAATGGTCCAAACACTGCCAACCGCATCATAGCATTTGGTTCTGAGGAATCACTGCAGTTACTTGCTTCTGCTGATCTATGGCTGGTCGATGGCAACTATGCAATGGCACCACAAGGATTTCGGCAGCCTTATGTAATACGAACCCCGATTGGTAATACTGCAGTTTCTACGGTTTTTGCTTGTCTGCAGAATAAGTCACAAGAAACATATGAAAGACTATTACAAGCAATCGTAGACCGCTGCCATAATATTGCCATTTATCCAGATCCAACAACCATAATTGTAGACTTTGAACAGGCCACCATGCAAGCCGTTAACAATGTTTTAGGACCGGAAACACGCACACAAGGTTGTTTCTACCACTTAACTCAGAGTACTTTGGAGAAAAATACAGGACCTTTCATTACAAAGAGAGCGAGGACTTTCGTTAATTTTTTGGACAGATCGACTCATTGGCATTTGTACCTGTAGAAGATGTCCCAGCAGCAATGCAATTACTCAAGGCAAAATGTCTCGATGAGGCAGTTCCCTTGCTGCAGTACTTTGACCAAACATATGTTTCTGGCACATATGTTCCGCGGAGGAGACAAAGCAACCAGCCAGGAGTTCCATTAGTAAAACTTCGGCGCATCACACCTAAATTTCCACCAGAACTTTGGAATGTACATCAAGCAACCATAAATAACTGTTCCAGAAGCAACAACCTATGTGAAGGGTGGAACAACAAATGTTATCATCTTGTTGGTTATCAGCAGCCATCTATCTGGAAACTGATAAGAATGATTCAAAAGGAAGAGGCCGTTGTGAGTGCAGTGATAGCAAGGGACGCAGTTGGTGAGGCACCAAAAAAGAAAACAAAGACAATATATGCTGATCTGCAACAAAGACTAAAAAATTTATGCAGTGACCACACAGAAGGAAGGAAAGATTTGGATCAATTTTTAAGTGGACTTGGTTACAACATAAGATTCTAACTTATTTTTTCAAATTTTTGGTATTATTGTAGATGAGGACACTTTACTTAATGTCAGTTTCTGATTTCAATACCGGAAGCCGTCATCAAGTGGACCTATAATTGTTTTTTCCCAAGTTTTTCAGTGTGTTCAGACGTAATCGCCTAAAAAGTAAAATCTCATGGGAGGGGGGAGCTTTAACTGAATATTCTTTTTAATTTGACAAACTTCTCATGTTTTTCCATTATGTATTGTATCCAAGATTTTAATAAACTCATTGTGAGATATTCATCTATATTTTTTTTCCTTTTGCCATTTTTTCTTATTTATCAATGTTTGCCATTTTTACCGTTGCCATTTTTACCCTGCCATTTTTCCGTTGCAAATTTTACCCTGCCATTTTTACCGTTGCCATTTTGACTCTGCCATTTTTACCTAAATTCATATATGTATGTATGTATATATAGGTCTTCCTAAGAAGACAAAATGTGTTCTGTCGATTGTTTTAAATATTATTACAGTTATGATGGTAGTGTGTATTTATTTAAGAAATTTTCGATGTCGATTTTTAGAAGTTTTATTGGCGGGGGCTAGGTTCCTACTCCTAATTGCAGTAAAAGCACAAATCGTAGCGTGTTTAAGTGAATTTGATGACTATAATTAATTTTATAATTGATAGGTGAAATTAGGATTAGATGTGTATATATATATATATATATTAGTGTATATAAAAATCTCATGGGAGGGGGGAGTTTTAGCTGAATATTCTTTTTAATTTGACAAACTTCTCATGTTTTTCGATTATGTATTGTACCCAAGATTTTAATAAACTCATTGTGAGATATTCATCTATATTTTTTTCCTTTTGCCATTTTTTTCTTATTTATCCATTTTTACCGTTGCCATTTTTACCTAAATTCATATATATATATATATATATATATATATATATATATATATATATATATATGTATATATATGTATATATATATATATATATATATATATATATATATATATATATATATATATATATATATATATAAATATATATATTATTTACATGGCTATTTTAATATTTACCTGAGTTTTAGCACCCAAATATCTGAAGAAAAAGGAAAAATAGAAAGATTTTGTCCGGAAGGTTAACGCGTATTTCAATTCAGTCAGCCAATCGCTTGAACAATGACAAGTATAATGCGTGAGTTCATTGTTTAACCGGAAGTTCCGCTGACCGAAAATCACTTCCTCCTGAATTTTTAATTATTTCCGGAAGTTTTATTAAATATAGCGGATATTCAAACATCGACCCCCCCACATACATACACAAAAAATGAATAGCGAAAAGGAAAAAAAAAATTTTTCAATACGAATATAAGGAAACCCACTGATATGATCTTCCTCGTCATCAGTCGCATGACCATGTGTGGTCGTAGGGTCACGGCGTAGCTGAGCACCTGACCAGTTTCCTGGGTTGAAAGCTGAGGAGGTATTCATTCATGCGGAACCGGTCCTGGGCAAGTATACGTCGTGAAGCCTTTTCCCATTCCAGGTCAAAATACAGCCGACGACCCTCACCTGGAAGGCTTGTTTTTGTCATGTACACGTGGCCGTTGATCCCATCGGGGAAAACCTTAGCCTGGTCGGCGAATTCAGTCGAGAAACCCTATCCTCCGCCAAGATATGTAAAAGAAACTTTGATAAATAGGTTTTAAACACGGAAATAGTATTTCCCGGAATTATATTAAGATGCATCAAATGTAATTTGACTTTTTACCCCCTGCCCTAAAACTCTAAAGTCTTTGATTACATTATTATTATTATTATTATTATTATTATTATTATTATTATTATTATTATTTCCTTTGATTTCTGGTGTACAGTCATTTCTTTCCGGGTCCCAACCAGAGACCTAAGGTCAGAAATTATATCATGACATTTTCCACTGGGAAATTTAAAAAAACAAAACAAAACAAAACAAAACAAATAAAACAACAACAAACACATATTTTACATAGATAAAGCCCTGCGTAAAGTGTGGGCTGTACTGAGAAAGGCATGGGCTACCAGGAATCCCTTCAATTAGTATATTGGAATCTTTTCCAATCAGTCCGATGTCTCCAACAACAATTGGAATTGTGATATCCGCATGTGCCAAAATTTTTTAGATTTAATTTAAAGGTCCTTGTATTTTGATTTTGAAGATCTCCGGAGATACATTATAGTCTGAAGGGACTGTTATATCAATAAGGAGGTATTTTTTTTTGTTTTTGGTCTAAAGTAACGATGTCTGGGCGATTAGCTTTGTTTATTCTCTCTGTTTGTCTTGTGAAGTCCCATAAAAGTGTTACAGGTCCTATCTCCATTTTCGGGTCTGGGTGGGGTTCATACCAATTTCTTGCAATTTCCTTTCCGCAGAAGTCGCCATTTCTCCAGTGCAGATATTGGCCCACTCTATCATACCGTGTTTCATATTCAGTGGGTACCAATACCGCGCAACCTGATACAAGATGGTCAATATTTTCTGGATAATTATCACAGAATCTGTATTTTAGGTGAACACAATTTTTCAGTATATATGCTTGATAATTTCTGTTTGACAAGCATTGGTCCTGTTCAGCAAGACTAAAACATTCGGTTTCAGCTTTTAACCCTTCATTACGGAGCAACTGATGGGTGCGGGGTTTGTCTACATTAGCTTGTTCGGTACGGAGAGAGTATTGACCGTGAAGTGGTTTATCTTGCCGTTTTTTCTGTATTTGGTCTTTTTAAGTATTTTGCAGCTTCAGTCGGTGTATTGCGCTTTACTTGTATTTCTTCACCGATTTGAAACTCCCTTCTCAAATTGGCTTCCTTTATTACTGAATAAAGATGCTTACTGCTTTCATGTTCTTTGACACATATCATCATCCAGTTTTCTGTAGTTTCTTGGTATCTTTGAAGGTCAATTGTTGTAGTTTTGTAAGTCAGTTCTAGTTGAACTGTCTCATTCGGATCTGAACAAAAACAGACGATCAACATCACATCATCAGCTTTGGGATGATGCATGTAGTGGCAGACCAAGAAAGAAAGAAAGCAAGACAGGAAAGAAAAATAATGAAAAGATGGTTAAAAGTGAAGGAGAAAGAAAGAAAGAAAGAAAGATAGAAAGAAAGAAAGAAAGAAAGAAAGAAAGATAGAAAGAAAGAAAGATAGAAAGAAAGAAAGAAAGAAAGAAAGAAAGATAGAAAGAAAGAAAGATAGAAAGAAAGAAAGAAAGAAAGAAAGATAGAAAGAAAGAAAGAAAGAAAGAAAGATAGAAAGAAAGAAAGAAAGAAAGAAAGATAGAAAGAAAGAAAGAAAGAAAGAAAGAAAGAAAGAAAGAAAGAAAGAAAGAGAATTGATAGTTAAAACGAAGGGCAATGGAAGAAAGAAAGACAGAAAATAAAAGTAATGAAAAGATAGTTAAAAGTGAAGGCCGAAGAAAGAAAGAAAGAATAAGAATTGAAAGATAGGTAAAAACGAAAGGCAAAGAAAGAAAGAAAGAAAGAAAGAAAGAAAGAAAGAAAGAACGAAAGAAAGAAAGAAAGAAAATAAAAATAATGGAATGATAGTTAAAAACGTAAGGCAAAAAAGAAGAAAGAAAGAAACAAAATAAAAATAATGGAAAGATAGTTAAAATGGAAGGGCGAAGAAAGAAAGAAAGAAAGAAGGAAAGAGAGAGAGAGAGAAAAAAAAAAAGAAGATAGATGTGCTGATAACGCTCGCACTCTCGTCTGCTTCAATAAAATAGAAAACCCTGTCAGTTTTCAATCTTTTCATTTGTACCCTCTTACTTCTTTACAATAGTGACCATCGTACATATTGTTGATTTTCTTTATCTCAATATTTTATTCAAGTTCAAGTTTTAACAATGCAATGATTTCTTGGAAACTGTTCTTCAAGGAATTTTGGAACTGGTCATTTTATTTCATCTATGAGATCTCTCGTCTGCTATAAATTGCAGATTTACAGGTTTCGCTCAAGATTTTTTAGCACAAAATTCTGAGTTAGGTCTATACTCCCGTAGAGGTCAGTCATCCACCCCTTCAAATATACGGTAGGCTACCAGTGGCTCAAAACTTAGTCCTACCAGTAAATGTTGTTAGGCTACAGTATATGATAACCTCTACCGAAACGGCATAAGGTCACATCACTTATATATATATATATATATATATATATATATATATATATATATATATATATATATATATATATATATAATTAAGAGGATTTGAGGATTATAATTAAGTAATACATCGAGTCTAGAAACCTCAACAGAATAGAGAAAGCACTGGACGGCCGTTTCGTTCTATGTTTGGGACTCATCAGCAGTATATATATATATATATATATATATATATATATATATATATATATATATATATATATATATATATATATATATATATATAATGAGACAGTAATCGTAATATCTTTCTCTATATGTTCTATAGCAAACAAAACACACCGGTAGGTATTATCTATTGCATTGGCAATTTTTAAGATTCGATAGGGAGGCACGGTGAAATAATGGATAACGGCTCGGATTGAACCGAGTTCGAATCCCAGTCAAATCCATTACATTCACTTACGTGCTAATACCCCTTGGGAAGGTATGAATCCTCTACTTCTCCCCCTCCCAGCTATGGGTAAATAGCAGCACAGACCGGGTTTGTATAGCCTTGGATGACAACTGGTCTACCACAGAAAGAAATGGCAACATACTGCGGAAAAAAACACTGCCTTGTGCGTCATGTATCAGAAGATACATGATCGCCTACGAGTGTATCACGCATGACACTATCTGAAAGGTGTACTGATAAACACATTAACGTCAACAACAACTCCTATAGATTTGTTCAAGGGATGCTAATGATGAACGTGGGGCCAATAGACTGACCACCCACTCGTGTGACAATACATCTTGGTGCACAGGTGCCCCTCGTATATTTACGAATTCCATGCACCTGTTAATATAAAAGGGCGGATTTTAACAGTCAACAATCTCATTTACTACTCAAATTGACGAATAGACGTCTTTCTTTTTTTTTTTTTTCAAAACGATTGCAACGAAGGAAGAAATATTTGAAACAGAGAGTCCATTTAACCATCATAATTTAGAATCTAAAATATTTCCCTAACCCCACTAGAACCCCACCGCCAATAAAATGAAATGTAAAGGACTCGTTCCCCCAAACTGGTACCGTAAATTGCGGCGTTCAAGTCGACCTTAAGATTTTTAACTGGAAATTCTGAGTTAAGCCTATACCTATCATATAGGTCGACTCCCAAACATACAGTAGGCTACCGGTGGCCCCAAACTTATGCCTATCGATAAATGAAGTTAAGTTACAGTTTATGATAACCTGTGCCAAAACTACATAAGGTCATACCACTTACGTGTATTTTGAGACGCTAACCGTAATATCTTTCTATTAGGTCATCCCATAAGTTCTGTCCGAATTTTAACTTTTTGTTAACATGAACGAAATTTAAAGAGTATTTTATAATGTCTAATGGAGCTGAACATTTTTTTTATGTTTAGATGCATTTAAACTGATCAAATTTTATTTCAGAGAACAATAAAATTAAATTTTGTTTGATTAAAACCCTGCTAACATGGAAGTACCCAAGAATCATTTGAGGCACATAATGCTTTATGAGTTCAAGAAAGGAAACTCAGCAGCCGAAGCGGCTAGAAACATTCACTCCGTTTATGGAGAGGAATGTGTGAATGAAAGAACTTGCAGAAGATGGTTTGCAAATTTCAGAGGTGGAAATTTCACCCTGGAAGATGAAGATCGAACCGGACGTGCAGTTGAGTTTGATGAAAATCTTCTTGAAGCAGCTCTTGAAGAAAATCCTGCTTTATCAGTTGAGGAATTGACAGTGGTTCTCAGTTCAAACCATACAACTGTTCATCGTCATCTTCAACAACTAAACTTGGAAAATGGGTGCCTCATGAATTGTCTGAAAACAACCTCAAATCCCGAGTTGACATCTGCTCTTCTCTCCATTCTCGCCAACTTGTTTCACCCTTTTTGTATAGACTTGTGACTGGCGACGAAAAATGGATCTTTTATCGAAATGTTAAGCATCGTAGACAGTGGCTTGGTAAAGGGGAAGGACCCCAGCCACAGCCGAGAAGGGAAATTCATGGGCAAAAACTTCTTTCAATCTGGTGGGATTGACAAGGAATAATCCACTTTGAATTCTTCCCACCTAATGCAACAATTAATGCTCAAATATACTGTCAGCAATTAGAGCGTTTGAACCAAGCTTTGAGGAAAAAAAGACCTGCTCTAGTGAATTGAAAACGGGTGATGTTTCCTCAGGACAATGCGCAACCACACACAGCAAGAATCACGTCACAAAAGATCGAAGAACTTGGTTGGGAGAAAATTCCTCATCCACCTTATTCTCCCGATCTTGCTCCTTCAGACTACCATTTGTTTCGTAGCTTACAGTATCATTTGGAAGAAACAGCTTTTGTAACACAGGAAGAAGTTAAAACTGACATTTGTGAGTTCTTCGAATCAAAGCCAAAATAATTTTACAGTAATGGAATTAGTAAGCTTGTTAATAGATGGAAGGAATACATAGGTAATCAGGGAAAATACATTGTTGATTGAATCTGTAATTAAATGTAACATTTGGTCACTTGTTTTCTTTATTCAAATTTCGTTCAGAACTCATGGGATGACCTGATATATGCGTTGTGTAGCAAACAACACATAGAGCTAGGTACAATATATTGCACTGAAGCGAACATTTAAAATTCGTCAGGTCTACTGATAAACATATTAAAGTTAACATCAACTCCTATAAAGTATTAATACCGTAGATTATCAGGTTGTGTTTTGATAGTACTTCTACGTATCTTATGTTACTGTAAAACAGTGTTTTCTCATACTGAGCATGATCAAAATAAATTCTTGTATTTGGACGGAAACAAAGAACCCAGAATGACGTCAAAATCCGCAAAGACAACGATCTTTTCATAGTCAATTGTGATTAGTTTAATTTGTAACGTATATAAATGTAGGTAGAAAAAAAGTAAATATTGATAAGATAGCTAAAGTCAAAAAGCAGTGCTCGGGTTCCTCACTCAGGCCTCCCCGTTAGGAAGTTCGGTAGTTGTATGCGCCAGCCCGGTCAAGGTACGATAGCGGCGTGTTTGCTATCCTCTACATTTACAAGGACCAGATCAGGACGAGAATGGAGTACTGTTGCGATATATGGGTATGAGGGGCCCCGTCTTCTCTTTCCAGTCGCGATAGAGTAAAAAATGTTGTTAAGATCGTGGCTGCCAATACTGAATTCTGGTAGGATATCCAATTCCCGCAGAATTGCCTCGTTTTATAAGTTGAATAAGTCTGGTAAGAAGACACATCCTTGCCTTGCATATCTTTCTATTTTTGTATATCTTCTGATCTCATTAAATCGTCCTTTGTTGATACAATCTATGTAGTACCTTTGGAGAGAGAAGGAATTAAATCAAGGAAGGCATGAAACGACAAAACTGTCCAGCATAATGATTGTCATGCATAACCTTATAAAATGCACTTCTTTTTACACACATACAAACGTGTCATTCAGTCGCCCTCTACCTCAATAGGTTCTCGGGCCTTTTATTGGGTCAATATTAGAATAAAGAAAAATAAATGCAAGTCCGATTGCTTATCCTTCTCATAGACTGTTTGTCAACCAAGAATATAGAGCAAACTTTGCTCTATTTTATAGTTTGTGGTAGACGAGAAGAGTTGGGTTCATGCCTTTAGCAATGGGGTTTGTGGGATGTGAATACAACAGACCTTTTCAAAAATGATATCCGTTAAGTAGGGACCTCCGCTGATTCGCTAGAAAATAAGCATAACATGATGAAAAAAAGCCACCAGCTTAATAAAAACGTTTATGTTATTATTAAGAGGAAAAATCAGAGATTTTTTTTTGTTATTCAAATGTATTTTTTTAACCTTTTTAGAACGTTCGAAATGATGATTAAAAAAAATGTGTTTTTCTGGCGTCAGCAGGGGACCGTAAATTAGTATAGGAAATTTTACTGCCTTTTTGTACTGTGAAAAACATTGATTTGGACATTATTGCAAAAATCAAATAATTGTCGGATGTTGCCGTAATTCCCCATGTATAATACGCCTTCATCCATAATCCGCACCCCTAAAATGGTGCCGAAAGTGTGGGAAAATGCTTCTACTCACGCATAATACGCACCCCTTGTTTGGTAATCAAACCCTATAAATTGTACCTCTCCAATTTCATTAAGGCCAGCGTTTCCTACTCTTATTTAAAAAATGGTTTCAAGCATCGAATAATATTATTCTAAGTTAGTTGTATGATAATTATTATTTTCTTTTTCTGCAATTTTTAAGGAATTTTTGTAGCTGTACATGATACGCCCCCCTGATTTTGCTTATTATTTTTTTTAGAAAAATGCGTATTATACATGGAGAATTAAGGTAATTAAAATTTCAGGCATTATTCACAAATGATTTAAATCATTTTAGAAAAGTTTCATTTTTTAGAAAAACTTGGCAAAATAACTTTTACATTTTACCCCCCCCACACACACACACACACACCTATTTAATTTATGAAATTTTATGAAATTCATTCAAACTCAGCTTAATATTTATATTAGTTATAAGCACAAGTCCTTGGAGAATTCAAATTCGTTTTTTTTTAATTAAAATTTTTTTTTTCTCAATTTTTTTTTTTAACAGGACCGCTAATAACAGAAATTCTGTTCTGAATCGTAAAATAAAAATGCAATAAAACTAAGACATTATTTAATTAGAAAAGCTTTTAAAATGAAAAAGATATATTATGGATACTATTGTCTTAAGAAAGAGTGCGTGTGTACAGGCTCATTCCTACGCGCTACGTCTTCTTTTCCGCGAGATCAAAACCCAAAAAGCTTTCTAAACAGTCCCTCACATGCTATGTCCTCAGTCATTAATTGTTTCTCTCCGATCACAATCGTTGTGGTAGTTAGGCTTTTCTAGCACAAAGAGTTTCTTGTGAAAAGGCAGTAACAACTTAAATAAACGACCACTTGCCGCTGTATGGATGTGCAAATTAGCTGTCGCACATCCATACGCACACACAAAGCAGCATTGACTGTTGAATTGACGGCTTCGCTAACAGGTGACTCGTATCGGTCTTTCTCGACGGACGGAATCACGTACCGGGTGACCTCTGTCTCGATGGGGCATGCGTCGTGTTCTGTAGCGGGCGTACATGGCCAAGTTTCTAGTTTGGTAGACACGTGAAGACCCGGGTAGTGTTTGTGGCTGAGGAGATTATTAACGTGAGCTTGTTAATCTGATATGGAAGCACGTACGCGATTGAAATTTAAGAACCGTACACTGAGACTGACGATGGAATTCATAAAGACGGTTTCAATTATTGCTTCATTCCTTTACAAAGAATATACAAAGAAATATACCTCAAACATCGTTACATAAATGTAAGTACCACAAAAATTTCGCGATGCCTAATATTCAAAATGATTTTTTTTTAACGAAATGTCTTTCTTGAAGCTTGTATTTTAGTTTTTAATTTCAAGCTAATAGATTAAATTTAATATTTCCAATAAGCAAAACACTAATTTAATTTGTCTGGAAGTAGTTTTGTTTTGAAATCAGTAACATTTGCTGATTTTAGGGATAATTTTAGCCTTTTCATCAGAGTAGTAAATTTTATGCCAAAGTTGTGGTCAGTCTCGATGCGGTGGGCAACCAACGCATTTCACGTATTGTTTTGTAAACCTGTCATCGCAATGTAATTTTCTTTATTAAAAATTCTTTCAAAAATAAAATATATTTTTCTGAAACTTTATTTGGGGAATATTATCCGATTTAAAGTTTAATTAATCTGATTTTAAACAAATATTACTTACTTTAAAGTTAAAATATCGCAGAAATGCATTTTTAATACCACGGTAGCGGTTTATTTTAGGTATTGGAAAGTTGACAGCTTGAATCGTTGACAGAAGTTTATGTAATACTTCTCTACGGTGGATATATCTGTAAAATTTACTTGAGGAATATAACGTGAGCGCCTTTTTTAAATAACTTTTAACTACCTAAAAACTTTAAAGTTTTATTGAATTTTATGTGCAGAGGAAAACTGTATGGCAAAATGGAAGACGTTTTCTTGTGACGCCTTTTGTCCTTTAGGACTTCATTGGACTAAGTTTGGTATGGTGGTATGACTACACATACGCATAAACCAGGAATGCTGGGAATTTTAATTATTTTTTGTTAGTCCGTTTCATTTAAATTCTTTTTCTTTCCGTCATCTTTGTTAGTAGATGTCGCACACTGTGATAATAGAAGTTCTGCCAGGAATTGTGAAATGCTGTAAGAGCCAGGTTGCAAATTTACTGTGGATGACCTTGCGATCAAGGCTCTCTCTAAACATTTTCGTTGTAGTGAACTGTTTTCTCCTTAGATCAGAGTAACACAGCAAAATTGTACCCAGTCTCGTTACGGCGAACAACTAATGCATTTGATGTATTGTCCCTTTCATGTTCATATAATCTTTTATCTGGATTACTTGAGGTTTCTCCTATACATTTCTTGTGACAATTATTACAGGCGATCGTAAATTTCTCCTTCAAATTTTAGCTTGTTGTTTTGTTTAGCATTGACTAATATTTTTTTATATGTATTCTAGCCGATTTCATTTCAACTTAGAGCTAAAAAGTACAATAAGAATAGATCCAACTGAATCCATAAGACGTTGGGTACGAGAGAGAGGAGTTTCAGCTATAACAGTCTAAAGAGAAGTGAAAAAGACTTGAAAGTGAAATTGTACGTGAAACCTGTGAGGCACCTTGTTACTCCAGTAGAGTAAGTTAGAAGGTTAGACTACACATGAGCATTAAATTTAATTTTTTATATATAATATATCCAATTTCATTTAGATTCTTTTTGTCTCCATTATTATTGTTAGTAGATGTCGCACACTGTGATAATAGAAGTTCTGCCAGGAATGGTGAATGTTGTAAGAGCCCAGACGAAAATTTACTTTAGACGACCTTAAGATTAAGGCACTCTCTAAACATTTTCGTCTTAGTGAATTGTTTTTCTCTTTTCATCAGAGTAGTAAATTTTATGCCAAAGTTGTGGTCAGTCTCGATGCGGTGGGCAACCAACGCATTTCACGTATTGTTTTGTAAAATGTCACTTTTGTGTTCATATAATCTTTTATTTAGATTTCTTGAGGTTTCTCCTATGTATTTTTTGTGACAATTATTACAGGCGATCGAGTAAATTCCTCCTTCAGGATTTAGCTTATTGTTTTGTTTAGTATTAACTAAGTCTTTTATTGTTTTAGATGTAGTAGTAACAACTTTTATGTTGAGTTTAGATAGATTCTTTCCAGTTGTAGATGTGAGAGTTTGTTGGTAGGACAATATATTATTTTGATTCATTTGTCAAGACGGGGCGTTTTTCTATTGTGGAATATTTTATAAGCCTTTTGTTTCGCACCGAATATAAAATAATTAAGGTACTGAAAAAGCTTGAAAGTGTTTTCAATGTATTTATCCTCATTATGTAAATAATGTGGGCTGCAAATTCTGATTGCTCTTAAGTAAAACCAAATGAGTATACCGAATTTTATTTTGATGTTATGATGAGAATAGAAATTTATTAGGTTGTTTTTGTTGATTGATTTCCGGTGGACACCGGGTTTTAAATTGCTGTTAAGGTGGCGTAGCTTGATATCTAGGAAGGGGAAGGAATTGTATTCTTCCATTTCCTATGTAAATTCTATTGTAGGTTTGACTTTGTTTAGTTTATCTAAGGACAGGTAAATCAGTATTTATAGATGATATATTAAAAGAGCATCACCAATATATCGGAAATATGTTGATTGTTTTTGGTAAAATATTTTGGAAAGGACCAGATTCGAGAAATTCTAAGATATATATTGTTATAGACAAGCGTATGGTTGCAAGACAGAAATACGACAAAAGCAGAAATAGATTTACGTGATTTATTTCAATAGGAACGTGTGGTTTTGGGACAGCTACCTTGTGGTATAGTTCATAAGCCGGCTGCCGATCCGGGTTGATCTCTCATAGTAGTTCCCACAGGTTTGCGTGGCGTTCCACCTGCTGACTGCTGCTGACTGCCCAGACTGACCGTGACAGATCTCTTCCCCGGCCTCCCGTTGACTGCTTTGTACTTCCCCGTGTAACCCTTTTTATGGCGTTTTTTATGGCTTAACGGTTTGGAAAAACGACGCGAGTATAATTAGGAGGGAAGCATTTTTATTGGTCGAAAAATAGAAGCACTTTGAAATATTTTATTTTTCGACCGGAACTCGTGCGTCGGGCCTATGCGTAAACGACGATAATGGTCATTTTGTGACGGGGCCTTGTCCCGTTCACATCCGACTCTCGCTCTTGAGTATGTTAGTTTATTTGCCTGCAAATCAGCCGAGATATGTCTTATTTTATTTCATAACAATATTATCATTCCACTAAGAGTTTATCCTTTGTTAATCTAATTTTTTGTTTGTAAAAATCATTATTAAATGTGGAAATGTGATTATTGACGAGATGACAGATTTTTATTATTTTAGCTGTTTATTCGGAGAGCTTTTCTTTTTATTGTGGTTGACGCTTTTTGTAGGAGATCAAGGTATTTTTCAACTGGAATGCTGGTGAAAACGGATTTTATATCTAGACTGGCAATGAGTTTGGCAGTCATGTACATTTCCTTTATGTTTTTAAAAAGGCTGCCTGAATTCTTAATTAAGGAGTGAGAACAATAGAAGAGTAACCAGAAAATCAGTAGATAACGATTTCGTATATAAATTTTATTGGGTCATCGACTTTACTTAGTTGATCTACTAGGTCGCCTAAATCAGTATAACGAGGATATATAAGTAGAGCATCAGCACTTATTTTGGAAAGGATCATATGACAAATGCATGGCCAGTTTAAATATATTTTTTATTCGTTGGATTTGTCAAGAGGGGCCGCTTTTCTATTTTGTAATACTTTATGATCCTTTTGTTTCGCATTGAATATGAAATATTTATGGCTTTGAAAGTGTTTTCAATGTATTTCTCCTCTTTATGTAAATAATGTGGGCTGCAAATTCTGAGTGCTCTTAAGTAGAACACGGGGATTATTCTGGATTTTATTTTGCTGTTATGATGGGAATAGAAGTTTATGAGACCATCTTTGATATGCCCATTTTTGGTGGACACTAAGTTTTAAGCTATTCTTAAGGTGGTGAGGTATGGTATCTAGGAAATTGTTTTCTTCCATTTGGTATGTAAATTCTATTGTAGGTTCGACTTTGTTTAGTTTATCTACAAGATTAGGTAAACCAGTATCACAGGAATATTTTAATAGAGCATCATCAATATATCGGAAATATGTTGATTGTTTGGGTGAAATATTTTGGAAAAGACCAGACTCGAGAAATTCTAAGAAGATACATATTATCATTCCACTAAGAGGTGATCCGTTGGTAATCTAATTTCTTGTTTGTAAAAATTATTATGAAATTTGAAAAGGCATTGATTGTGGATCAGGCGACAGATTTTTATGGTTTTACCTGTTTGTCGGGAGAGCTTTTCTTTTGATTGTGGTTGACGCTTTTTTAGGATATTAAGGTATGTATTTTTCATCTGGGACGTTGGTGTAAACGTATTTTTAAAAAAAATCTAGACTGGCCATGAGTTTCATAGTCATGTTCATTTCCCTTAAGTTTTTAAATAGGTTGCCTGACTTCATTATATGAAATGAAATAATTGTCCCAAGGAGAAGTATTAAATTTTTTGTTATGGGTTTCTCCAGTTTGCCCGTGTGTGGGTGGGGAGCACTGAGATGAGGAGGCCCATCAGGATACCTGTTTTGTGGGTTTTCCTATTTTTTTATTTTTTTGCTAGGTTCCTTAGTGTATTTAGGTGTGTGGTAATGTATTTTCATTGTTGGTTTCTACAGTAGCAGTGATTAGGCCTTGAATGAAGCCTTCGGTAAATTCAGTGTTATTTGGTTTATGATTTTTTATTATAGTGTCTACTATGTCTCCTTTCCGAATACCAGTGGCAAATTTTAAACCAAGGCTGAAGGCTCCACGTTCTGAATTGGATAGGTTTATATCTGATAGATGCTCATTTAGATCTGGCCTTCCAACATATTTCCACTTGCTGTTACTGCATAGGGTGTTGACATTTTGTCTCGTTGTTGTTTTGGCTGTCACTTATTTGTTTCATTGTTTGTTGTTGTGGAGTCATTTCCGGTTTTGTTACAAAGCTCTTTTTGTGAAGTCGAAGTTCAACATTCCTGGCTTTTTTAATGGTTAGTTTTTCCAGTTCTTCAGTTGATGCCTTTAAGAAATCGTATTTAAATTTACTATAGTTATCGCTCTCATTTGTCATAATGGGCGCCCGTATTTACAAAAATCGGCACGTTTATACACACAAAAACATTTAAAATATCTTTTTAAAATATTTGTGTTCGATGAGTTGTACTAAATTTTTCAATTTAGAATTAGTAAATATAGAGTTTTTACTTAATAACAATATCACCTAAACTAACTTCTGTAAGATTCATTAAATTCCGACAAATATTTGTTTTTTTTTTGCAAGAATTTCAAACTCAATGTGTTTTTCAACGGAAAAAAAGTCGATAAAATTTCCTATACAGAAAAAACCTCTCATCTACGCCCCCACCCCTCAACTGATTTCTGATGCAACGGGCAAAATTTGCAAGTAAAATAAAAAAAAGAATCTGCAGGAAAAAAAAACTTCCAAATCGTCAGCGATGTATTTCAAAACTTACGGTTTTAGCTGAACGAGTCGTTTCAGTTTTCAAAGTAACCGCTTGGCGGCGGTGGCTGGCCTTTCAATTGTAAACAAAGACGGGTGTAAAGTACGATACATTAGCGCATTAGCGCGTGTGTGAGAAAACTTCTGTGAGAAATCTTTTATTTTTGTTATTTTGATTAATATATTAAGTATATATTTATTTATGCCATATATCCATGTTCATAGTATTTACATTATGATCATAACTACTGGCAGTTACCATAGTGGTTTTATAACGCAAAAATAATCCCTTCCCATCTACGGACAATCGGCTTTAACGGGACCATCCTTCCCCCTATTAGTCCGTTGATGAGAGGTCTGTCTGTAGTAAACTTTGGCTGTCGGGCTGAACAAAAAAAAAAAATTAATCAAAATTTCGAACGTTCTAAAAAGGATAGAAAAATATAATTTAATAATAAAAAAAGTCTTTGGTATTTCCTGTTAATAATAAAATACAGATTTTGATGTTAAAACTTTGTTTTAATTAAGTTTGACACATTTTTTTTTATTATGTCATGCTCATTATTTGACAAACCAATGGCGGTACCTACATAAATGTTAATGGAGAAATGAGACAAAGAGGAAAAAAATTATTGACAACGCGTTTAGTTTTCGTTAGGTAGTCAGGTAGGGGTTTTCAGGTCAGAATGCAAGACAAATCTGTATGCGTGTGTTTTATTTTTATTATTATTATTATCATTATTATCATTATTATTATTATTATTATTATTATTATTTCCTTTGATATCTGGCGTTTACACATTTCTTTCCGCGTCCCGCCCAGGGACCTAAGGTTAGAAATGGCATCATGACACTTTCCACTGCAAAAAAAATAAAAAAATAATTACATAGATAAAGCCCTTCGTAAAGTGTGGGCTGTACTTGTCAGAACAATTTTTTGTATCTCTTTGAGGCATGGACTTCCAGGGATCCCTTCAATCAGCCTACTGGAATCTTTTCCAACCAGTCCAAGGGCTCCAACTACAACAGGGATTGTTGATGTTCCCATGTGCCACATTTTTGAGATTTCTATTTCAAGGTCCTTGTTTTTTGACAGTTTTTCGAATATCTTCAAAGATACATTGCAGTCTGCAGGGACTGCCATATCAATAAGGATTATTATTATTATTATTATTATTATTATTATTATTATTATGAGAACCATTAATGTCTGTCATGTTGCGCCATCTTACGGCCCGAATGAAAACAAATGTGTGGTTTCTTTTATTTTTTGTGTTAAAAAGAAAAGATCCCCTTTACCCACTCCACCAACTCGTATAACACATTGTGGCACAATTGCTTTTGCAATGATTATTGATATTATGTATAAGACTGGTCTTAGGTTTATCGTCGGTAGCTGTGAGATCAGCGCACTCTCAATACATTTTCTTCTTAATGAATTTATTTTCTCTCTCCTGATCAGACTGGCATTTATTAAGTTGAAATTGTGACCAGATTTGTTATGGTTAACTAGCAGTGCCTTCAAAGTGTTTTTATGCCGCATATCTCTGCGGGATTCACACAGTTCTGCTTCTTCCAGAGATCCTTAATTAGCATGCACATGACACTCTGCCAATACTTCATAAATAATGGACTATTTTGATGAGCAGGAAAGACAGAAAAGATATATCAGATACTGTTTGGTTTTAGTGGGAGAAAGAAAGAAAGAATAAATGAATGAATGAATGAATGAACGAAAAGAGGTCTAAAACAGGACCGTATAACAGAAAGAAAGAAAGAATGAATGAATGAATGAAAAGAGGTCTAAAACAGGACCGTATAACAGAAAGAAAGAAAGAATGAATGAATGAATGAAAAGAGGTCTAAAACAGGACCGTATAACAGAAAGAAAGAAAGAATGAATGAATGAATGAAAAGAGGTCTAAAACAGGACCGTATAACAGAAAGAAAGAAAGAATGAATGAATGAATGAAAAGAGGTCTAAAACAGGACCGTATAACAGAAAGAAAGAAAGAATGAATGAATGAATGAAAAGAGGTCTAAAACAGGACCGTATAACAGAAAGAAAGAAAGAATGAATGAATGAATGAAAAGAGGTCTAAAACAGGACCGTATAACAGAAAGAAAGAAAGAAAGAAAGAAAGAAAGAATGAATGGATGAATGAATGAATGAATGAATGAAAAGAGGTCTAAAACAGGACCGTATAACAGAAAGAAAGAAAGAAAGAAAGAAAGAAAGAAAGAAAGAATGAATGAATGAATGAATGAAAAGAGGTCTAAAACAGGACCGTATAACAGAAAGAAAGAAAGAAAGAATGAATGAATGAATGAATGAATGAATGAATGAATGAATGAAAAGCGGTCTAAAACAGGACCGTATAACAGAAAGAAAGAAAGAAAGAAAGAATGAATGAATGAATGAATGAATGAAAAGAGGTCTAAAACAGGACCGTATAACAGAAAGAAAGAAAGAAAGAAAGAAAGAAATAAATAAAGAAAGAATGAATGAATGAATGAATGAAAAGAGGTCTAAAACAGGACCGTATAACAGAAAGAAAGAAAGAAAGAAAGAAATAAAGAAAGAAAGAATGAATGAATGAATGAATGAATGAATGAATGAAAAGAGGTCTAAAACAGGACCGTATAACAGAAAGAAAGAAAGAAATAAAGAAAGAATGAATGAATGAATGAATGAATGAAAAGAGGTCTAAAACAGGACCGTATAACAGAAAGAAAGAAAGAAAGAAAGAAAGAAAGAAAGAAAGAAAGAAAGAATGAATGAATGAATGAATGAAAAGAGGTCTAAAACAGGACCGTATAACAGAAAGAAAGAAAGAAAGAAAGAAAGAAAGAAATAAATAAATAAAGAATGAATGAATGAATGAATGAATGAAAAGAGGTCTAAAACAGGACCGTATAACAGAAAGAAAGAAAGAAAGAAAGAATGAATGAAAAGAGGTCTAAAACAGGACCGTATAATAGAAATAAATAAATAAAGAAAGAAAGAAAGAAAGAAATAAATAAAGAAAGAATGAATGAATGAATGAATGAATGAAAAGAGGCCTAAAACAGGACCGCATAAAATAAATAAATAAATAAAGGACGCCTAACACATGACGGTATAGAAGAAAGAGAGAACAGAGGTCTAAAATAGGACAGCAAAAAGAAAGAGATAACTCTGGTGTCTTATCAAGTGATGGTACTGAATGTAGAATCAAGATTCTACTTTCAACACCATCACTTTATAAGACACCAGAGGTATTGAAACAAAATAGCAATCTTTGTAGTGATTTTGTAACATATTTATGTTATAATTTTCGAATAAATTATATATATATATATATATATATATATATATATATATATATATATATATATATATATATATATATAAAAACAACTGAAAAGTTGAAAATTAAAAAAAATTGAATGTTTTTTTTGTGAAAGTATTTATTTATATTTATATATATATATATTTGATATTTCAGATCGGCCCCGATCTTTCATCAGAAATGACTGTTTTCAGAAGTTTGTTTACATTAAGTAGCGTCCGTCGCGAGATGCGGACGTCACGTGATATGGAATGCAACTGTTTGAATATTTCTAACGTAAATCTAACTGTAGTAATATTTTAGATGTTGTTTTAAAAAATGTTTAACTATATCTAAAAAAAAATTTTTGTTTAACTATTGAAATAATTATAAAGACTTAAAATACCCAAGTCTTTATTTAACCCTAGTTTATATGTATTTAATTTTAAAATCTAGTATTTTTCTTTTTTTCTGCGCGTACTAGATTTTAAAATTAAATCAAAGCTCATAAGAAAAGAAAATAAAATAATTAAAGAATAGAAATTACCAGCTATACATTTTGTTACTTAAAGAATAAAAAACTTACCAGCAATATATTTTGTTACTAAAAGAATAAAAAAACTTACCAGCAATACATTTTGTTACTTAAAGAATAAAAAATTACCAACAATACATTCTATTACTAAAAAGAATAAAAATTGCCAGCAATAAATTGTCGTACTAAAAGAATAAACAATTACCAGCAATTCATTTTGTTACTAAAAGAATAAAAGAAATTACCAGCAATAAACTTTGTTACTAAAAGAATAAAAAAAAATACCAGTAATACATTTTCGTAGTAAAAGAATAATAAATTACCACAATACATTTAGTTGGGCCAAAAATACCAAACTCACAAGTAAATAAAACTGCGGCATTAAATGACACATGAGGAGTTTCTATACCGTTTAACAAAGTAACCCAAATCTATTCGGAGAGATAAACTATTTTATACACTATAGAGTCTTTAAATTGTTAAATTCTTCTTCCGTGCCATAAACACTGACAGGATCTTCATCATTTGCTATGATTAGTTTATGTCTACATATCTACGAAACTTTCTTTATAATTTTCAAAGCATGACTATTTTAGGCTCTAAAACAATGTTGATTGGCTTACTGAGAATAGCAGAATATATTGCGAAATGCTGGCATTCAAAATATTCTTCTGGGAGATATTAAAAGATAGTACTTGATTCTTAAATGGGAAATACCTAAAGTTTCCATCGGGAATTTGTTAGGCGGTAAGATATAAACATTTAATTATATCGCATCAGCCCCATAAACTGAATTAGATCGACAAAATATTTAATATAATTTGCAAAATCTGCAGTTAAGTTAAATTCTAAACTTTTTGGAATTGTTAACGAATGATAATAACCAGTGAATAGTTTATAAAAAATTACGTTTTTTTAATCTTTTCACGCCAAGCATGGCGATAAATGACACCAAGGGTTACTGAGAATGATGCAAGAGAATTACTAAGACTTTAAGGACAATCAAATAAAAATGCTTCAAGGAGACGGAAGATGGCGCTAATGCCACTAAGGCGCAAGGGATTACGGGGAGTGAAAGAGAATGAGAAGACTTTAGTGAGGAGAAAGGACAATAAAAGAACAGATTTCAGGAAGACAGAAGATGGCGATAATGCCACTAAGATGCAAGGGGTTACTGGGAGTGAAAGAGAATGAGAAGACTTTAGTGAAGAGAAAGGAAAATGAAAGAACAGGTTTCGGGAAGACAGAAGATGGCGATAATGCCACTAAGATGCAAGGGGTTACTGGGAGTGAAAGAGAATGAGAAGACTTTAGTGAAGAGAAAGGAAAATAAAAGAACAGGTTTCGGGAAGACATAAGATGGCGCTAATGCCACTAATACTCAAGGGGGTTACTGGGAGTGATGAAAGAGAATCACTAAAATTGTTTCGGATAGAGAATGTTATGCAGTTCGTAAGTAATATTATGTCAGTTTTTGTCTATTTTATTGTTATATATATATACATATATATATATATATAATATATATATATATATATATATATATATATATATATATATATATATATATATATATATAACAAAATGGGGGTTCAACGAACTAAAGTGATGGTTACATTGATGTAACTACAGGTGCTAACGAAAGAGAGAGGTTTCTTGAGAATTTTAAATTTTATTTTATTTGATTTGATTTATTTGTAGGTATATGCGTAATGTAATACTTAAATGCAGCGATCAATTTTGAGTTCTTCTGTAGTTTATTTTTGCCAATCGCATTTACTCCTCCCTATCTTTTAGGATGAAGACCCAATGTAGCTTTAATGCCGTCCGATTAAGCCATTTATAAATAACTTCAGCATATTTTTCCTGCATCTGACGCTCGTCTTAAATTATTTGCCCCTCTGTTTAACACATTAAGACCGCGCCAAAATTGGGGTGGGGGGGGTGTTACATAACTCATATTTTTTTGTCTTCATCCCAAGGCAACTTTACGTAATTAGAATTATTTTTATACACTATAGAGTCTTTAAATTGTAAAAATTGTTCTTCTGTGCCATAAATACTGAGAGGATATTCAGCATTTTCCATGAGTAGTTTCTGTCTAGATTACATATCTACGAAACTTTCTTTATAATTTTCAAAGCATGACTATTTTAGGCTCTAAAACAATGTTGATCGGCTTACTGAGAATAGCAGAATATATTGCGAAATGCTGGCATTCAAAATATTCTTCTGGGAGATATTAAAAGATAATACTTGATTCTTAAATGGGAAATACCTAAAGTTTCCATAGGGATTTTCTTAGGCGGTAAGATATAAGCATTATATCGCATAAGCTCCATAAACTGAATTAGATCGACAGCCCAAAACTTTGCACTGAGAAATATTTAATATATTTTGCAAAATCTACAGTTAAGTTAAATTCTAAACTTTTTGAAATTGCTAACGAATGAGAATAACTAGTGAAAACAATCGACAAAATCCAGAGACAGATATGTGTGGTAATAGGTCCTGAGCTGGCATCTCGTCTACAGTCACTTTCTCACTGTGACTTCCCTCTGTCTTTTCTAAACATATTTTCATGGCAACCGCTCTGATGAGCTACTTTCAATGGTACCTAAACTGCATGATTTTAAGCGTACTACTAGGTTGGCATCACGGTCCCACCTTTTCACTGCGGAAACGGTGAAATGTAACCTACGCTTCTACTCCAACGGCTTATTCTCTTGCACTTCTCGACAGTGGAACTCCCTTCCTCTTACTTGATTCCCTGATAGCTACAATCTTCAAATAATCAAATGTAATGTCAATCGACATCTTCTGAGGCCTTGATCTTGATTCTCCTCCTCCTCATTTATCCTTTCCTCAAACACCTCGCTTTACTCTTGCTCTCACTCCCTGTAGCCCCTTACGTATCCCCACCTTGTTTGGGGTGAAATGCTTTATATATCTGTTCGAGACTGTCGTTTCGAGTTCTCGCCATGAAATATGAAGGTTGATTGCCAATAAGAAAATTCCAAGTTGTAGTTTAATGTAAGCGGTAGTGAAGCAAAGAAGCCCAACCCTTCGGCTTTTTGGTGGGGTCAGGATACAAACAATGGATCCTTCTTTGTGAACTGATAACAATTTCATTAATTAGAGTAGGTCAAGTCTTATTGAAATTCATTCCGGTGCTATACGAACATAGTGAAAAAATCATACAGTCAACAGTGCCATTAAGATGTCGTGTTTTTAAGAACAAAAAGAATGCTAACAAAGAAATGAACAAAGCAAGCCTCATTTTTTATTTATTTTCAGACGGGACTTATTCCAATTTATCATTCAATTTCTCTTTCTGCTTTTTCCCCTTTTAAAATCGTAAAGTTTTGTTTTGTTCTGATTTGTTTTGTTCTGATTTGTTTTACGGTATATCAACCTCAATGGGTTATTTAATGCCGTCAAGATTTTTTATTGCTGGTTATATTTTCTATCTATCTATCTATCTATCTATCTATCTATCTATCTATCTATCTATCTATATAGTGGTTTGTTTTGTTTTACGGCATATCAACCACAACGGTTTATTTAATGCCGTCAAGATTTTTACTGCTAATAATAGTTTTTTTCAAAATTGTATTGCTGGGAATATTTTTTTTTTTAAATATATTGTTTACATTATTTTTCAAAAACGTTTTGCTTGTAATATGTTTTTCCAAAAATGCATTTCCGGCATTAAAACCTATTTTTTACCCTTTCACAGTGGGGGTTAACTAAAAAGATCCTCTACGTAAATTATTGTTAATTCTTTTATCACTTGTTTCCTTGTTTGGTTTGGTTTGGTTTACAGCATATCAACCTTTATGGGTTATTTAATGCCAATATTTTTTTATTGCTGGTTCTATCTATCTATCTATCTATCTATCTATCTATCTATCTCAGTATATATTGGTTTGGTTTGTTTTCTTTTACGGCATCTCAACCTCAATGGGTTATTTAATGCCGACAAGATTTTCATTCCTGCTAATACTTTTTATCTATCTATCTATCTATCTATCTATCTATCTATCTATCTATCTATCTATCTATCTATCTATCTATCTATTTCAGTATATATTGGTTTGGTTTGTTTTGTTTTACGGCATATCAACCTCAATGGGTTATTTAATGCCGACAAGACTTTTATTAATGGTAATATTTTTTCCAGAAATGTATTGCTGGTAATATTTTTTTACAAAAATATATTACTGGTAGTAAAACCCATTTTTCCCATTCACAGAGGAGGTTAACTCTTTGCCCATAGCTGGGACACTAACAGGTGCTATCACACTGGGAAAAGGTGGACCTGGGAACATTAGCAATTAACAGGTGATTCCACGCTCCTCAAAACCTCCTGATCAGAGGCCTTGCTGTTGGACGTAGTTTATCGTCTTACCAAGGACGCGGATGGAGTTTACACAAGAGGGACAGACGCGGTAGTATAAATTTTGAGAGACAGCGGAAGGAAGAACTTCAAGCGGATGCATACCTGTTCGCTGTCTTAGCATCCCTCCACGGGCGGTCTTGCCCTGTCTATCTATCTGGGTACGAAAATCGTATCGGCGCATCAAAATTTTGTCGTTTTGGTCCTATATGCAAAACTTAGACAAAGGCCATCTATCACTGTCAGAATACTACGCTACGAGGTTTTGCGACTAATCGCTGACAATCCTGGCCCAGCCTCTACATTCTGTGACACTACTCTTTCGCTATTTCCATCTCAAATGTGCAGACAAACTACATTCCTTAGTACACAGCAGTCAAGACACTTCCCGCTAAAACCCGACATACCGCATACACTGGAACGAGTTATTACTTTAGTATGAAGGAAATTAATTCGGACAATATCTTCCCCAGAACGTTCATTTTGGGAAACAGACTAACTAGAACATTGGTCTCCAAACATTTTTTTTCTGAGCCTTATTTTCGGAGTGAGGATTTGCTCGCGACTCACCAAAGAGAAGTCCCGGTGAAAAGGTGCAAGCTGCTCTACGGCAAAGAAGGTCCAGAGAGAAAGGGTTAAATGGGGATAACCGTGGATTCGAGGTCAGAACATGTTCACTGATAACTCTCTCCTCCAATTTGCGGACCCTAGTTAATATATTCTTAATACTTGATATAATGCAAAAATATCACAGTGATAACATCGGTCAATAATTTTTACAACTATTTATACTGGTACTCGTGCATGCAATTAAAAGTAATCCGTAATAATATTTTAAGTTTTGGAATACTATTTATTTTTGACATATGAAGTATTTATATCTGTTTCTAAATCTTTGATTGTCTTTCAATCATTCTGCTTTACACGATATCCTCTTCCGGGGAAGCTATGAGGCATGACCACTGATCCGGAGGAGACTATCACAAATATTACCGTCCTAGGTAAGACGATAAACTACATCCGCGTCCTGGGTAAGACAATAAACTACATCCGCGTCCTGGGTAAGACGATAAACTACATCCGTGTCCTGGGTAAGACGATGAACTATATTCTCGTCCTAGGTAAGACGATAAAGTACATTCGCATCCTGGTTAAGACGATAAAATACATTCGGCTCCTGGGTAATACAATAAAATACATTGGCGTCCTAGGTAAGACGGTAAACTATAACCGCGTCCTGTGTATGACGATAAGCTGCATTCGCGTCCTGGGTAAAACGATAAAATACATCCGCGTCCTGAGGAAGACGATAATTTACATCCGCGTCCCGGGTAAGACGATAAACTACATCCGCGTCCCGGGTAAGACGATAAACTACATCCGCGTCCTGGGTAAGACGATAAACTACATCCGAGTCCTGGGTAAGACGATGAACTATATTCTCGTCCTAGGTAAGACGATAAAGTACATTCGCATCCTGGTTAAGACGATAAAATACATTCGGCTCCTGGGTAATACAATAAAATACATTGGCGTCCTAGGTAAGACGGTAAACTATAACCGCGTCCTGGGTATGACGATAAGCTGCATTCGCGTCCTGGGTAAAACGATAAAATACATCCGCGTCCTGAGGAAGACGATAATTTACATCCGCGTCCCGGGTAAGACGATAAACTACATCCCCGTCCCGGGTAAGACGATAAACTACATCCGCGTCCTGGGTAAGACGATAAACTACATCCGAGTCCTGAGTAAGACGATAAACTACATTCGCGGCTTGGTAAGACGATAAACTACATCCGCGTCCTGGGTAAGATGATAAACTACATTCGCATCCTGGTTAAGACGATGAACGAAATTAGCGTCTTGGGTAAGGCGATAAATTACATATACATATATTTTTGCTGTAAGCTTCTATGCAGGGATCGTTAATGCATAATGGTTCGCAATGAGGAGAAAAGCCGAGGTCCAATTCCAATTGGGTTCATTTTTTTTTTCACTTACGCGCAAATACCGTTTAGATAGAGATTAATCTTCCACTTCGCCCGGGCTGTAGATTAAATAGTATGACATGTATCAGTAAACCATCAATATCTGCAAAATAATCTGACTATTCAACAATATTTTATGTCTTTGAATATCCTGAAAAAGGGCGATACAGTGTAAAAAATATACAAATGAGTCGATTAATTACTGGCTATCAAAGAAGCGAATAGAGAAAGAAGATGAGAAAATCAAAGTTATTACATCTGCTAACACATATAATAAATAACAAGCCAACCGTCTATATTACAGTTTATCACAAGCATTTTAGAAAGGGGTCACTCAGCAATAACCGTTTTTTTTTATCTTTCTGGTTTTAATTTATCAGTGAGAACAATGCAAATATTTTGAGCCAAGCCCATAAGATAGGATAAACAGGATGTTGGGTGGGGTAATCTATTCAGCTTTTTACCTCACCCTAAATAGTTTAGCCTATTTTTCGAAATGCTTTGACTCTTATTTGAACCTATATAAAACTTGAATCTAACATCTCCAGGTAGAAGTCTGGGTTTTAATTTCTGCCATTATTTTAACTGCTATTTACTTTCATCTTCATTTTTTATTAGATGAAGCATTGTCAGCCATTATTATTAATTTTTGACTAGGATTTACTTTCATCTACATTTTTTATTAGATGAAGCATTGTCAGCCATTATTATTAATTTTTGACTAGGATTTACTTTCATCTTCATTTTTTATTAGATGAAGCATTGTCAGCCATTATTATTAATTTTTGACTAGGATTTACTTTCATCTTCATTTTTTAGTAGATAAAGCATTGTCAGCCATTATTATTAATTTTTAACTAGGATTTACTTTCATCTTCATTTTTTATTAGATGAAGCATTGTCAGCCATTATTATTAATTTTTGTCTAGGATTTACTTTCATCTTCATTTTTTATTAGATGAAGCATTGTCAGCCATTATTATTAATTTTTGACTAGTATTTACTTTCATCTTCATTTTTTATTAGATGAAGCATTGTCAGCCATTATTATTAATTTTTAACTAGGATTTACTTTCATCTTCATTTTTTATTAGATGAAGCATTGTGAGCCATTATTATTAATTTTTGACTAGGATTTACTTTCATCTTTATTATTTATTAGATGAAGCATTGTCAGCCATTATTATTAATTTTTGACTAGGATTTACTTTCATCTTTATTATTTATTAGATGAAGCATTGTCCGCCATTATTATTAATTTTTGACTAGGATTTACTTTCATCTTCATTTTTTATTAGATGAAGCATTGTCAGCCATTATTATTAATTTATGACTAGGATTTACTTTCATCTACATTTTTTATTAGATGAAGCATTGTCAGCCATTATTATTAATTTTTGACTAGGATTTACTTTCATCTTCATTTTTTATTAGATGAAGCATTGTCAGCCATTATTATTAATTTTTGACTAGGATTTACTTTCATCTTCATTTTTTATTAGATAAAGCATTGTCAGCCATTATTATTAATTTTTAACTAGGATTTACTTTCATCTTCATTTTTTATTAGATGAAGCATTGTCAGCCATTATTATTAATTTTTGACTAGGATTTACTTTCATCTTCATTTTTTATTAGATGAAGCATTGTCAGCCATTATTATTAATTTTTAACTAGGATTTACTTTCATCTTCATTTTTTATTAGATGAAGCATTGTCAGCCATTATTATTAATTTTTGACTAGGATTTACTTTCATCTTCATTTGTTATTAGATAAAGCATTGTCAGCCATTATTATTAATTTTTGACTAGTATTTACTTTCATCTTCATTTTTTATTAGATGAAGCATTGTCAGCCATTATTATTAATTTTTAACTAGGATTTACTTTCATCTTAATTTTTTATTAGATGAAGCATTTTCAGCCATTATTATTAATTTTTGACTAGGATTTACTTTCATCTTTATTATTTATTAGATGAAGCATTGTCCGCCATTATTATTAATTTTTGACTAGGATTTACTTTCATCTTCATTTTTTATTAGATGAAGCATTGTCAGCCATTATTATTAATTTTTGACTAGTATTTACTTTCATCTTCATTTTTTATTAGATGAAGCATTGTCAGCCATTATTATTAATTTTTGACTAGGATTTACTTTCATCTTCATTTTTTATTAGATGAAGCATTGTCAGCCATTATTATTAATTTTTGACTAGGATTTACTTTCATCTTCATTTTTTATTAGATGAAGCATTGTCAGCCATTATTATTAATATTTGACTAGGATTTACTTTCATCTTCATTTTTATTATATGAAGCATTGTCAGCCATTATTTTTAATTTTTGACTAGTATTTACTTTCATCTTCATTTTGTATTAGATGAAGCATTGTCAGACATTATTATTAATTTTTGACTCTTACTTCCTTTCATCTTCATTTATTATTAGGTGAATTATTCTCAAATCGGCTTCAATTGCAAAACTCCGTATTCCTTTTGGATCTATCTCTGGGGACGTCTGTGACTACTGATTGCGCATAGCCTTTATATATCATCTCCCAGTCGTGCGCCCTGGATAAGTTACTCTCGTTGCGGGATACTTGTATTTCTGGATAGAAATATCAGTCAACATTATGTTGCGAGAATCACCTTTTTGGTTGTGATGTGTATAGACATTTTATATTCATGCCCCACTGAAACATTTACTCTGCAAACAATAATGGCGGACTCAATGTGAGTCCGGGTAAAAATATAAAGAAATAAAACAAAGAATATAAAACAAACGACAATACATTGAATTACATATGTACACAGTTGTAATGAAAGGATAAACTTTTAGAACTTGCTATAAGTATAACGTGCATGTTTGTGTGTATGTGTGTCTGTGAAACAAGTGTGTTTGATAGACACATGTATGTATGTGTGTGTATGACAGAGAGTTGGGACGTCAACAGAGGACCAAGGAAGCGTACTCGCCTAATCGGCACCGTTCTTTATCTACGTCGACTACATCGGGAAGCGAGAGTTAAATAGAACAGAGACTATATGATTGAGTCTTTGCAGACTTCAAGTGCGCCCCCAAGCAGACGTTTTGGCAAAGTCAAGCGGGATAACCCGCATTCCAGTCTTACCGCCAAAGGACTGAATATTGACCAAACAGAATGTTAACTTTATCTCACGAGATTAACGGATGTTTACTACTGATTTCAATGAAAACCAGTCACAATTACGGATTCTGACTCAAGATTAACCACTAGTCTTATATACCGGTTTGACACTATGTTAATGGTAAAATTACTCTTTTTCATACAGCAGACTTTCGAGGTTTAGTAACCGAACAGGTTGTGTTAATTTCGGTTGAAATTTATAAAATAATTCTATAAAAATAGATTTCTCAAGTGTTACCGATTTTTCTTGAATTGATGGGTAATAAAGGTTTTGGCAACCTACGGCACTCGTGCCACACGTGGCACGTAAAACAGTTTCCAATGGCACGCAGCCACAAATGACATCACGAAGTCCCAACCAATAACTACTACAAAGAAAAGAGGATATTTAGCTGTTTCAATTTTAATATATACTAAGTATATATACTATATATTACTATATAACATATATTGTAGAACAGTTATATTGACCTTGACTTGTAAAAAAATTACGTATGCTGTTGGCACACTGAATGATTTAAAAACCCTAAGTCGTCAGATAACAAAAAGTTGCCGACTCTTGGTGCAGTAGGTCAACATTTTAATTATAACATTATGAACACGGTAATTTTATTCACTATTTATTTAATATTCTTTTATCTCCTCCACCAACAAGAGTAGATAAGTTCGCCTATCGTCGGGTTCACACTCCTCTCCAGTCTTTTGAACAGGATTAGAGATTTATCCCTTGTTTCCTGTTTAGGAGTGAGTTTCCGGTTCCTTCTAAAGTCTACTACAGCTCTATGCTCATATTAGCGTAGGAAAAGGACAAGCGTTAGAGGCTTACTCCACGCAGTAAACCTATTCCTTGACTGGCTTTTGAGACTTGTATTGGGTGAATACTAGTAAAAACAAAAAGTTCTCTTATTTTTTACATCCACTATCCATTTTTGTGGTTGCTGCTGTTGGCGGTCTTCAAGTTATATGTTTTTAGTTTTTTGGTAAAGCTCTGTGAGTTTTTAAGTCCAGTCTATAGGGCAGGCATGGGCAACCTTTTTCGAATAGTGGGCCGAGGGATCTTCATAAGGCGGGACGCATTACTAAAAGAAATAAAGTATTTTTTTTTAATTAAAGATACCGCATGAATTTTCACAACAAAAGTACCTACCTTAAAAATGGGGAAAAGTTGTTATTTTTCTTTTGGGTAAAGATTCATTTTATAATTAGAACAAATGCAAGTCTAGGTAAAATATTATCACTAATGACACGTGATTAACCCACATTACTGGGCGTGATTTATTTCTAATTTATTCATTTGGGGATACAAAAATATTTGTAAAAAAATAAATAATTATCATTGACGTTGTCTGTTTCTGAAGCAAAAGATGTTTGCACCTATGATCTTCCTTAGTGACAAGTGTCAATGATTTAAAATGCTTACGATTTTACCTTCAATAAAAAGTTACAACGTTCAAGAAACATTGCACTTAATTGTTTATGTATCTGGTTATGCAAGAGAGTATGTGAGTGAACAAGTGAGAAGGAAATGAAACAGACAACATTTTAATAAACATTATTTTCTTCATGAAATTAGGCGTACCATTCATAAAGCCAGTCGGGCCGCATGTCGCCCGCGGGCCGCAATTTGCCTGTGACCGCTATAGGTTGTGATGAAGGATCGTCTTTAAGATTCAAAGAGTTTATTTGAAGACATTTTTACCATGCAAAGTTTTATATGTTGTTGAATTAACCAACTTAGTCTATGAGGATGCACACCAATTCCACACTGTTTAGATAACGCTAAAAAGATCCCAGACGTAAATTATTGTTAATTCTTTTATCACTTATGTCCTAGTCTAGTTTGGTTTGGCTTGTTTTAAGGAAAATCAACCTCAATGGGTTATTTAATGCCGACAAGATTTTTATTGTTGGTAATATTTTTTCAAAATCTATTGATGGTAATAATTTGTAACAAAAATGTATTGCTGTTATTAAAACCTATTTTTACACGTTTTGACCGCAGTTTGAGGGTTAACTATTTGGCCATAGCTGGGACCTGAACAGGTGCTACAACCCTGGTTCAGGATGGACATGGGGACACCAGCAATTAACAGGTGGTTCCATGCTCCTCAAAACCTCCTGATAAGAGACCTTGCTGTCGAATGTAGTTTATCGTATTACCCAGGACGCGGATGTAGTTTATCGTCATGCCCAGGACGGTGTAGTTTATCGTTTTACCCAGGACGCGGATGTAGTTTATCGTCATGAAGGGCGGTGTAGTTTATCGTATTACCCAGGACGCGGATGTAGTTAATCATCATGCCCAGGACGGTGTAGTTTATCGTTTTACCCAGGACGCGGATGTAGTTTACCATCATACCCAGGACGGTGTAGTTTATCGTCTTGCCCAGGACGCGGATGTAGTTTATCCTCATACCCATAACGCGGATGTAGTTTATCGTCTTACCCAGGACGCCGATGTAGTTTATCGTCTTACCCAGGAGTCGGATGTAGTTTATCGTCATACCCAGTGCAGATTGTTTCATAGAAATCCTTGACATTTGGATAGTGACAGAAACACGATGTTATAGTAATTGTAGACTAATAAAGAAATGTAAAGTTATATAAAAATAATCAAAATAAATTAAAAATGTAATGCATTAGACCAGTGATGCTTATTACAGGTTCATTTAAGGGTTGGGATGTTTAAAAATTAACTAGATAAAGATTTTGACGATAAAACTTAGCTTTTATCAAGTTTGTGGCATTTTTTTCATCATGGTATGCTACTTTCAGCGAATTATTGTAGATGTCCATTTAAAAGCTTGATAGGCCGTAAAGAAACAAAGACATCAATCAATCCATTCGTAAATGGGAGATGAAAAAACTGAAAAGAAGAAACTGTGATATTTATTTTGCGTCTAACGGAGAATGTTCTGGTTGATTATAATCCGTTCGGGCACTGGTTAGAAGGCGTTATTGTGACTGATGCCATTCTGTGTTAGATGATCGTAATTCTGCTACTGTCTCCTGTCGCCTGTTTTCCGTGTCTCCCTTGGCATGTGTATTAAGATTCAGAAACATGTCCATTGGATGGGATATGACAAAACAATACAACCTCCATTGGCATCTTTAACTCACCCACTCTTTTCCTTTTTGTATATTCCCAAGCATTTTCCGCAAACTGTTCCAGCCCCAGAAACCGTAAATATATTATCGTTTAAAATAAGAAATAATTTTATCGTCAAAATCTTTGAGTTATTATTAAAAAGAAAAAAAAAAACAAAGGATATTTTTTTAAACATTATTTTTTTTTTAATCCTTTTCAGTATCTTCGAAATTTGTATGGGAAATGTTAGCGTCTTTTTGCGGTGAAGAACACATTGATTTGAACATGTTTTTATAAAACCAAATAACTGTCGGATTTTAATGAAACTTTAAGGACTCATTCACAAATGAATCAAATTATTTGAGAAAAATTTATTTCTTAGAAAATCTTGTTAAAAATATTTTTTTTTACATTATTAACCCCCAACACATTTAACTTTATGAATTTCGTAGGACTTAATTAGCTACCTGACCTGCTATTCACTTCCACCTCACCTGCTATTCTCTTCCGCCTCACCTGCTAAACTCTTCCGCCTCGCCTGCTATACTCTTTCGCCTCACCTGCTATCCTCTTCCGCCTCACCTGCTATCCTCTTTCGCCTCACCTGCTATACTCTTCCGCCTCACCTATCAGGCGTGGTTCATCGTTCGGAACCAAAATGCTCTACGAGCACACCACGACACCCTGGTGAATTCATCTTGCCAAAAAGGAGATAATCGTCCTTTGTATCTTTACAATCCAAAAGCCCTTAACTATAAATCTTTAGTCTAAATCCATTGATTGATTGACTAAATGACCGAAGTCGGAACCATGGATTCATTGTAAACTCTCTGATCTTTTCGTTAGCTGAATAGTATGTACTCTGCTAAGGCTATGTGGAGGTTTTAATTCAGAATTATCCTTCTCCTAGAATGGTTCACAACCAAGGCTAAAACATACAGACTGCTCTACTATTTAAACCATAAATGGGGTGAAGTGACGGAATATACATTTCCTCAGGGTATTTGGGTGAATATATCGAACATGACACACATATATCTCGTTCAGAGCAGCCGTCTATTACACCACCCGCTTTCGGAGGTTCTGTGGCAAATAGAAGGGAGTCTTACGTATCATTAAATACAATACTCTCTTTTTGTTTTTTTGTTTTTTTTTAAATGATGTTCACTCTGTACAGTGTCTGGAGGCAGTCGATGTAGAGGGTTACAGAGTAAAAGGCACAGCTTATGGGGATATGACGGAAGATAACGATTAACCCTAGACATGAATAGGTCAGGATTTTAGTGATCGGGGAAGCATCCTCTTGGGAGTCTGTTTGTTCTACTTCGAGGAAGAGGGTTACAGAGTAAGAGGCACGGGTTATGAGGATATGTGGGGAAGATAACGGTTGACCCTAGACTTGAACAGTTTAAAACTGTAGTGATTGGGGAAGTATTTTCTTGGGTGTCTGTCTGTTTTACTTCGAGGTAGAGGGTCGCAGATTAAAAGGCACAGCTTATGTGGGGAGTATAATGGTTAACCGTAGGCTTGAACAGGTTGCATATAGTGATCGTGAATGCTTTCTATTTTGAGTCGGTTCCACAAGGCAGTGGTTTGTGAGAAGATTTTGCTAAATAGAACTTACATATCACCAAAGGAATACGAAGGGAATGAGGGTGGTTCGCTACAATGGGCGTGGCATTGCGGGCCTTAGCCATGAAGGTTAGCACTGGTGGAACTAAGGAGTTTCTTTATATTCATGTTAATACTCACGATAGAGCAGCGGGAGACTTGCAACCTCTTGCCGGTGAGAAAGTTAGCACAAACAAGTCACCTTATTTAGATCGATGGTAAGAAAATTATTCCTTGTTGTATATAGTGAGTTTAAAACCGATCTGGGTACCATGGTACTGTGACCTTAATAAACATAGTAAATCACCAGTAATACTAACAGATAGGCAACAACTGATATTGCCACCACAACTCCTGTCAGTAGATCCAGGTTTCCCACCCCGACCCCGTCTGTCATCTCGCATGCCCATTTCGTCGGCCACCCTGACTGGGGGAAGTGAAAATTCCCGGTGAGAGTCAGGGTAGGGTTGTACGTGTACAATAAACGTTCCCGCCCAGTGAAGAGGTGAAGGCCATGACTTTCGGCTGGCTGACATTCGAAGCTTTCTTACCTTGCTTTTTGCTTTGAAGAGAGTTAAATAGGCCAGCAGACATTCTGCAAGGGGGCCAAGAAAGGATTGAGACGAGGTGTCATAAATTGTGGATGTTATGATAAAAGAGGAAATCTCCATAGTACTAACCGAGTTACCGGTAAAGAGGTCGATTACAAAAAGAAATAAATGAATAAAGAAAGAAATAAAGAAAGAAAGAAAGAAACAAACAAACAAACAAACAAACAAGCAAACAAGCAAAGTAAATGAAAGAAAAATATTAAGCTGAAAGTGACAGAACGAAAGAAAGAGAGAGAGAGAGAGAGAGAGAGAGAGAGAGAGAGAGAAAAGTAGGCAGGAAGATAATAAATAAATAAATAAAAACATTAGGCTGAGAAAGACAGAAAGAAAGAAAGAAAGAGGTGAAGAAAGAAATCAAAGAAAGAAATCAAAGAAAGAAAAATATTAAGCTGGTAAAGTAACAACAAAAGAAAGAGATAGGGTAAAAACTAAGCTGGAAGATAAGAAAGAAAGAAAGAAAGAAAGAAAGAAAGAAAGAAAGAAAGAAAGAAAGATATAATAAGCTGAGAAAGAAAGAAAGAAAAAAGAGAGACAGAGAAAGTATATTACGCTTGTAGAATGAAAATATTAAGCTAAGAAAGAAAGAAAGAAAGAAAGAAAGAACGCAAAGAAAGAAAAAATTAAGCTAGAAAACAAAGAAGCAAAGAATAAAAAGAAAGAAAACTTGGGTGAAAGATAAGAAAGAAAAAAACATAGAAAGAAAATATTAAGTTGAGAAAGAAAGAAAGTAAAAGAGAGAAAGTAAAACTAAAACTGTTAGAGAGAGAGAGAGAGAGAGAGAGAGAGAGAGAGAGAGAGAGAGAAAGAAAGAAGAACATTTAGCTGGAAAAGAAAGAAAGAAAGAAACGATTCGACAGAAGCGGATACAGAAAATAAGAAAAGATGAATATTGGGATGAAAAATAAGGAGAAACAAATAGCATGTAGGATACAAAGAAAGAATAAATGAAAGAGAAAATTGTTTTTATTTGGTTGCCTTATTATGATTATATATATATATATATATATATACATATATATATATATATATACATATATATATATATATATATATATATATATATATATA
The DNA here is from genome assembly GCA_964036315.1 of Acanthosepion esculentum. Taxonomy (NCBI): domain Eukaryota; kingdom Metazoa; phylum Mollusca; class Cephalopoda; order Sepiida; family Sepiidae; genus Acanthosepion; species Acanthosepion esculentum. The sequence continues at coordinate 15,112,429 of OZ038500.1, read as the reverse complement.
TATATATATATATATATATATATATATATATATATATATATATATATATATAACATAAGACACACACGAGAACATTTATATGGGGAAAGTGGTATGACAAAGTGGAAAAATTATTCCTTTTATATAGGCGTTTCTAGGACGTCATCGGACTAAAATTATTTTTACGTTGATGCGACTACGCATGCGCATGAACGAAAAGATAGACGCAGAAAATTTGAAAAACATTTTTTTTTAAATATACCTTTTGGCTACATAATACAGCTTATTTCATTTAGGCTATGTTTTTCTTTTTGCTTATGTTTTCATCATTTTTTTTATTAAATAGCCCACATTGTGATAATTGAAGATCTGCCAAGAATGATGAAATATTATAAGAACGTAAACGCAAATTTAATATCTAAACAATTTCACCTTAGTCAATTGTTTTCTCTCTTAATTAGAATAGCAGTTTTTAAATCAAAATTGTGGTTAGTCTCATTAATGTGATGTTTTGTAAACGACCCCTGTGGTATTCATATAATTTTTTATTTAAATTCCTTGAGTTTTCTCCGATATTTTCCTTTTGGGAATTATTACAGTAACAGAGTAAATTCCGCCTTCAGGTATTAGCTTATTATTTTGTTACGTATTAATTGCCATTTATTGTTTTAGAAGTATTGTAACAGATTTTCTGTTGAGTTAAGATAAATTCTATTACAATTACAAGCAAGACGAGAAGCCATTAGCACGCAAGGGGTTACAGAGAGTTGGAGCGAGAGCAAATAGGAGTGATAGAGGAAAGGATGAAGAGAAGGATAGGGGATAGATCAGGGCATCTGGAGACGTCGATTGACATTACATTTGAATAGTTGGAGATTATAGCCACCAAGGAAACAATTAAAGGGGAGGGAGTTACACGGGAGAGAAGTGCGAGACATGAAGCTATTGGCGTAAAAGAGACGGCTACATTTAACAGTTTCGACAGTGAATGGGTGAGAGAGATATGCCAGCCTAGTTAAACGCTTAAATTCATGAAGTCTGGGAATCAGCGAAAGCAGCTCATCGGAGCAGTTACCGTGAAATTATTTGTAAAAAGGACAGAGGGAAGTGACGGCACGTCTGTGGGAGAGCGACTGCAGACGAGATGCTAGATCAGGGCCAATTACATTGCATATCCGTCTCTGGATTTTACAAGTACCTTGAAACAAACTGAAGGGGTGTAAGACCATATATGGCAGCAATACGAAAACAATTTGTTTAAACTCAACATAAAATTTGCAGAAAAGCTGAATATTCGTAACTAGCTTAAAATGTAGCTTAAAATGTAGCTTAAAATCAGCCCTCTAATTACTGCGGAGGCCTCTTGATTGTACCATCATCAAAATAGGAGGAGTAGATGCGATAGGAAACACAATACTACAGAAGGACTCAAAATTGATCGCTCCATTTAAGTATTGCATTAATATTTAAGCTTACCTTTTAAAAGATCAGCGATAATTCTCCTGCCGTCATTTAATTTAAAGCCAGTTTGATGTATGTAAGTCCTTAATTTCCGTACAAGCAATTCTTTTAATTTCATAAATCCCTTTCCCTGGATTTCGCAATTAATTTCGATTATTCCCAAATTTATTTCCAAGTTATAAAAATTGTTAACGTACAAAAAAATTCGTCCTAAAAAATCGCATAAAAAAATCGACGAAAACAGTGGCAGTCATGAAAACTTGGGAATCCAAAATTCCAGGATTGCGGGTCCGGATCCGGCTTGGAATGTTTTTAATTTACTCACGGAGTCGGCCTGATTCCAAAATGGTATGGGATGTTGGGCTACGGTCTCTAGAGGTAAAGTTGAAAATACGGAAAATTTTATTGTGAAACACTGTAATTTGAGAACAGTATCTTTTTTTAAAATTTAAAATCAGCTAGTGAAAGTTAGAAAGTTGTGCCCCTTTAAGTTGAAAAAGTGCGACACAGCGACACACTGACATTCGCATTTATTACATAGATTTGATGACTCATCGATCGTAATATTAGAAAAAGCAATCAGATTACAAATTTCAATTTTTTGTTTTCACACATTTTAAGAAATCACGTGGTATGAACATATTTTGTTTTGGTTTCCGTAGATGGACCAATTTACATTGAATTTACACAGCGAGCTGATCCCTATTAACTTTCATCACAAAAAATTAAAAAAAAATAAATCAGTATACATTGGTTAGTTAGTTGATTTTGTTTAGCGGCATATCAACATCTTTATGGGTTATTTAATGCCGAAATCTAAATATTTTAAACACAATTTTATGGTTTCAACTAAATATATTTTGAATGCAATTGTATGCCTTCACCTACAGATAAAATGTATTATTGGTCATTTTACTATAAATATGTATTATTGGTAACTTTACTATAAATATGTATTGTTGGTTGGTTGACTTTGTTTAGCGGCATATCAACCTGTATGGGTTATTTAAAGATGAAATCTAAATAATTTGAATGCAATTATATGCTTTCAACTACAGATGTTTCGTACATAATGTTATACTCTATGAATAAACGCATGCTTTACAGATATATAGTTTGGTTAGGTTGATTTTGTTTATTGGCTTATCAACACATCTATGGTTTAGTTAATACCGAAATCTAAATATTTTGAACGCAGTTGTATGACATCAATTACAGATAAAATATATTGTTAGTCATTTTACTATAAAATTTATTTTTGACAATTCTTCTATAAAATGCATGGTTGGTATACCATAATACAAAATATACTGCAGGTTATTTTGCTTTAAAATTGTTAGTAATTTTACTATTAATAGGTATCCTTAGTAATTTTACTATAAAATGTATAATATAATATTTTATATGGTATTTTACTATAAAATACTTTCATAGTGATTTCTTTTTGTTATTTTTTTTTTAGAGGGGGTTCACTATTTGCCTACAGCTGGGACCCTAACAGATGCTACCACCCCGGGTCAGTTAGACCTGAGAACAACAGCAATTCCACGCTTCTTAATTTCAGCAATCGCCTGATCAAAGACCTTGCTGCCGGATGTAGTTTATCGTCATACCCAGGACTATTGATATTCGTGAACTGGGGCGTGTAATCTATACTTATATGAAAAAGAAAAAAAATTGCAAAAAAAAAATAATGAACTTTTCTGGTCGCAGAGCCGATCGTACACGCCACCCTTAAATCAATAAATTATAGAAAACACTTGAAGTAAGTTGTCAACCGAGGCTGCAATTACTGCATTTCAAATAACTATTCCGGTGCGTGAGAGAGCTTTTGATAGTTAGAGAGTCAGCAAAGGTACTTATTATCGCTTAGTTCTTAGACACACAAGAAACGAGAGAAATGAGACTGTTGTACATTTGATTTAGAGGGTCGTATACAGCGATGAGGGCAGAGGGTTGCTGGGGGCGAATCCCCGGAATCCTGTTGTAACAAGTTCGCGTAGGAGATGGAAACCAATCATTTTTAAACAGCCGAAACAGAAATAACATCCTAAGCGTACGCCCGAGATAAAATAAAATTCCAATAAATTTTACGCATTCTATGGTTAGTGTACAAAGTTTACCAAGCCCTTCCCCCACAAAAACCGGGGATATTTAATGTATATAGTCGTTTATCATGCGACTTTTGAAGACCTAATTTTAAAGCTAATTTTAAGGAGGTAACATCGTACACGAGATATAAAATTAGCGTATATACAGCTGGCCTTGGCTCCACCGTTGACCAAACTATATATCCATTTCAAATTAGCTTCAAATTTAGGTCTTCAAAGGTCGCATGATATGCGAGTATATATATATATATATATATATATATATATATATATATATATATATATATATATATATATATATATATATATATATATATATATATATATATATATACATATATATATATATATATATATATATATATATAAATAAAGATAGACCACTTTAAGGTTCCATGTAATAAATTATTTCACCACAGCCCTTTTAAAGGACCGCGGATCATCAGACTTTACTTCCATCCGCGGTCTTTTAAAAGGGCTGTGGGCAAATAATTTATTATATGGAACCTTAAAGTGGTCTGTTTTGATTTAAATTATTAGCTCTGATTTACATTGAGCTCTCTGAATTTTATCCTCCTTGGATCTACCCATACGGATTACCTAGTTTTTCGTAAACTATATATATATATATATATATATATATATACGGTATCTTCTTTATGCGCCGTGTCTTCTGAGCACATACACGATCATTACTCTCCACAACTTCCCATCCTTTGCAGTTCTTAATAAATTTTGTCTATTTGTTATTCCTCCTCAAACCTGTTCCACCATCGATTCACTCAAGCTAGATTATGCTTTGTTTTTCTCTGTCGCCCTTGCCTTCAGTCTTTTCCGTGTGTATCAAGTTTTCCAAGCCCTCTTTCCTCATTATATATCCTAGAATATATTCAATGTAAACATTTTTTTTTATAAAACTCTATGATGAAAAAAAGACTCTAACTTCATTCTGAAAATATTTCGTCTCTGTATTCAAATAAATGAACTCACCGTATATACTCACGTATCATGTGACTTTTGAAGACGTAATTTTGAAGCTAATTTTAAGGGGGTCACACCATACACGAGATATAAAATTAGCGTGTGTATTGCTGGCCCTGGCTACGCCGTTGACTAAGTTATGTATCCATTTACTGTAGTAAAAAAATACAGTTGTATTTAAAATAAACATGATTTTAATAAAACTAATGTTTTACTTAACTGTATCCAATAATAATGCATGTAATATTCACATATTAGAATCGTATTATAAAATACAAACATGGCGAATATGCATCTTTTCTATTGTTTACGTTTAAAAGGTCTTTAGCTGTTTCTCGTTCGGCTGTTTATGGCTGTACGCGTTTACGAAACGAGTATAGCGTTATTAACGATACTTTTATCATTCTCTTTTACTTTTTTAACTTATTTAACTAGAAGATGGGATAAAGAGATAGAGGAAAAAGAGGTTAGTCTATTGGAATTTGGTCGCTCAAAAAAAGGGACTCGTATGATACACGAAATCTATGATAAAATCTGTTTTTAAAGTGAAAAATCAGTGGCCGCACGATACGCGAAGCACGCGTTATACAAGTGTATATGTTAAGCCATTTTCCCCTGTGAACCCTGATGGAAACTCCTGCTAAGTTGTGGTTAACCGTCGTCTGTAAGTAAGATACCACAAGGGAGCGATTATGGTCGCTGATGTTTTTTTTTTTGTTTTTTTATTGTTTTTCTTTTTTTTTTGACTAATTGTTCACCAGATACAAAGTGCAAGAGACACTGAATATAGCGATTTAATTGATTGGTTCGTATTCTACAGCTGGTCAACTTTTTGCAGTAATTTCGTTCTGAACAGGCTTCGTGGCGGGACTGATATAGTTACATGTAGTAATTCTTGAGGTGATTAGTTTATTACGTAATAATAACAATAAAAGCTACACTACCCACTTCATGTCCAGTATAATCCTGCAAATACTCCGGGGAGGTGCTGAATAGTTCTCGGCCCGACCCACGTCACAAAATCTAACCAATTTACCAAACAATATACAGTGTAACCCGGATATAAGAGAAACCCTGATATAATAGAGATTTTCTCTGGTCCCAAATTAGAGCCTGTGTTAATGTATATATAATAGACCAAACCCGGATATAAGAGAAACCCGGATATAAGAGACTTTGTATCCGGTCCCGACAACTCTCTTATATCCGGGTTACACTGTAATTCTATTTTGGACAGGCTTCTTTATCAGGCTGATATTGTTACATATAGTAATTATTAGGGGTGATCAGTTTATTACTTAATAACAATTGAAAACTGACCCCCACTTTATGTCCAATATAATCATGCAAATACTCCGGTGAGGTGCTGAATCGTTCTCGGCCCGACCCACTTCACAAAATCTGACCAAATTACCAAACATTAGAATTTTATTTTGGACAGGCTTCTTGAATCGGGCTGATATTGTTACGCAATAATAATTCTTGGGGGGGGGGGTGATCAGTTTATTACTTAATAACAATTAAAAATTGACCCTCACTTTATGCCCAGTATAATCATGAAAATACTTCGAGGAGGTGCTGAATAGTTCTCGGCCCGATCCATTTCCCAAAATCTTACGAAATTACTAAACATCAGAATTATTTTTTAGTTCCCTACTTGTCGGGTCATGTGAGAAACGACGAGGTTTTGGAGAAGATGGGAACAAAAAGGAAATTTATAATTAACATCGGGTAGCGACTGTCAAAATTTCTGGGGCACGGAATGAGGAAGGAAGACATGGTAAATCTGATACTCACAGGACAGACTGAGGGAAAGAGGGACAGAGGAAAGCAGCGCGTAATATAATTGATGAACTTGAGTAAATGGATCGAAGAGCGGGGTTTGGGAGAAATAACAAAAAGACAAAACTTATTAAGAGCTACAAGCGATAGGAAGAAGTGGAGGGCCATGATCACATACGTCCTGAAGTGACATAACACATAGAAGAAGAATGACCTTGGCTAAATGGATGGTAGAAAAGGGTTTTGGAGAAATAACAAAACTTTATAACAACTAAAAGGACTGGAAGATGTGGAGGGTCATGATCGTCAACGTCCTGAAATGACACGTCACATAGAAGACTAATAAAGATTTTAAGTAAATGGATGGTAGAAAAAGGGTTTCGGGGAAGTAACAAAAAAACAAAACTTCTTAAGAACTACAAGGGACAGGAAGATGTGGAGGGCCATGATCGCTTACGTCCTGAAGGGACACGGCACATAAAACAAAAAAGGAGATTGTTATAGTAGATGCAATTATGTAATTATTAGGCGATCGGTTTATTACTTAATAACAATAGAAAAGTAACCCCCCACTTTATGTCCAGTATAATCATATTTGCTGAAAAGTTCTCAACCCAAACCAATTCCCAAAATCTGGCCAAATTTAAAAGTATCAGAATTCAGGAATCTCTTCTTGGTCAAGAGAAGCACTTTTGAGCAGACACCGTCGTATGTAGGCGAATATGAATTATAGAGACGAACGCTAGAGACAAATGCGAGATAGGGAGTGGTAAAACATTCCCATTTCAAAGACCACACGTTACAGATGCCCCTCGCCTCAATCTAATGAGTTTACCCTGCCTCACACGTGCTCCCAGGAGCATGCTGGCACTGCCCAAGTGTGACTATATGGGTATGGGTGCGATGGGTTGGGACAGATCTGAAACATCTATCAAAATATGCACTTCGTGTTTATCGAAATTTGTTCTGGGAGTCGAACGAGAACCTATAAGAACATTCGGCCAGCTGAATACCTTCCTCGCAGATGGTCGGCTCGAAGAAAACTATTAAAGATATGTTATATTTCATTTCTTAAAGAAGGAGTTCTACCTGTTTGGAAAAATCATTGGGTAGCGATCTTTATCGTAAATTTCTTTGTACAGATTGAAAGGAAAATTGATTGGTGTCTCTGATCTGTCCCAAACATCCCGTTTTTAATAACTTACACACATAAGATAAGATGATGAATCGTAAAATAAATGAACCATTGTCATCGGTTCAATTACATTGTACGGTAACGCCCTTTTTTACTTATTAACTTTTGAACAAAAATAATTTACAGTGGCTTAAGATGACTTAAAATTAACTTTGGCAGAGAGGAACCCAAACGAGGCTATGCCGAAGGGCAGATTTTTGTCTGTGGAGGTAGCTACCCGATCTCTTTGGTTCCTGTCATTGGATTTAACTAACGCCTTTATCTACTGTGCCATGTGTCCTTCAGTGTGAGTTCAATACCCGGCTAAGGGCAGAGGAGAACTTGGAGCGGGGAATTAACAGGAGATAACTGATAACTGACATCCATTAAACATGGCACGTGGAACTAGAACAGTCTAACCCAGTGAGCGAAATAAATGGTTCAGTTCGACATTCCAACCACCTGAAGAAGGCCAGAGCGTACAACGGCCGAAACTTTGTAATAAATATGGCGGCAAAGATGAAGATAATAATCCGAATAATGTAAATAATGTACGTAATACCTCATTTCAGAAATATAGACAGATATTAAATAGTTTGTTAATCGTAACAAAATGTCGCTTTAACGCGATGATACATATAAATTTTCTTGAAATACTGTAATTTATCTTTGTTCAATAAAAGTTAATACCAAAAAAGGGCGTTAATTTTGGCGTATATTTGCAATCTTGTAAGTAAAAAAAAATATATATTCTAGTAAATAAACAACCCGAGACAGAAATTGTATTTAATATCAGGTCATCCCATAAGTTCTGTCCGAAATTTGAATTAAAAAAAACAAGTGACAAAATGTTATATTTAATTACAGATTCAATCAACGATGTATTTTCCCTGATTATCTATGACTTCCTTCCATCTATTAACAAGCTTACTAATTCCATTACTGTAAAATTCTTTTGGCTTTGATTCGAAGAACTCACAAATGTCAGTTTGAACCTCTTCCTGTGTTACAAAAGCTGTTTCTTGCAAATGATTCTGTAAGCTACGAAACAAATGGTAGTCTGAAGGAGTAAGGTCAGGAGAATAAGGTGGATGAGGAATTTTCTCCCAACCAAGTTCTTCGATCTTTTGTGACGTGATTCTTGCTGTGTGTGGTCGCGCATTGTCCTGATGAAACATCACCCGTTTTCGATTCACTAGAACAGGTCTTTTTTTCCTCAAAGCTTGGTTTAAAAGCTCTAATTGCTGACAGTATATTTGAGCATTAATTGTTGCATTAGGTGGCAAGAATTCAAAGTGGATTATTCCTTGCCAATCCCACCAGATTGAAAGAAGAACCTTTTGCCCATGAAGTTCTCTTCTCGGCTGTGGCTGGGGTCCTTCCCCTTTACCAAGCCACTGTCTACGACGCTTAACATTTCGATAAAAGATCCATTTTTCGTCGCCATTCACAAGTCTATCCAAAAAAAGGTGAAACAAGTTGGCGAGAATGGAGAGAAGAGCAGATATCAACTCTGGATTTCAGGTTGTTTTCAGACAATACATGAGGCATCCATTTTCCAAGTTTAGGAACTTTAGCTGCTGAGTTTCCTTTCTTGAACTCATAAAGCATTATGTGCCTCAAATGATTCTTGGGTACTTCCATGTTAGCAGGGTTTTAATCAAGCAAAATTTAATTTTATTGTTCTCTGAAATAAAATTTGATCAGTTTAAATGCATCTAAACATAAAAAAAATGTTCAGCTCTATTAGACATTATAAAATACTCTTTAAATTTCGTTCATTTTAACAAAAAGTTAAAATTCAGACAGAACTTATGGGATGATCTAATATCTTTGTTTTGTATGCTTGAGGTAAAATAATTTGCATAGATCCGGTTTCATATTTCGTGGTTGGGGTTAAAATTCTAAAAGTAGCTTATAAAAACCAATAAAAAAGTAACGGTGTCGACAGAAAAAATATTCTTTTAACACAACTTTTATTTGTAGGTATGCTTGTTAAACTTTTCCCAAAGTTATTCTCAGCTTCACCGAAACAAATGTCTAAAATTACAATCCAAACAAAATGGCAGCCGTCCTGGATATGCCGATAAACTACATCCGATAGCAAGGCCTCTAATCGAAAGACCGGGGATTTCGAAGAGCGTCGAACGACGTCTCAACTGCTGTTTTTCCTAGCTCCATTAGGTAGCACATATTAGGGTCCGAGGTATGTGGAAATAGCGAAACCCCAAACAAAAATCAGCAGCTCATTTTTATAAATATATTACTAACAATACATCTGTGTTTCAACATTAACAATTCATTTTATAGAAAAAATGACCTGCAATATATTATTATTATAGAAAAATGACCAGCAAGACATTTTATAATAAATAATGTTCCACATGGTCCAGTGGATAAAGGCGTTGACTGAAATAATCCAGTGACTTGACCCAAAGAAATTGTGTGTTCAGTACCTGGCCACAGCAGAAGTGAAAAAAACCTTGGAAAGTTGAATTACTAAAGGGGAATAACTGAAAAATGAGACATCCGAAAGAGGCGTGGTATGTGGAACTAGAACAATCTCATTCGTAACTGATCTAGCAAGACGAGTTTGCTAAACATTACATTACGTCGAAGTACCCAATATGTTGGCTTTCTAAGCGTAGCTTAAATGTGGTCAAAGATCGAAAGTATGGGGCATCCTGTGACAATTACGAAGTGGCCAATATGGTATTTTTCTAAGCATAGCTTAGATGTGGCACAAGGCCGAAAGTGTGGAGCACCCAATGGGGATCTAACTCAATATGTAGTCGTAATTGATCTAGCAATCAAGCATACTAACCATTACACCACGCATAAATGTCCCAAAATGACTTTCTAAACGTAGCTTAGATGTGGCACATGGACGAAAGACTGGAGCACCCAGTGTGGATCGAACTCACTAACCATTTGTAATTGATCTAACAGTCAGCCATGCTAACGATTACGCCACGTCGTAGTGGCCAAAAATGTTTTTCTAAGCGTAGCTTAGATGTGACACAAGGCCGAAAGTGTGGAGCAGTTTTCGCATATCGAAATCAGTCGTAATTGAGCTAGTACGACAAGCTCGTTAACCATTACGCCACGTTGAAGTGCCCCGGCTGGCTGGCTGGCCGGCTGGCTGGCCGGTCAGTTATGCACCAGCAACATACGACTTCTTTGCAGCTTAAGTGTCTCGCAAGAGAGCTGAGGGAGAAACCACAGCTAAGCAAAAACAGAAAAATAAGAAATGAAAACGCATAAGAAAGAGAAAAATAGATTTAAGAAAAGGTGATCAATCTTTTTAAGGACCCGAGGTGTTGAAGGTTTTAAGTAATAACATTAATCACACACGGGAGTTTATTTTCATAGTTTCAGATTTAAGGCTTTGTATTCACTCGTCATTCAAATGTCGTCCATTCTTCTTTGGCCGTTCAAGCAAAACAAAAATAAATAAAAAAATAAAAAATTAATGCCTAATTCAACGGCTAATCTCTTTTCTTTTCTTAACTAGAGCTAAAGCTTTTATATCCAACACCTGACTCTAGTGGAAAAATTATCCTTAATTATATGATAAGATAAAGAGAAAAATAGGAAACGTTTCTAAATTTAACATGGTTCAATTTTATTAAAGCTTTGTCAAAGAATGAGATAAGAAGAAAAAGAAATTCTCGTATTTTTTTCTTTTCTACTTGTCTGATTCTCTGATGAAGCTTTTAAAAAAGCGAAACATGTTAGATTTGTAAAAGTTTCCTATTTATTCTTTATCTTATCATTCTTTCGTATTCCAATCTATATATATATATTTGATCCCTACTGATATATATATATATATATATATATATATATATATATATATATATATATATATATATATATATATATATATATATATATATATATATATATATATATATATATATATATATATATATATATATATATATATATATTTTAGAATTGGACATAGTCCGACAATTTATTTAAAGCAGATATGAATAGAAGAGATTCATGGAAGATTTAAGTTTAAAGATAGTAAAATCGACCTTGCTAACCAGACGCTGCTCTGTGGCCGAAAGGTTAAGGCACATCACGCGAAATGATGGTTCCGTATAGGATACAGGTTCGATTCCTGTCGGAGAGCGAAAATTTTCTATGAAAATTTCTCGGACATTCAGGCCGGTAAATGTTATTTAATACTGTTTATTATAAAAACAGAGCA
>OZ038500.1:15050719-15095719 GCA_964036315.1 Acanthosepion esculentum | reverse complement strand
ACACACTGACATTCGCATTTATTATATAGACAGAGAGTTTAATTATATTGATTGTTGATTTAATGTTTTGGATTTCTCAGGAAAGCACATTCATTTAAATTCTCAGAATCTCCTGTGAGGCAGCCCCATCGAAGAGTTACATTTTCACTTGAAATAATAGCATTCGACTGTCCTGTTTATTTCTAAAACAGCATTATTATTTGTCGACATTGAAGTCCCCGCCTTAAATGCTCCATTTGTCACAGAGGGTCATACTTATATGTCGTCTAAGTACTTACTACGTTAGAATTTGAAGATTTATTAATATGCGAACAGGCTGGTTAGAAAATGCGACCTGCAAATGACAGGATAATTGCTACAATTGTCGACGCTTTGTTTCTATTTATTAAGAGTATTTGTCTTTCATGTTTAGAAATGGATATAAAAAAGAATTCTTGAGTCATTCTCATATGAATAAAACAAAAACGGAATTATATGCGCCACACGACAAGTAGAAAGAAAGAAATTGTGGTAATTTCGTCTGATTAAAACGAGTATATTGAGAAAACCATATTTTCCAGTGTATAATACGACTTGAGTATATAACACAACAGTGTTTCTCAAGCTAAAAACAGAGAATAAATGTTATCTTTGAGTATAATACGACACCGTGTTTCTGAAGCTAAAATAAGGAATAAATGACATCCTTGAGTATGATGCGACCCCGTGTTTCTCAAGCTAAAAACAGGGGATTCATTACTTCCTTGAGCATAATAGGCTTCTTTATTACAACCGCCCCAATCCATCTTTTTAAAAAGTTCTACCATTTTAAGTATTAAAATTTTACTGTCTTATCCACATCAATGGATGGTAAAAAAATCAATCGTTGCTTTGAGATACAAGAGCCAGGAAGTTGTGGAGAGCCATGATTACTCATGTACTGAAGTAACTTACCTAAAAAGTTTGTATGAATGAATAATAGAAAAGGATAAAAAGCGGTGGTAAAAAGTTAGACGTTAATTTGACCTATTAGAGATGGGAAGTCGTAGATAGCCACGATCATGCACTTTCTGATGGAGACGACGACACACACACACACACACACACACACACACACACATATATATATATATACCATAAGAGAAAAAGAAAATAGATTTCATTGGGTTGGTATGTTTTACGACCCACTTTAACGTCTATTCGGCTATTTAATGTCGAAATCTGTTTTTTTTTTAATTCTATAACACTGGTCGAGTTTAAACTTGCGTCAAAAGGTCATGTTTATGTCGCTAAAGAATAAAGATGCTGAAAAAATTCTTCATATGACAGGGTAGCAACATTTTATTGCATGACCAGATACAACGGTGGCAAACCTGGTTCAACGTTTTATTGAATGAAAATGTCTAATGATAAATTGCAGCAAGAACTAACCAAGATTAATTCGTGCGAAAACTCAAGGAAGCTACCGTATTTCCTTGTGTATAATACGACTTGAGTATACAGGAAAAAACCCTATTTCCAAAACAATTACATACTCACACACGTACCATATCAAAACACGGCCAAACTTTATTTTCTATTCAATAACAGACAATATTACATACCAAACAGATTTCACAATACAGCACACACGATTTAAATCAAAATGTCTATTGGTCAGAAATTAACATCACCTTTGAACCCTTTGACCAATCAGAGAAAACAAAACCCTATTTTTCTCGGTCCTACTTTCAGGGAAAGTTTCATGTACAAACCCACAGATTTCGACTTTCAACAACAGAGATGTGACTCTCTCCAAGCCGTTCAACCAAGATAGAAGACGTGGCTGCATAGCCTTTTCCTTTTTGTTTCTTTGAGCTACAAGGAACGGGAAGTCGTGGAGAGCCAGAATTACCCACTTTCTGAAGGGACGCCACATATAAAAGACACCCGAAATATTCAGTAACGAATCTGGGTATCTTTGCTAAGTTAATCATATACCGTATTTTCTTGTTTATAACAAGACTTGGACTATAACATGCCTTTGAGTATAATACAGCTCCGCAGTACAGCAATCCCGATGTAATTTAAAAACAGTTTCGGTATTATTCATTAAAAATCAATGCCGGACATATAATTTTGGGCCGAAGACGGAAATAAACACCAAGACAGCCTCCCCTCAAATGACAAGAGTCAGAGGATTCACGCATGCTTCCGGTCAATAAATTACTCCTTTGAAAATAAATATTTAAACAATTTTCAACCAATGCGTCTCGTTCCCGCCGACAATTAAAATACATGCTTTGTGGTCCATTTGTACATTATATAAGCAAAGCGACCAGGCGAGACAAGCCAGTAAGGCGAAGGGACGGCAACATGTTGCAACAGATTCACGACAACACGGTTTAAAGTAGATTCCCTTACTCTCTCTGACCCGTCTTCTTCACCAAGCTACGTGACTCTTACATTCTTTCCCCACCAAGCTACGCGACACTGAGACTTTTCTTCTCACTTTCTCTATTGCTTCTCTTTTTTCACAATACACGCAGAGAAATCACATTTCTTTTCATATAAAACAACTATACTAAAATATTTACTTTTCTTCAACTATATTAAAGAATAGAAATGAACCGTATGTTTAGCCACAGGGTGTTTCTTCTCCTAATTTCCGCTACAAAGCTTATTTTAAAATTTTCGGGAAAAGGTGCTCTGTTGTAACATTAAAAGTATCAAAACATAACGGATCTTGTGTATTCATGTCTTTATGATAAAAGACGCATCTATCTCAGCTTCAAGTAGATTTTCTTACTCATTCACTCGTCTTTATCACCAAGCTACGTGTCTCTTACACTCTTTCCCCCCTCCAAGCTACGCGACACTTACACTTTCCTTCTCACCTTCTCCATTGCATCTCTTTTTTCACACATACACGCAGAGAAATCACACTACTTTTCATCTTAACAAACAACTAAACACAAGAAAATTTAACACTCATACAAGCTAAGAAAAAATTAGTTGTAAAAACAGGAAAATAAAAATATTTTATATTTAGAAACATTTCTCCCCTTTTTCTTAGCTGTGGGTTGATTCAACATAGTTCACTAAAATATTTACTTTTCTTCAACTATATTAAAGAATAAAAATGAACCGGATGTTTAACCATTGAATGTTTTTCTCCTAATTTCCGTTTCAAATCATTCTTTATACAATCAATATTTTAAAAAAAATTAAATTTAAAAAATATTTTCAAGTCCCAGACTTTACACTATTTGTAAACAGGTTACGCAGAGATTGCTAGCTTGATAAGTATTTAAACAAAGCCTGGTTGTCGAAACAAAAGAACAAAATAACAATAACTGCAGTCTTGTCAAGCGGGCACCACGCTTTCGTCAGAGACGAGGTGCTAAAGGTCAGCTTCACTCGTTGAAGGAGATAAAATTTTAATTATTTTTACGCGAAGTTTTTTTAAAGACTGATAGCGTCAGCGTTGTCGGTTTAATTTGACCGATATACGAAGTAGATGATAAAGGAAAGGGAGAAGAAAGTACTAACTATCAATTGTAAGGTGACAGAATATAGAATTGTCGGCAAAAGAAACAAAGTAAGATACAAATTATGAATTGGATGCAAGAAATCAAGCAAATACCGTATCTTCCAGTTTAAAAGACACACTATCTTTCCTAACAAAGATATCCCGAAAAAATACAAATACGAGTGCGTCTTCCAAGACGAATATAAGGCAACGCCTAGGCTCAGGTAAGCCTAATTGGCTTGAATGATAGGGGCGTTGATTATTTAGATGTTGAGTTATTATGTTAGCTATCAATCTAATTCAGCTTTTTATATGATGTAACCTCGGTACTTAGCGGTGATCGTACGGGAACCGATGTTTCAACTTGATGTGGTCGTAAGAAACATCCTTGTGTTAAAAGCCTTTCTATTTTTCTGTATATTTTTTTATCATTTATCATGAACAAGGCAATAAAGCCACTAAGACGCAAGAGGTTACTAAATGTTACAGAATTTGAGAAAGATTACCATTAAGGAGCGAGACCAATAAAGGAAGAAGAATTAAGAAGACAAAACATAACGATCGACATTGAATTTAAATTTTTGAAGGTCAAACTTGACTGGGAAGCAAGAACCCAGAAATGAGTTCCACAAGCGATATGTGCTATAGAAGAAACTATTAGTATAGAACTTGCGGTATATAAAATTATCTAAATCTTTGTATCGTTTGCATTATAACTTTATTGCAACTTACTTTTTTTTGTTTTTGTAATATAATACTTTGTTCTTTGTTTTAATCATTTCACTCCAAACAAGGTAATAAAGTCCCTAAGGTACAAAGTGATACAGATTGAGAGAATATGAGAAAAAGTAAACATTATTAAGAAAAAAGTACAGGAATTAAGATGGAAGATAATGCTTGACGAAGCATTTCAATTTTTGAAGATCAAAGTTAACTGGAAAGCAAAAAACTGGAATAGAGTTCCACAAGCGAGTAGTGCGATAGAAGACACAGTGAGCGTAGAACTTACGGTTATATCTACCCATTTCAGCTTCTAACATGATGAGACCTTACAGCCAATCTAGTACTGCGCTTAAATCCATCAAGCCTAGGTACCATAGCGGAAAGTTCATCAGGAATATTACCATCAAAATATTTTTAGAAAAGGTAAGTTACAGCAGTAAAAAAGGAGTGAAACCCAGAATCTAGTGAATTCATTTACTAGCCTTTTAAAAAGGCAAGAAAATATATTTTATATAGTCTTCTGCTTTGCGGACGAATTGGTGCATTTTCATAATGAAATACGATAACAACCACTTATCCTTCATTGTTTAATTCAATTTGGATCTTTAAAGTGGTTGTGTAAAAAGTATATTGGCATTCTGTAAGACGAAGCGTGTCGACGAGCTGTGTAACGTACGCACGATTAGCTATAATGTTACCTAACACAATTACGAATTTGATACCAGAGGATTATGTGGTATAGATTTCAGTATAAAGTTCGAAAAAAATATCAAGTATTGTTCAATAACAACTGTTGGATTATTAAAAGCACAGAATAAGTAGGACATCTTGTGTTCATTTATTTTATAGTCAGTTCACCGGAGCAGGGCGATAATGCCACTAAGACGCAAGGGGCTATTGGAAGTGCAAGAGAATGAGAAGTCTTTAAGAAGGAACAGGAAACCTAATTCTAAAAAGGAAACAAAGGATAAACCTCTACTGGTTCAAAAGACCAGGGAGGAGACGTTAGATATATGGAGTTGAAGTAGACTTTTGAAGGAAGCGGAAACCTAATCCTAAACAGGAAACAAGGGAGAAACCTCTACTCCTGTTCAAAAGACCAAGGAGGAGACGTTAGAAGTATAGAGTTGAAGTAGACTTTAGAAGGAAGCGGAAACCCAGTCCTAAATAGAAAACGAGGGGTAAACCTCTACTCCTGTTCAAAAGACCAGGGAGGAGACGTTAGATGTATGGAGTTGAAGCAGACTTTAGAAGGAAGCAGAAACCCAGTCCTAAAGAGGAAATGAAGGATAAACCTCTACTCCTGTTCAAAAGACCAAGGAGGAGACGTTAGAAGTATAGAGTTGAAATAGACTTTAGAAGGAAGCGGAAACCCAGTCCTAAAGAGGAAACAAGGGAGAAACCTCTACTCCTGTTCAAAAGACCAAGGAGGAGACGTTAGAAGTATAGAGTTGAAGTAGACTTTTGAAGGAAGCGGAAACCCAATCCTAAACAGGAAACAAGCGAGAAACCTCTACTCCTGTTCCAAAGACCAAGGAGGAGACGTTAGAAGTATAGAGTTGAAGTAGACTTTAGAAGGAAGCGGAAACCCAGTCCTAAAGAGGAAACAAGGGATAAACCTCTACTCCTGTTCCAAAGACCAAGGAGGAGACGTTAGAAGTATAGAGTTGAAGTAGACTTTAGAAGGAAGCGGAAACCCAGTCCTAAAGAGGAAACAAGGGATAAACTTCTACTCCTGTTCAAAAGATCGAGAAAATTAAACCGGGCGATAGGCAAATATATCTCTTCGTAATGAGAGGAAAAATAAATAGTAAATACAATCTCAGATTTTAGGCGGAGACGTTCGAAGTATAAGATAACTTTTAGAAGGATCCGGAAACCTAAATCCAAAAGAGGAGACAAGGGATAAACTTCTACTCCCATTTCAACGGCCCGAACGATATAAATAGTGTAAATAATTAATTCCATGTTCAATAGATTCCCGTGGATTTTTAATACCCAAAATACGTCTGGAATTTAACATCGTTGACCTTGCCACATATAAGGAATGTTACTTTAAAAAATTGAATTGTCAAGAAATGGTTGGACGATAGTATCAATTATCATCAAGTCCCATGGCCAGGTGTGGTCATAGGAAAAAAAAAATGAGGAACTTGTTGAGAGGAATTAACAGGAGATAACTGATAACTGACATCCATTAAACATGGCACGTGGAACTAGAACAGTCTATACCAGCGTGCGAAATAAAGGGTTCAACTTGACATTCCAACCACCTGAAGAGGGCCGGAGCGTACAACGGCCGAAACGTTGCACTAAATATGCGACAAAGATGAGGACAATAGTTCGAATAATGTATATTGTGTACGAAAGACCTCCGTTCAAAAGGCGTTGAACCAGCAACCCAAAGGATTGTTTACAAGCCATATATTAATAAAATTCTTTTCGGCATTTAAAAATAAATACAATTTATATGACGTTAAAACAGAAAAATCAACTGAAAAAAGGAAGGCACCATTTTTAACGCGTCCTGGCTAAGACGATAAACTATTTCCGTCCTGGGTATATCAATAGACTATATCCTCGTACTAGGTAATACGATAAACTACATCCAACAGCAAGGCCTCAGATCAGGTTTTCAGGAGGGTGGAACCACCTCTTAATTGCTATCATTCCAGGTTCCAGCCTGACCCGGGGTGCTAGCACTTGTTAGGGTCCCAAGTATGGGCAAATAGTTAATCCCCAAACTGCGTCAAAGCACTATGAAAGTGTAAAAATCGGTTTTAATAGCAGAAATACGTTTTTGTAAAAAAATTACCACCAATGAATTTTTGAAGTAAAAAATTATTGCCAGCAATACATTTTTCCTGTAATATATTTTTGAAAAATATTACCAGCAATGCATTAAAAAATATATTACCAGCAATACGTTTTGGAAAAAATTGCCAGCAATATATTTTGAGGAAAAATATTGCCAACAATACATTTTTGAAAAGAAAATATTACTACCAATAAAAATCTTGTCGGCATTAAATAACCGATTGAGGTTGTTATGCGTAAAACAAAACAAACCAAACCAATATATGCCGAGATAGATAGATAGATACTGTATAGAATCAGATAGATACATAGATAGATAGATAGATAGATAGATAGATAGATAGATAGATAGATAGATAAAAAATATTACCAGCAATAAAAATTTTGTCGGCATTAAATAACCCGTTGAGGTTGATATGCCGTAAAACAAAACAAACCAAACCAATATATGCCGAGATAGATAGATAGATAGATAGATAGATACTGTATAGAATCAGATAGATAGATAGATAGATAGATAGATAGATAAAAAATATTACCAGCAATAAAAATTTTGTCGGCATTAAATAACCCGTTGAGGTTGATATGCCGTAAAACAAACCAAACAAACAAACACACACACACACACACACACACACACACACACACACACACACACACACTTACACACACATATATATATATATATATATATATATATATAGACAGATAGATAAAAAAATATTACCAAAAATAAAAATTTTCTCGGCATTAAATAACCCATTGAGGTTGATATGACGTAAAAGAAACCAAACCAAACAAACACACACACACACACACACACACACACACACACACACACACACACATATATATATATATATATGTATAGATAGATAGATAGATAGATAGATAGATAGATAGATAGATAGATAGATAGATAAAAAATATATTACCAAAAATAAAAATTTTCTCGGCATTAAATAACCCATTGAGGTTGATATACCGTAAAACAAAACAAAACACACCAATATATACTCAGATAGATAGATAGATATATAGATAGATATTACCAGAAATAAAAATTTTCTCCGGATTAAATAACCCATTGAGGTTGATATACGCTAAAACAAAATAAACCAAATGAAACCAAAAACGGTCAGCACACTGTGGCCATGTTCATAGGTAATGTTACTGAGTGTTGACATTTTCTTTTTTATTAATAAGGCTTCCATTATTTTAGCCTATTTTTTACGGGTGGATGAAGCTAGTATATTTGTATTATCAACGATTATATTGCGGATAGAGTTTGCTAGGCCTTCAGGCATATTTAAATGAACCTAATGAAGCTATCGTCAGAGGGATGTAAGGTGAGTCGGCATGTTAGTCCTGTTCTAGGCATGAATAAATATTTACGATAGATTCTGAAGATAAAAAAATATCTCGCTCGACACAGTGAACGAACATTCTTAGCAGCTGACCTGGCAATGGATTCAATATAGTCTTCGATGTCATGTCATGAATAATTATATTGGATATCAGACAATTTCTGTATAAATCAATTGAGTAAAAGGAGGCGCCATTTTAAACAGACGCCATGATATTGACAAATATAATTCTTTATTTTGCTATAAATTATGATAATTTGTTCTACAGTTCATATTTTCATCTTGTAAGAGGAAAACTTGGAAATTTTCAAATATTCTTTACATTTTGTAAAATAATATTTTATAATTAAAGCTTAGATAATTTGAAAAAGAAAAAAAAACAAAAAAAACAGAACGTGTCAGTATAAACGACCACAAGAGTATGTTGTTAAAGTGAAACAGTTTTTTTTATCATTTTGTTAAAATATATTCCATACTATATATATTCCAACATATTTCAGTTAAATTTTCATTTTTCAAAATTATAGCTTTTAAGGTATTTTTTAAAAAATCGAGATCATCCCACGCAAGTATTAAAGCCACTAAGACACAAGAGGTTACTGGGTGTGGAAGAATTAGGAACAGAAACATTACAAACGAGCGGGAAGAGGAAAGAGTAATCAGGAGAACAGTAGATTGCGATTGGCATTGCATTTAAATTTTTGACGATTAAAATTGGCTGGAAAGCATAGAACCGGCAGGAAGCTCTACAAGCGAGAAGCGTGGCCGGACAATTGGCCGACAGACATTTGGCCGAACGGACATTTGGCCGAACGGACATTTGGCCGACGGACATTTGGCCGAAAAACGTTTGGCCGAATGGACATTTGGCCGACTGACATTTGGCCGACGGACATTTGGCCGACAGACATTTGGCCGACAGACATTTGGCCGACAAAGTACAAGTAAAAATAGTAACAAGTATTTTAATTAGCAGTATTATAAAGTAGAATAGGACTAATAATTACCATTGGATTTCAAGTGATTAAATTACTAAATCTTAATTTAAAGTTAAAAGTTTTATTTTAATATTTGTTTATTGAAATTAGTATTTTAAAATTATTTGAGTGCATTTAGATAAAAAGTAGCAGCTAATTATTTAAATTCGTATTTAACAGAAAGATAAAATCTAGTTCATCCCTTTAAGATAATGATCATTAAAAGCGAAATTGAAAGATCTTTCATATCGTAAAAGCTTAAGATTTTTATTGTAGTAAAATGTGCTTTTTCTCAAAATACTTATCATCTTAGAGTAATATTTGAAGTAAAATATAATATATACAGAATAGTTTTTTATTAAAAAAGCCTGTTAAAAAAAACGGAAAAAAAACCCTAAAAAATATAAATCAATACAGTAAATAAATATAAATATATGTAGCACATTACGATAAAGAGTGTGACAGACACATGTAAGTACGCCTCTACATTTTCGGCTAAATGTCCGTTCGGTTAGATGTCCGTCGGCCAAATGTCCATCAGCCAAATGTCCGTCGGCCAAATGTCCAAGAACCCCGAGAAGTGCTCGAAAAGAAGCTGTTATCGTAGAATTTACAGCTACATCTAGCCAGCTCAAGTATAAATTGATGAGACCTCACTGCCAGTCTAGTACTGCTTTTAAATAAATAAAAAAAAAACTATGCACCATATAGAAAATCTCATCCAAGCAATTACTATGCAAGTATTTATAGAAAAGTCATAGAGACGCATCCATACGGCGGTGAGAGAGTGACTGAAACCGAGCCGCCAGGTAAGGACTTATAATATTTCTGATTCTTCTTTGGATTTTATCAAGAAGCTCAAGTTAAATAGCAGGGGCACCGGACTATATGTGGCAGCAATATTCTAAGCATGGACGAATGGTAGACATGAATATGTACGATAGATTCTGAAGATAAAAAAAAATATCTCGCACCACACAATGAACCAACATTCTTAGCAGCTGACCTAGCAATGGATTCAATATAGTCTTGGATGTCATGTCAGCCGAGAACGTTAGCCCGAGAAGACGCAACGAGACACATTCTTGAAAGTTAGCATCAGCCATGCTGATGGAAAGCAGATAGGGTGCTCAGATGATTAATGGATAGCAGTTTAATTTTTGAGGTGTTAAAATTACCGTAAATTGCGTCGTACAAGTCGACCTTGTGTACAAGTCGATTATTAGCTCAAAATTCTAAGTTGTTTTTTTTAAGCATTTCACCCCAAGCAAGGTGGGATGCCGCTAGTCCGCAGGGGGTTACAGAGTGGGAGCGAGAGTAAAGAGGTGTGATGGAGGAAAGGATGAAGAGAAGAGCAGGGGATAGTTGAGGGCATATGGAGATGTCGATTGACATTACATTTGAATAGTTGGAGAATATAGCTATCAGGGAAACAAGTAACAGGAAGGGAGTTCCACAGACAGGAGGTGCGAGACATGAAGCTGTTGGAGTAGAAGAGATGGCTACATTTAACTACTTCAATATTGAAAGGGTGGGACCAAGATGCCAACCTAGTAGCACGTTTAAATCCATGCAGTCTGGGAACTAGCGAAAGTAGCTCGTCGGAGCAGTTACCGTGAACGTATTTCTAGAAAAGACAGAGGGAGGCGACGGCACGAGGTCTATATTTTCCGTATAGGTCGACCCCCAAACACACGGCAAGTTACCAGTGACCCAAAACTCAGCATTACCGGTAAATGAAGTTAGTCTACAGTAAACGAGAGCCTGTGCCGAAAATACATAAAATCACACATGTATATTGGATGTGGATATGTACTTGCCGCCCCACACTGGTAAAACGGAACACGAGGTCAGCTTAATGTGGGGAGCCCCAGCGCGTGCATCTGGACCTGGTCGAAAAATATCCCAGACCTCGCAATCGTCTGTTGTGATTGCATCGGTGTTACTAGCGAACCGCCTCTCTAGTGCAACGAGGAAGGGGGATGTTCGCCGGGACTGGACACCTCTCAATACTTTGGGTTGCGGTTTGACCGAAGACTAAGACACAACTGAGAGATAATAAACGAGATACGACACACAGGAACTCGCAGGTCCGACTCGCAAAATTCGCGTATTTTTACCTGCATATTGAGACACTGAACGTAATATATTTCTATATGCGTTCTATAGCAAACAACACACACCTGTAGATACTATATATTACATTGGTATTACATAGCAAACATTTAAAATTAATCAGATCTCCTGATACTCAATAAAGTCAACATCGACTCCTGTAAAATATTAATACCCCAAATTACACATCACACCAGGTTGTGTTTTCATAGTACTCACTTTTCCGCCATTTGCATCAGTGATTTAACAAACAACCAGCGATGCTGCCACTTAATAAAATACTGAATTTGTGTTTATATCATGTTTAAACATTGGTTCCCATACGATACTGAAGTTAAGGAACGTCGAGCCTGGTTAGTACCTAGATGGGTGACTGCTTGGGAAAGCCAGGGTTCGTCACCTTGGATGTGCGGATGGCTAAGAATTGTTAATCCAAGTGCCAAAACTACATATGGTCACACGACTTACCTGTATATTGAGACACTAATAGTAATATCATTCTATATAAGTTGTATAATAAAAGAAAACTAAGCACACACACACCAGTAGGTAACGTATATTGTATCGGTATAACTTAACGAATATTTAAAATTCGTTAGGTCTACTGATAAACACATTAAAGTCAACATCAACTCCTATAAAATATTAATACCCCAGATTACACATCACACCAGGTTGTGTTTTCATAGTATTGCTATGTATCGTATGTTATTGTAAATCACAGTAAGCTCTCATCGGCTATTTACATCCGTGATATGAAAAAACAGTCTGTCATGCCGCCATTTAGTGTATCAGCTCCTACAAAATAAAACTATCATTCAGTCGTGATACACGCTTAGGCGATCATATATCTTTCGATACATGACTGACGAGGCAGATTTTTTTCCCGAAGTAGGTTGTCATTTCTTCCTGCGGTAGACCAGTTGCCACCCAAGGCTATAGAACCCGGTCTGTCCTGCTATTTACCCATAGTTGGAGGGAGATGAAAAGGATTCATACCTTTCCCAAGGGTATTAGCACGTAAGTGAATGTAATTGATCCGACTGGAATTCGAACTTGGCTACCCGATTGCTCAATCCGAGCTAATATCCATTACATATGACGCTCATACCAGACCCAGTTGTCTGAATGGCCGCCTGAGTTAAATAGCGCTTTGATCACTGTTTACACTTAGTGTATCAGCGGTTGGACGCGATGTGTGTTATTGTGTTAAAAGAATACTGAGTTCGTGTTACGTATTTTATATTTATTTCTGTGATAATATGTCAAATATTTTTTAGCAAACAAAAGTTTTAGTGCGATATATTTGTGGCAGTCTGCTGGAGATACCGTAAAGGGTGCAATGTAATTGTTAGGAGTGCCGTTCCACTTGTTTACCGTTCGGTGGTAATGGTTTGTATATTATACAACCGTATAAGTCGAACCCTAGTTTTGGAAATATATTTTTAGGCTTGAAAACTCGACTTGTACGACGCAATTCACGGTAGTTTCGACAAATAGAAAAAGCTTCAGTTTTAACTGACACCATAAGGCAGAGGTTCTCAACCAAGGGTAAATTTACCCCTAGGGTGTAAAAAATTATATAGTCGGTGGTAAATAATTGAAGTACCTGATAATTTAAAAAATAATTTAATTAAATTTAGTACTAAATAAGAAATCAGTATTTTGGGTGTCGCTTTGTATTTTTTTTTTAGTTACAGTATTTTGACTAAAAAAAACCTTAGTATTTTGAATGAAAAAATCATTCATTCATTTAGTGACGAAATTGTATATCAATGCTTAATGATGGCTATGAATTTTTTGTATGGCAGTAGGGGGTAAATGGAGAAATACATAAAGCCGAGGGGGTCAATGATGGAGGAAAGGTTGAGAATGGCTGCCATAAGGATATGTTTTTACCATTTTCTCGTTTCTGTATTTTGTGAGAATTTTGCTTAAATTTCAGATGTTCTTGGACTCAAACGAAAACTTTGAAAATTTCCTACATTTGTTTTTATAAACGCCAGCGTACATAAAAGAATGCAAGGACTTAAACGATTGTTTTCGACGAAATCCCAGATTATAGTCGAAAAGTTTGAATTACTGTCGAGAATTCATTTGTCTTTAGAGGAATAAAAGGAAAACGGAATCATAAAAGCGGAAAAATGGTAAGCTATAAAACCCGAACAGAACAGAACGAGAATAAATGGTTTAAAAAAAAAAAAAAAAAAAAAAACGTCTGTGATTATACGGCGTAAGCTGGAAGAAAAGCGAACACAAGTTGTGGGATAAGAAGCAAGGGAAACGAAAGGGGACGAAAGATAGGGAATCAGAGGTGGGTGGATAAAGGAGAGAAAGACAGAAGTTGATGCAGAAGTCTAAAAGTAGTCGTCTGTTTTTTTCATGTTTATCACTTTTAGATCCGTCCACTTAGACTAACAAGGAGAGTCGAAAGCATTTTAAAGCTGTCCGTCTGTCGTTCGCCTTTTTCGTTTGCTTTTTTTTTTTTTTCAAATTTATTTCTTATTTATTTATTTTATTCTACCAAGCTTTTCACTCACCACAGGCTATATTTAGCAATTCTTGGGAACGTGTTGACGCCGTATTATTTTCAAACGACCACTGCCACTACCGCCCCATTTTAACAACAGACGCATAACCCCAACATTTCAAGCCATTTTTTTCTTCTTCCTAAACAGTGAGTGTGTTTCTGGTAATTGTCAATATGCCTCCAACCCTTTCTTCTCCAAGAATTCCAATTCTTTGTCTTGACCTTGTCTTTTAGTCTTCTCTCTAAACCGTATTTATTTAACGAACCTAACTTTAGCAAAAAGCTGAAGTTAAGAGGCATTGTGTGAAGATCAAAACGGTGAAAAAAGGGGTCGGTGTGACGAGCAATAAGTCCAGGCTCTGGACTGCCGTCGATTTCAATGTAAGGATCATAGAGTTTATTTCCTTCAATTATTTATAGTGATCTTCTAAGATTAGCTTAGATGTGGCAAAATGCGACAATTATGGAGCTCTCAGCGAGGATTGAACTCACTACTCAGTCGTAATTGATCTAGCGCGACAATATTCCTAAAATTACATTACATCAAAGTGCCTAGTGATTTTCTAAGCGTATGTGACACAGCCAAAGATATAGGGCACTCAGTGAGGATCAAACTCACTACTCACATGTAATTGATCTGTCGAGACAAGCTTATTAAACATTTATACGATGTCAAAGTGTCCTGTGATTTTCTAAGCGTAGTTTAGATATGGTACATAACCGAAAGTGCAATGCGCCTACTGAGGATTGAACTCATGGCTCAGTTGATTGACCTGGGAAGACACGCTTGCCAACCATTGCATCACGTTGAAGTGCCCTGTGATTTTTTTTAAGCGTAGCTTAGATGTGGCACAAGGCCGTAAGTATGGAGCAGTCAGTGAGGATCGAACTTACTACTCAGTTGTAATTGATCTGGGGAGACAAGCTTGTTAACCTATTACATCACTTCGAAGTGCCCAAGTTCGTATTTCTATGAGTCACTCTCCAAAAATTCGTTAAAAAAAAGCACGCAGGATAATAAAAATAACACTTCGTCCTAAAAATCTGTGTGTCATTAAAAACGGGAAAGATCAAAGCAGGATTTGCAGCATTTATTATTATTATTATTATTATTATTATTATTATTATTATTATTATTATTATTATTATTATTATTTATAGAACCTTGGAAGTTTTATTTAAAATATTTCTTCTGCGTCAAAGTGAGACATTAAATTTGTACGGCAAATTTGAGAGTCTTTTTTTTTTCAGCAAAAAAACATTGATTTGAAAATTCTTGCAAAAATCAAGTAATTGTCAGATGTTAATGAACCTGTCGGGTTACCTTCTCCTAATTTTCGAAACCGCTACTAGGGGACGCTCTCCGGCACTATGAATATTCCAGGATAATTATTCACAGCCTCTTACTTTTCTGCTTAACGATAACATGTAAATTTCTTGCGGAAGAAAGCGTTCCCTTTTTGGGAAACGCATGAACAATACATACACACGTACGTACGCAGATTCACTCACTTCAAATACTTCTGGAAAAAATGTTTCCAAGTTCATTTGTTACACATATTATTATTTTTGTCACTTGCAACCTTTTGTTGTTAATGCAATATCATTTCTTTGTAGATATATATCGGTTCTTGCTGTTTCTTGACAATTCTTTACGTGGACTCATATCCCGAGTCTGTCATGTTTGTTATGGGCATTACAGGACACACACATGTTTATCTCACAACGCGTACTCACGCCTACAGCAAACCGTTCAGAACTGATTTTAATATGATTTAAATTATTTTTGAAATGTTTCTTGTTTTTGGAAAATCTTTTTCAAAATAAATTTTTAGTCTGTTACAGTCTAAGTTTTTTTTATGAAATCACGAGTATTCCTTTTATTGTAACGCAAAATCTTTATGCTTGTTCTTAAAGCAAATGCTAGGAGAATTAAAATCGCAATGTGTTTTAGCCACCAAGACTTCCAGTTATAGAAAAGTTTACCTGAATCATAAAAGGAAAAATGCAATAAAATTAAGATATTTTTGCAATTAGAAAATCTTTGAATTGCTTTAATGAATAAAATACATTATGGTCACTATTTGATTTTATCATTTAAAATTTTAGATAGGATTATATATAAACTTTTAAATCTTTAAAATGCTGTTTATATTTTCATCGTCCAAGTCATATTGCTATTAAATTAAATTTTACTAAATTAAAATTTATTTGATAAACATAAACTAAAAAGCGTATCAAAATTCAACGGCCCCCACCCCACCCAGTATTTAAAAGAAAAGAATTGTGCGTGTTTCTGTATAAACAGGTTAACTTCTGTAAATGCGAAATTCAGACATTATCAGAAAACAAGAGACGTACGTAAAATAAATTAAAAAAAATATATTGATATTTTTTTTTTTAATTTTCTCAACACACACATTTACGAAAAGTAAATGCACCAAAGTAAGTGAAATTTAATAAAATATTCAGTTACTTAAAAACACAATATAAAAAGCGTTGATATTGTCTTCAAGTAATTCCTGTCAATTCTGTTCCCCTTATTTAAATTTACCAAACATCAGGTTGTCAGTTCTCGACACGTCAGAAATCAACTTTCCGTGTTAAATAATTCTGTTATAATTTATGCTAAAAGTAAATAATATGTTTCATTTCCTATTAATTAAACTTAAAACCAGTTAATATTTCTCAAAATAACGTTTCAGAAAATTATATTTCATTTTTGAATTTTTTTTTTTTTTAAAGGGATTTATTTTTTTCTGACAGATCTCTCGATATGGACGAAGTTATAGATTTTACCGATAGGGAAATATGTTTCTAATTCTAAAGCATTCTTTTTTCATTCGGTTTTTCCAGTTACGAGTCCTTTTTTAAAGCTGATCTTTTTGTGTTCATTTTGTTTAGTTCTTTTTTCGTAACAGATTTAATGTTTAGTATAGAGCTTAGAAAAAATTCGCAGTGTGAGATAGGCAAGAAGTAAGGCATGTAGCAACATCAGCACGGCAAAGGGCACTCCTTTAAAGACAAGGAAGGACAAAAATATTTTAAGTCAAGTGATAGCGATTGCTGTATGAGTCGTACGATTTTTGTATCAAGCACGGGCAACGCCGGGCCATCCTGCTAGTATATATATATATATAGTTGGATTGATGTGAGTTTGTGACTCTGGGTTTCGCTCTATCTGCAATCGTCAGCTGAAGATCGCAGATAGCGGGAAACAAACACATCAATCCACCTAAATATGTTAACTCTAATACTGACATTGAGCGCTTTCAAATAAGTACCGCGCATAAATAATATATATAAATTGCATAAACACACACACATATATTTATATAAATACATATTTTACATTACATTACACACACACACACACACACACACACACACACACATATATATATATATATATATATATATATATATAAAATGCTTGGTCCCATTGACTTCAACGAATGAGGGTCAAAAGGATTAATGTTTTTAAACACGATGTTTGTGCCTATTATAGGGATTTAATCTACTCAAATATTTACAGGCAACTACGGAGACGGGACATAGGAGAATATTGTTACACAACGTGGCCGCCATATTAAATCGAGTTGTTGTCTTTGATCTGAATTCTTTAAAATAATCCGTAAGGATTATTTCAAAGTTCATTTTTATGGCTTTATGACACGTTAAACCCCATTCATTGCCATTCAGTCCAGGTTTTCTACTGTTTCCGAAGGAATCTTTGCTGTTTCCACATTGTCTTTGTACTTGTCTTTGTAACACATCTGTAATATTCTTATGTTTTTCGGGTAGTGGAGTAATCTTTCACTATCTCTTTCACTCTAACTCTCTGTCTGACTATCTGTTTCTAACTCTCTCTCTCTCTCTCACTCTCTCTCTCTCTCTATATATATATATATATTTGTTTATTTATTTATTTAGGTTAAATTATTTTACTTGTTTTTATTTATTTTTATTTTTTTGTTTTTATTTTTTATCTTATATATTTATTTATTTATTTTGTTTTTATTTTATTCGGTGTTATTTTATTAACGTAGTAAAAATTTGTTCATATCGCTTATTTGAGAGTTTTGTTTTGGTTCGGGAAGATAATTAAAGCTATTTATTCAATTTTGGGGTTGATTGTTGTAGTTTATTCTAACTATTATTTTGACGGGGACAGTTTTTAATTTGTTTATTACTTCATGTATTTATTTGGATTGATTATCAGGATCGGTTTGTTTTTAAATAAAATCAAGCAAAATAATTTAAGCTAAATAAATAAACAAATAGACGACATCCGGTAAAGTAACCGCCAAAATAGACTACCCACATTGCACCACTGACCTGTATATATAAATAGCCGAGAAAAATAACAGCACTCGTGGCCTGACGATTGCATCTAGCATATGTTCACTTTTATGTTTACACACGCTCTATATCTGATATTGAGCACTTTGTCCCATAAATATAGCACATCTTAAGACTATATATATATATATATATATATATATATATATAAATCCAATATTGATTCCTGTAGTTCACTGCTACTAACAAGCAGAATTCTTTTTCTCCTGATGATGGCCATTCCAACACTAGTCAAGCAATCTAAATGAAAAAATAATAAAAACGAAAGAATATTAATATACAACCCAGTTTGTCTGAAAAATTTAATTTCCGTGATTTATAAATACGAATGTAGTTGTGGACAAGACTACATAGAGAAGACGTCCCAGCGCTTGGATCTGAGAATAAAGCAACACTTACCTCTCAGGATTTTGAATCCGGCTGCCAGTGAGAGCCATCTAGTTAATACATCCGGGTCGTCTATTGCGCAGCATATTATAAATAGCAGGAAATGTGTTTCTGAATTTAGTGCAGACCGTTTTTGTATTTTGTCAAGGTCCCCCTCTTCATATCATCTCAAGGTTCTGGAGTGCCTATATATAAGATCTCGCAAGCCTTCCCCCTGTAAACTTAGGCATTGTTTGCTGAGAGGTCTGAATTATATGGGGCTTCATTTTTCCTTGAAATTTTTTCTCTCCCCATTTACTCATCTTCAAATTAATTTACACGTTTCTTATTTTAATTCCCAGGAATAAACTTGATAGGACTGGAAGGAAACTGGTTGTTTTGTTTGTTTTTTTTTAGCTATTAAGAAATGCTTTATAAATCAAGCTTATTCCCTGCTATTATTACATTTTGTACAACAAAAAAATTGTTCAAATATATATAACTAAGTAATTCATCGAGTCTAGAAAAAAACTCAACAGAATGCAGAAAGCACTGGAGGCCGTTTCGTTCTATATATGGGACTCAACAGCAATGCGCATCCACTACTGAGAATTGAAACCTGGACAATTACGTTATCAGGCAAACGTCATACAAACTGCTCCAACGTGCCTCGATATCGTCAGGTAGCGAATCGGACTCGATATAGCGTCGCTCGATCACGTATTCCGACTTCCCTTTTTTACCCATAGGACCCACGTGCCACGACTACTATCACCAAGCCGTCCAGTGTTTTGTGAATTCTGTTACGGTTTCTTCTAGACTCGATGAATTAATTATAATTATCACAAATCCTCCTAATTTCTATCACTTGTATATCCTTGCTTGAACCGGCTTCTAATGATCTGGACTGAGCGGCTTGGGGATAGTAGTCATGGCTCGTGGGGGCACAGTCCTATGGGTAAAAGTGAAACTTGGATGAGTTCCACCACGGAATATGTGATCGAGCGGCTCTATGTCGAGTCTGATTCGCTACCTCTTCGTCACCGAGGAGGCGCACTGCTGATGAGTCCCACATATAGGACGAAACGGCCGTCCAGTGCTTTCTGCATTCTGTTGAGATTTCTTCTAGACTCGATGAATTACTTAATTATAATTATCTCAGATCTTCCTTATTTCTATCACTCACATATATATATATATATATATATATATATATATATATATATATATATGCCACTGAGACACAACTCGGTGTAATATAGTTAGAAACACAAATATTGGTAAGGCGCGAGAACTAACAAAGAGTAAACAGCAAATAGCGATTGACATTGCATTTAAAGTTTTACAGATTAAAGTTGGCTGGTAAGCATAGAAACGACAGGGAGTTCAACAAGAGAAAAGTGCGAGA
Organism: Acanthosepion esculentum; assembly: GCA_964036315.1. Lineage (NCBI taxonomy): Eukaryota > Metazoa > Mollusca > Cephalopoda > Sepiida > Sepiidae > Acanthosepion > Acanthosepion esculentum. The sequence goes on along the minus strand of OZ038500.1, from coordinate 15,075,564 downwards.
AAAGAAACTGTTAGCATAGAACTTACGGCTCCATCTAGCCAGCTCAACTGTAATTTGATGAGACCTTGTTACCAGATTAGTACTGCGCTTAAATTCATACAGTTTAGGCACCATAGTGAAGAGCTTACCCGAACAATTACCATGAATATATATATATATATATATATATATATATATATATATATATATATCTGGGGTGCGCGCGCGTGGAGATGATGAAACAAAGTTGATAAAAATAAGCAACGAGTTTTACCCATGTCTTTTGGGTGACAACGTGTCTACATCCTTCATTCCTACCTTTATATCTATCTATCTATCTATCTATCTATCTATCTATCTATCTATCTATCTTCCATCCTTCCTCCCTACCTTTATATCTATTTAGCCATCTATCTTCCATCTTTCCTTCCTATCTATCTATTTATCTATCTCTCTTCCATCCAACCTTCCTTCTTATCTATCTATGTTCCATCCTATCTATCTATCTATCTATCTATCTATCTATCTATCTATCTATCTATCTATTAGGGTAATTTACCCACGCACGCATGGAATCTCCTAAATTGGAACAGGTAGTGCCTTTTGAAGTTTCCAGCAGTCAGCTCTGACTGTCGGACCGAACATTCTTGCTGTAACACTCTCGTTTGTAGATGTTTGTATTACTGTTTCTGTTAATATATTTGTTTCACTCAATTCCTCTCTTGTGTCTTTATTTCTGGCCCTAACATGGCCACAACACTATCTATCTCAGTCTCTTCATCTATCTATCTATCTATCTATCTATCTATCTATCTATCTATCTATCTATCTATCTATCTATCTATCCCAGTCTCTTCATATATATATATATATATATATATATATATATATATATATATATATATATATATATTCTCTGTTCGAATCTATTGATCTCTCGGTTCATATATGTATCTATATTAGTCTCTTCAAATCTATCTATCTGTCTATATATCTATCTATCTATCTCTGTCAGTCTTTTCATATCTATCTACCTATCTATCTATCAATCTACTATGGTAATTTACCCACTCACGCATGGACTCCCCGTACTATAAATAGGAGCAGGTAGTGCCTTTTGAAGAGCGAAGTTTCCAGCAGTCAGCTCTGACAGTCGGACCGAACATTCTTGCTGTAACACTCTCTATCTATCTATCTATCTATCTATCTATCTATCTATCTATCTATCTCAGTATATATTTGTTTGTTTTGTTTTACGGCATATCAACCTCAATGGGTTATTTAATGCCGACAAGATTTTTATTGATGGTAATATCTATCTATCTATCTATCTATCTATCTATCTATCTATCTATCTATCTATCCCCGTCAATTCGACTGCCTGCCTACTTACCTATCTATACCAGTCTCTTGATATATGTATCTACCTATCCAACTCTATTCGTATCTATCTATCTATCTATCTATCTATCTATCTATCTATCTATCTTTTTTTCTGTTTTAGATATACGTTATATGTAATGAAGTGTAGAATCCTAACAATGTGTGTGGTCTATGTTCCTTGATCGGACTCCTTATATTTCCGGTTTTCACTTCTGAAGTGATTGTAAGTCAATTATTTCTAAGTCATACCCGACAAAGCACCGTGTATTCAGCCACACCACGAAACGCTATTGTCATTAGCGTCGCCAACTGTTGTCAATTCTCGAAGATCATCTCGCTTTTACCCACGTGTTTTTTATCAACCTGACGAGAATGACGAAATTTTCTGTGAAATACCAAACATAATCCCCAACCTGAGAGTAATTTAAATAGAGCCCTTGATTGGTGGCCTGAATTTAGAGTATTAGTCATTTTACAAGGGTAAGACGAAAATAACAAAAAAAAAAGCAACACCCAGCATTTCTTCGTTATGATTTTTGACGGGAATTCACCGTATGCTACGATAATTTTAAAATACTTGTAAAATCTATTCCTATTCGTGCTTAGCCTAACATTAAAAAAAGCTTGTGGCCATCACGTTGAAACATCGGTTCCGGTACGATCGTCGAAGTTAAGCAACGGCGAGCTTGGTCTGTACCTAGAAGGGTGACCGCTTGGCAATACCAAGTTCTGTAAGTTGGGTGTGCAAGTGGTGTAATGGATAATGGATCGGATTTGTTAATCGGAGAGCCGTGTTCGTATTCCAGTTCCGGTTAGGTTCGTTACATTCACCTGTGAAAGGTATGAAGTCACTTCTCTCCCCCCAGCTGTGGGTTAATTAGTAAGACTTTTACCACTAAATTATAATTATCTCCACCATAAATTCTTACAATCTAAAAATATTTTCTGGCTTTAAATAGTCTGCAAAGGGTTGATAAGCCGTCAAAAACGAATCAATCCAAATACCAGTCATTATGTGTCCCAACTTCCTCTTTCTGAATATCTGTATTATTTTCCCTTTTGCAATATATCTGAAGAATAACACCTTACGGCCATATCACATTGAAACACCGGTTCACTTACGATCACCGAATTTAATCAACGTTGAGACTTGTCACTACCTTGATGGGTGACGCTTGGGAATAACAAGTGCTGTAAGCTTGGATATGCGGGTGGTGCAATGGTAAACGCCTCGCAATTGTTAATCGGAGAGCCCAGTTCTAATTCCCGTTGGGTTCGTTATATTCACTTATGCGCAAATACGCTTGGGAAAGGTATGAATCCACCTAGTCTCCCACCAGCTATGGGTTACTTAGCAAGCTTTTGAACGCTAAATCATAATTATCTATCTCCCACACAAAATTCTTTCAATCTAAAAGTACTTTTCCAGTACCCGTACGATTACCGAAATTTAGCAACGTCGAAACTGGTCAGAGCCTAGATGGGTGACCGCTTGTGAATATCAGGTGCCGTAAGCTTGGATGTGCGGGTGGTGTAACGGATAATGGCTTGGAATTGTTAATCGAGGAAGAAGAAAAATTAAACGCAAATGAAAGTCTCGAATAGACGCAACTGCCCTGGGTAAATAACAAACTGATCAGAGGCTGAATAGAATCTCCTGGTATGTGTCTGGCAAAAGGACATGAGTTGATTTATAAGTGACGCCTGCAATCCAACTGCTATAAATCTGGATTAAAAATAACGATCAAATTAATTCTCTTCAAAAATTATTAGAAATAATAACTAAGGTCTCCAATTCAGGCTTACGACCATATCAGGTCGAAACACCGGTTCCCATACAATCATCGAAGTTAAACAACGCCAATCCAGGTCAGTACTTAGATGAGTGACCGATTGGGAACACCACTTGCTGTAAGCTTGGATATACGGGTGGTATAATGGTTAATGACTCAGAACTTCGTCACTGGAGAGCCAACTCCCAGTTTCCGTTGGGTTCGTTATTTTCACTTATGCGCAAATATCCTTAGAAAAGGTATGAACCCACCTCTTATCCCTCAGCTATGGGTTAATTAGTAAGACTTGTATCCATTGTATTGTACATCTTTATTATAATAATTCACTTAATACACTGCTAGAGAGCTCCTCAAGTTAGAGCGTTACTCATAAAATGGTTATAATGAATGGCTGGACAACATAGAGCAGGAACTGTGTTCCACAAGCGAGAAGTCCGAGAAAAAAAACTGTTAGCATAGAACTCGCGGCTACATCGAACTAGCTTAACTGTAAATTGATGAGATCTCGACGCTTAAATTCATAAAGTCTAGCGAAGAGCTCATCTGAACAATTACCATGAAACTTGTTATACATGTTCACCGTAGTCGTAAGTAATTTGTTCAATGAAACAACACCAATATCTAGTAGCAGCTGTTCAATAATTATTATGGCCTTCCATATCAGAGTTTGGCAGTGAATATTCGGAGAAAACAAAATGGCCGCCTTTATACACGTCAGATTGAATATTTCAAGTCTTCTGTTTGGTTAACCTTCTATTGGTAGACTATAAAATGAGTCAGCTCATTTTGGTTGGCTCACTAGTAAATAGCGGGACACAAAAAAAAAAACTAACAAAACTATTTATAGAAAAGGCACAGAGAGGCAACCTTACGACGGTAAGAAAGTGACTAAAGCCGAGACGTCAAATCAGGACGGATAATATTGCTGATTCTTCTTTGGATTTTATCAAGGAGCTCAAGGTAAATGGCAGGTGTACTGGATCATATGTAAATATATATTTCAGCTGTCATTTGATGAGACCTCATCGCCAGTCTAGTCATGCGCTTAAATTCATAAAGACTAGGTACTATCGCGAAGTGAACAGTTGCCATGAAAGTACTTGTAGGAAAGGTACGGAACGAAAACTACAGGGTCACCTAGAGGGTGTAGTAGGATAAATCGAGACAAAAAGGACTAACCATCAACTGCAAATATCTGGGAAGTGTTTTAACAGAGGCTGGAAAAGGTGACACCGAAATCCGAAGACATTGGGTAAGAAAGAGAAGCATTCCAAAAGCGAAGCAAGTTGGTGAGAAATAGAAAAAAATCGTTAGAAACAAAAAGAAGAATGTTGGATTTCTATGTGAAGGGGGAAAAAGAGGCAACAGAAATTGGGTTCTACAGAAGGATACTGAGAATAATAATAATAATAATAATAATAATCATAATAATAATATCCAATATATACACTTATATATACAAGAAAATTCCTGAGTAAGACGATAAACTACATCCGGCAGCAAGGAATATAGCACATTTTAAGGAGCATGCAACCATCTCTTCGTTGCATTTGTTCCCAGATCCACCCTGACCCGATACCAGCAATACATTTTTACATTAAAAAATTGTCTACTATACCTATTTATAGTAAAATGACCAACAATACATTTTAGCTATAGTTGAAGGCATACGACTACGTTCAAAATATTTAGATTTCGGCATTAAATAACCCATACAGGTGTTGGTATGCTGCTAAACAAAATCAAACAACATGACATTAATCCATATAAACTCCTATAAGTTCTTAAATCGAAGTGTATTCAAAATGACTTTAACAAAAGTAAAACATAAACCTATATCTCAACCTCTAGTAATTATGTCCATACAAACATGTATATGTACAAAAGCTGAGCATCATCTACCATGTATTCAACAGTGAAAGTAGAATAACATATTTGTATTATTTCAAAGCTCCCAAGAAAGATTTCGGCAGAAAATAACTCTCAAGGAGCTGATATGCCGTTAAAAAACAAACAAATGTACAAGAAAGTTATTTCGCGAATAAAAATAACAAACTTTATTTAATCTTTTCCTTCGTGATAATATATATTCGTTACAATCTCTGTGCTTTGTTTACGTTTTAGCGTAATCTTTAAGAACACTTTTCTTAAAGTATTTCTTCACATAAAGCCGGGATACTAGGACACCCTAAAGGGCCTAACTATATATTATTGTTGGATGAATCTTACTTCTTCAGTTAAGGAGTGAATAATATAATGGCAAGTTCCACGACAATAAAATGTCTGTAGAAATCTCCCCATTACATTGTTAAATATATGAGCTTAACAACTTAAACAAAATGTTGCAAAAGATTTGAAACTGACTTTTTCCATTTCATTGAAACAGCCGTTAAACACATCTCTTCTTCTTCTTCCTCTTCTTCTTCTTCCTCTTCTTCTCCTTCCTTCCTTCCTTCTTTCTTTCTTTTTCTGACTAAATCAAGTGGCATGTCTTTTATTATTCTACGCACTAAAAATGGACTATTTCCAATATGTGACCGCAGCATTGTTAGGAAATTTTTTACAGCGGTCCCATAAACTCGAAAGTACTTGACAGAAATAGGTCTTTCTTGTTCATATAACTGCACGCACGCACACGCACACACACACACACACACACATATATATATATAAGTGAACATAGAAGTCAACACTTAGAGGCAACAGTCTGTTTCATGCTAGACGCAATCGTTAGGCCTGACGATTGCATCTAGCATGAAACAGACTGTCGCCTCTAAGTGTTGACTTCTATGTTCACTTTTATATTTACACACGCTCTATCTCTTATATTGAGCACTTTATCACATAAATATCCCATACCTTAACACTATATATATATATATATAGTTGGATTGATGTGAGTTTTTGACCCTGGGTTTCACGCTTTTGCGATCATCAGACAAACTGATTAATTTTTAAATTTTGGATTTATATATGGTTGCGTATATCGGTGCTTTTATGGAAGTGGGAGGAAAAATTGTCGTCTGGACGCCACTCATACTTACGCAAACATACATACACGCCTGTACACTCACTGACGTACGCAGACACACACACACAGGCACGCTCACTCACCGGAGCTCACGCAAACATAAACATATATGAACAGTATGGGACTTGGTATATATACGTATATTTGGTTGCTGTATTCAGTGTTGGATTGTGTAACGCATATCTTTATGTTTCTTACACTGTCAACGCACAAACGCGCACTCCGATTTTACATACATACATATATATATATATATATATATATATATATATATATATATATATATATATATATATTGAACAATAAAAATATTAAAAAATTAAAATCTTCAGACACACTGGATTGCATATTAATATTCCTTCGTTTTTATTATTATTTCATTTAGATTCCTCGGCTAGTCTCGGCCAACATGGCCATCATCAGGAGAAAAATAATTTTCTGCTTGCTGCTAGCAGTGAACTACAGAAATGAATGTATTGATGGAGAAAATTAACTTTTGTCTGTAGTTTTCATTTGTTTTTTTTTGTTTTTCTAAACATGAATTTTGGTCAGTCTTTGTTTTGGTCTAACAATTTCTTTTAAGTTGTTATTTAAGATAAGAGCTGGATGGATTCATGCTGCTTTGAATTCCCTTGGTCATTTTGACAGTTTTATTGGTTCCTGGAAAAGGGATGTGTCTCTGTTAAGTGTGTGTGTGTGTGTGTGTGTGTGTGTGTGTGTGTGTGTGTTATTTGGTTCTTAGGGAGTCAGTGAGTATGATGTGTGTAAGCGTGTATATTACTATGTGTAATTACTATACAGGGTGTGTGTTATCATTTGGCTCATTAGGGAGACAGTGAGTATGATCTCTGTAAGTGTGTATATTCATGGGGGGGTGTATAAGTGTGGGGCATCAACACCTCCGTAAGCATGTCTGTCTTGTGAGGGTGAGAAATGTGTGTAGGTTTTGATTTGTAGGGTTATATTATATTAATACTATCTATATTGTTAAATTTATGGCTAAGCCCGGCTGGATAGTGCGTTTTTAAACGTTGTATATATATATATATATATATATATATATATATATATATATATATATATATATATATATATATCATAAACTGATGAAACGTTGAAGGGAATAATTATTTTCGTCGAACTCTAAAATCCTTCACGTATATTTAATCATTTTACCCTAAGCAAGGCGAGAATTCCACTAGTATGCAGGTGGTTACAGGGAGTGAATGTGAGAGAAAAAGACTTAGTATAGGGAGGACTTCGTAAAGGACAAGGGAGGAACTGGAGCATTTGCAAGGCGGAAGTGCCAATGATTCGCAGGGGGGTTACATAGAGTGCAGTTGAGAGAGAGAAAAAAACTGTGTATAGGGGGCACGAGGAAAGGGTAAAAGATGAAAGGATTTTAAGAGATCAGAAGATGGCGATTGAGGTTGCATTTAAATTTTTGAAGATTGTAGTTGTCAGGGAAGCAAGTATTCGGAAGGGAATTCCACAGACAGGAAGTGCAAGAAGCTTCTGTAGTAAAAGTGGTGGTCGCATTTAGCTATTTCAACAGTAAAAGGGTGGGACCTAGATGTCAATCTAGTAGCACGCTTAAATTCATGTCATCGGGTTGCCATGGAAAAAAAACCCTCTTCGGAGCAGTTGCTATGATATTATTTATAGAAAAGACAGAGGGAAGCCATGTTACGTCGATGAGAAACTGACTGAAGTTGAGATGCCAAGTCAGGATCGATTACATTTACAGATCCTTCTTTGGATTTTGTCATGAATCTCGAGGTGAATAGCAGGAACACCAGAACCGATATGGCTGCAGGAGCGAATAGTAGATTCGTAAATGCGCAAGATGAACTCTGGCGAGAAAAATCGGATATTATTACTATTGTCTCAATAGGGCAGGTCGATTTTGGAACTCATTTTGAAACTTGGGGTTTCACATGATAAATAATGACACACATTATTTTTTCCAAGTCGTTACAGTTTTTTGAGGAAACGAGATTAAACATTAAGTTTGAATTCAAAATTGTAACCTTAAGATTTCATTCCGTTGATCAGTGAAAGAATACAGCCCCATAATACTTATCATTGAAATATCTACCGTTAGTTGGTTTTGAAGTGAAAAGGGATAATAATTTTTTTTTCCTTTTATTAATTATGACCAAACAAATAGTGTAATTCATTGATTAACCTTTTTGCTAATCTTTTATAATTTTACAGTTTTCACTTATCAAATAGAGAAAAAAATATCATATTTTGCTTGTGGTGATTGATAATTACAATTCTGGTTTTAATATGTTTTCTTTTCAAAGTATCTAATACAAAAATATCAACATTATTTAATTAATTCTTGAAATAGTAAAATGTTGAAGTTTGTAAGGAAAAGGCAACTGAAAATTAGTTATTTCTGTTAGTCCGTCGGCAAAATATCTCCCCGCCAAATGTCTCTCGGCCAAATGTCCATCAGCCAAATGTCCGTCGGACAAAAGTCTCTCGGCCAAATGTCCGTTGGCCAAATATCTCCCGGCCAAAAGACTCTCGGCCAAATATTTCTCTGCCAAATGTCGGTAGGTCAAATTTTCTTCGGCCAAGTGTCCCTCAGCCGAATGTCCGTCGGCCAAATGTCTGTCGGCCAAATGTCTACCGACCAAATGTCTCTCGTCCAAATGTCCGTTAGGTCAAACGTCGCTCGGTCAAATGTCAGTCGGCCAAATGCCTGCTGACCAAATGTCCGTTCGGCCAAACGTCTCTCGGCCAAATGTCCGTCGGCCAAATGTCTGCCGACCAAATGTTTCTCGGCTAAATGTCCGTTCGGCCAATTGTCCGTTCGGCCAAATGTCTGCCGACCAAATGTCTCTCGGCCAAACGTCCGTTCGGTTAAACGTCTCTCGGCCAAATGTCCGTTGGCCAAATATCCGTCGGCCAAATGTCTGCCGACCAAATTTCGCTCGGCCAAATGTTCGTCGGTCAAGTGTCTCTCGGCCAAATGTCTGTCGGCCAAATGTCAGTCGGCAAAAGTATCTCTCAGCCAAATATCCGTCAGCCAAATGTCCGTCGGCCAAATGTCCGTCGGTCAAATAACTGCTGACCAAATATATCTCGGCCAAATTTCCGTTCGTTCAAACGTCTCTCGGCCAAATGTCCGTCGGTCAAATGTCTGCCGACCAAATGTCTCTCGGCCAAATGTACGTTCGGCCAAACGTCTCTCCGCCAAACGTACGTCGGCCAAATGTCAGGCGACGGCCGAAAATTAGTTATTAGTGTACATTTTTTCAGACGATGTTTAAAACTAAATGCTAAAAAAATAGGCATTTGCTATAAATTTAATTTCTGGACTCAGTACTTCACACATCAGACGCCATCTTTTGTACTGGGTGCAATGTTGACGTTTGAAAAAAACTGAAAAATGAAGTTGCCCTATAGCATATTGAAAGTGAATGATGGGAATCAGTCTAAAGACAGTCTAAAGACAAGCCGTAAATATCATCTAATCACTGGTTCAGTCAAATAAGAATCAGATCAGTTAAATTTTATTAATCTTTCACAAAATGAAGATTGTGAACCTGCACTTGCAGAAGGTTTGTTCAATAATGAACTCCAAAAGGTTCTTCGTCCTGGGTAAGACGATAAACTACATCCGCATCCTGGGTAAGACGATAAACTACATCCGCATCCTGGGTATTTACAATACATATAACCTGCAATTACAAAGTTTTAGTTAAAGTTCTTAATATTTTTTTTTTTTAAGCGTATCACCCCAAGCAAGGCCGGTGGCCACTATCACGCATGGGGTTACAGAAGGGTTGGAGGAAGAGCAGATAGGAGTGGTAAAGGAAGGGATGTGGAGAAAGAGAAGGACGGAGGGTCGATCGAGGTAGGGAGGTTACGGGAGATATAGAGCGAGAGCAGATAGGAATGAAAGATGTCAGGAAGTGGATAGATCAAGGCAATTGGAGATGATGATTGACGCTACACTTAAACCGTTGGAGATTGTATTTGTCAGGGAAACAGTAATAGGGAAGGGAGTTCCATAGGCGAGATGTGCGAGACATGAAGCTATTGGAGTAGAAAAGACGTCTACATCTAACAGTTTCAACGGTGAAGGGGTGGAAACGGGATGCCAGCCTCGTAGGACGCTTAAATTCACGAGGCTTAGGGACAAGCGAAAGCAACTCCTCAGAGCAATTACCGTGGAAGAACTTGTAGAAAAGGCAGAGCGATGCAACATCGCGTCTGTGAGAGAGCGACTGCAGACGAGATGACAGATCAGGGCCAATCACATTGCATATCCGTCTCTGGATCTTATCAAGAACCCTGAGGCAACACGCAGGGGCCCCAGACCATAAATGGCAGCAATACTCCATGCAAGGTCGAATGGTAGACTTATAGACTTGGAGGATAATAGGTCTTTGAAACATAAGAGTGGAATTTGCACCCGTTCCAATTATTTTGTCCAACCCCTGTATTTCTGACAATTTTAAAACTATATACTCAAAAATTCGTAAAAGTTATGAATCTAATTTTTGGTGTCAGTTCTGAGCAAATCAATCCCCAGCTTTTGCATTCAGTAAAATATCGATTTTCCAAAAGAAAGTAAAAAAAAATCAATTTGCCCTATTGTCTCAATTCGATATTAAAATTTGAATAAAAATTTCCTTGAATTTTCAATGTTAATTTTGTTTCATTTTATATATGAGACTTTTATTTATAAGATTGCGATTTTGTCCCATTTTAGAGATTAGACTTTATTCGCTCATGTTTTTGACCCGCAGGTTTTTGTCGCCTGAGTTTTTATCTCCCGAATTTTTGTTTGTTGGGCTTTTTTTTTATGGATTCCGATTTAAGACAGTGGATCTAGGGAAACGAAATCTATACTGTTTTCACTCAGGATGTTATTTCTGGTGACGGGATTAACAAACTTTTTTTTTGATAATCGACTAACAGCGTTTCCTAATGACCCTCGGGAGGCTGATGAGTTGAAATTGTGAGGCGGATGAAAGACGAAAAAAAAAAACAAAAACAAAAAAAAACTCCAGGCTTCAGAAATATTTCCTTTTCAGTCACCAGTTAGACAAACTCAAAAACCAGATTTGAGATAATAAAAGAAAATATCCCTTCGCAATTCTTGCTTATGTTCAACATTTCCTGAATATTTAACTAAACTAAAAATGAACTCATTGATGCCCTTGTGCAAATCCTTTCTGAAGTTTTGCGGTTTCTTGAGATTTCTGGTTTTAAAATTGCAGACAAATCGGGAAAAAAATTAAATTAAAATAAAATAAAATAAAATCGAGCAAATTTAAAACATAATAATAATAATAATAATAATAATAATAATAATAATAATAATAACTATACCTATATTATACACCAGACTATACCTTAGTCACACCAGGGGCACTGCCATATCCAACCGACGTGGAATCTTTCAAGGAGACTCTCTGTCTCCCCTTCTGTTTTTTTTGTCCTTAATCCCCCTTACGGATGAACTGAACAACAGTAGTTATGGCTACAAAATAAATAACAACATATTCAATCACCTACTCTACATGGATGATCTCAAACTCTTTGCCAAAGACGACAATGAGTTGAAGGGCCTCCTTAATATTGTAAAATACTTTAGTGACGACATATGCATGAGCTTCGGATTAGATAAATGTGCTAAAGTAACATTCAAGAAAGGTAGAATTTTAGAAGCACCCTTAATAGATTTAGATTTTGCCACGAAGATTAGAGATTTGGAGCATGATGAAACTTATAAGTACCTAGGAATTAGTGAGGGAGATGGCACACAACACACCCAAATGAAAGAGAAGGTAAGAAAGGAGGACTACACGCGTGTACGCCTGGTACTAAATACCGAGCTAAACTCAAAAAACCGAATATCAGCCATAAACACCTTAGCTGTTCCTGTGGTGCAATACAGCTTTAATGTACTTAACTGGACCATAGCTGAAATTAAGCGAATGGACGCCAAAACGAGAAAGCTCCTCACTTGCTACCGCATGCATCATCCCAAAGCTGATATTGATCGCCTGTATGTGCCCAGATCCGAAAGAGGCAGAGGACTAGTTCAACTAGAACTATCCTACAAAAGTACAACAATTGGCCTCCAAAGATACTTGGAAAATACAGAAGGTTGGATGATGGTATGTGTCAAGGAACATGAAAGTAGTAAGTGTCTTTACTCTGTAGTAAAGGAAGTCGACAAATTCAAAATGGAGTTTCAAATGGGCACAGAAATTCAAATACATCACTGTACACCGGCTGAAGCTGCAAAATACTTTAAAAAGAATGCAAAGACAAATGCGACCAACCAGATAATGAAACAATGGCAAGATAAACCGCTCCATGGCCAATACTCTGCCCGTACCAAACAAGCTGACGTAGACAAAAACCGTACCCATCAGTGGCTACGTAGTGCAGGGTTGAAAGGTGAAACTGAAGGTTTTATCATTGCTGCACAAGACCAATGCTTGTTAACTCGGAATTATCAAGCACATATACTAAAATACTGTGTTAGCCCAAGATGCATATTCTGTGACAAATATCCAGAAACCATTGATCATCTTATATCAGGTTGCACGATATTGGCACCCATTGAATATAAAACCCGGCATGACAGAGTGGGCAAATATCTGCACTGGAAAATTTGCAACTCCTATGGGAAGGAAACTGGAAGAAACTGGTACTAACACCACCCTGACCCGGTTACGGAGATAGGATCTGTTACAATTCTATGGGACTACACAATACACACTGACAGAACAATAAAAGCCAACCGCCCAGACATTGTTATTAAAGACCACAAGCAAAATAAGTGCCTCCTTATTGATATGGCAGTCCCTGCAGACTGCAATGTATCTTTGAAGATATTCGAAAAACTGTCAAAATACAAGGACCTTGAAATAGAAATCTCAAAAATGTGGCACATGGGAATATCAACAATTCCTGTTGTAGTCGGAGCCCTTGGACTGGTTGGAAAAGATTCCAGTAGGCTGATTGAAGGGATCCCTGGAAGTCCAGGCCTCAAAGAGATACAAAAAATTGTTCTGACAAGTACAGCCCACACTTTACGCGGGGATTTATCTATGTAATTATTTTTTTATTTTATTTTATCTTTTTTTTTTGCAGTGGAAAGTGTCATGATGCCATTTCTAACCTTAGGTCCCTGGGCGGGACCCGGAAAGAAATGTGTAAACTCCAGATATCAAAGGAAATAAAAAAAAATAATAATAATAATAATAATGATAATAATAATAATGGTAATAATAATAATAATAATAATAATGATAATAATGATAATAATAATAATGATAATAATAATAATAATAATGATAATAATGATAATAATAATAATAATAATAATAATAATAATGATAATAATGATAAGAATAATAATAATAATAATGATGATAATAATAATAATAATAATGATAATGATAATAATAATAACAATAATGGTAATAATAATAATAATAATAATGATAATAATAATAATAATAATGATAATGATAATAATAATAGTAACAACTAATTTTCACCCATGAAAATTTAATGGTTTTCCTATATTTATATTCGGATGAATCTTAATTCTTCAGTTAATGTTTGAATAATCTCCTGGCGGGTTCTACGACAATAGAAGGTCCGTAGAAATCGCCCTATTACATCGCTAAATATTTGAGCTTAACAACTTAAACAAAATATTATAATGACAACCATAAATTTGAATACTGGTCGTTATTTTAAGAAGTAAGGGGGTACAAATGCAAAGATTTGAAATTGACATTTTTTTCCATTTCATTAAAACTGCCAAAAATCTTCTAAAACTGCCAAAAATCTTCTAAAACTGCTAAAAATCTCTTCTTTCTTTCTTTCTTTTATTAATTAATTCACTCATTAATTCATTCATTTATTCATTAATTAATTCATTTACTTTCTGACTAAACAAAGTGGCATTCCTTTATTTCTCCACGCAACGAAAATGGAATAGTCCATTATTTATGAGGTATTGTCAGGAGACACTAAACACTTCTATCTTCCCTTGTTTCTTTCTTTTATATCAGCCGAATTTATTTAGAGTCTTTTTTCTTTCCATCACTTTTGTTAGTAGGTATTCCACACTGTGGTATTAGAAGATCTGCCAGGAATGGTGAAAAGTTATAAGAGAGAGGTCGTAAATTTACTGTCCATGTCCTTGCGAGCAAGGCACTGTCTAGACTAAAAAAAATTATAAAATTCCCAGCATCCCTCGTTTGTGCGCATGTGTAATCCTACCAACATAACAAATTTAGTCTATATAAAATCTTGAAGGACGAAACTTGTCACAATTAAACTTTTCACACTTTGTCATAGAATTTCCCTAATACAGTTCTTGAAATAGAAAAATATATATGATGAAGTCTACACTCAATCTTTCCAAGGGTTGACTCGCTTTTACGAGTGTTTGGGGTGCCTTTCTAATGAACCTAGGTTTCATCTCCGAACAGATCTGGCACGCTCTGACTACTGCTCTTACATCTTCTACAGAGTACGGCATATTTTTGCTTCTGACAAAATGCAGCATTCGGGTTACTCCTGGATGACATAAATCGTTGTGCAAGGTGTGTAACTTGTCTGCCGAGATGGTAGAAGAGCAAATCCGGGATAAGGCGTCCGCAGCTGCATTTTGTTTTCCGGGGCGATATGCTATATCGTAACTGAAACAGGCAAGTTCTAATTTCCATCTGGTGATCTTCTCGTTTTTTATCTTGCTCTTACTCTTAGGGTTGAATATGAAGGAGACGGATTTTTGGTCTGTTATCAGTTTAAAATGCTTCCCGAGCAATAAGTGCCGCCATTTTCGGATTGCTTCTACAATAGCATATGCCTCCTTTTCGTCTGACGAGTGCTTTTTGAAAAGAAAGCTACAGGCCGACAGTTTCGAATTAGTGACGCAGCACTAGCATGTTCCGAAGCATCGGTTTCGATTTCGAGAGGAAGAGAAGAGTCTATGGCTACCAGGGATGATTTAGCAATCTCTTGCTTCAGGTACTTGAAGGCATCTGATTGTTCCTTAGTGAGAGGATAGCTGGTGACTCTGGTTAGGGGATGTAATTTTTCAGAAAAATTCGAGATCCACCGAGAATAGTGGGAGAACATACCCATTGCTCGTCGAAGAGAAGGAAGATCTTGGGGTACCGGTAAGTCCATCAATCCTTTGAGTCTATCTGAGTCGGGTTTTACAGAACCCTTGCTTATCGTATACCCGAGCAAGTCTACCGAAGAGAGTGAATAATGACACTTGTTTTTATTCAGCGTCAAACCGTACTTTTCTACACTCTTCATGAACTTATTCAAATTGTAGTCATGTTCAGCCTGATTTCTTCCACAAGTGGTGACGTTGTCAATATAGGCGTAAGTTCCTTTGAGGTCTTCTCGCCTGATGATATCATCCATGACTCGTTGGAAACTTGCAACGCCATTAGTTACTCCAAACGGGATTCGGCAGAATTGGTATAGAGATCCCGCAGCTTCGAACGCAGTGTATTTACGCTCTTCAGGCTTGATAGAGACCTGGTGATAGGGACTGGTTAAATCAAGAGTACTAAATACTTGATAACTGGAAATCTCGTTTACCATGTCCTCTATCCGAGGAAGAGGATAAACATCTAGTAGAGTGAACCGGTTTATGGTCTGGGAGTAATCTACAACAAGTCTCTTCTTGTGATTTTCAGGAGATACTACAAGCGCTTGGGCTCGCCACGGGGAATGAGAAAGCTCTATAATTCCTTCCTTTAGCATACGGGATATTTCTGACTGAATGAATGCCGTGTCAGGTCGGCTATGTCTCCTGGATTTAACCGCTATTGGATGACAATCTGGGGTTAGATTTGCAAACAGAGAGAGGTAGAGGACATTTTTAATGGCGGTCAATTTACAAACGGTGAGGGGTGGAAGCGGCCCTCCGAAAGGTATTTCTAAGGAAGAATGTTCGGATAGGAAGCTAAGTCCGAGAATGACGTCACAGCATAGATCGGCCATCACCAATAGTTTGACATCCCTGTACTCCCTACCACTCAGGCGGAGAGATACTACACAGTGTCCGAGAGTAGTGGACGAATGAGAACTGCTAGCCATCAAAATTCTGTCAGAAATAGGCGTGACAGCCAATCCAAGTTTTTTAATTTTATCAGGATAAATAAAATTTTCCGAGCTTCCAGTATCAATGAGTATTCTAACAGGCTCGCCTTTGATTTCACCACACATGGACGAACGAGAGAGTGTCCCGGAGAAGTTTGGAGAAGTAAATGAAGCAAGAAAAGACTCACCGTAGTTGATAGCCGCTGCAGTAGGAGACCTGCAGACATGAGCAAAATGTCCCCTCTTCTTACAATGTCTGCAAGTTGAGTTCCTGGCTGGGCATCTGGACCTATCGTGCCTCTGATTTCCACAGAAGAAACATTTCTGTCCGGAGAGGGCGGCTACAGTGGGTAGTTCGTCACGCGCGGGCTGTTGGAGCTGACCATTATCCGTTTCTTCAGACCTAGTAGTAGAGATCGAAGCGGTGAGAGAGTCCGGTCGAGCGTACGAAGCTAGTTGCTTCTGAGCCATTTCTAATGCTCGGGCTTGTTCGTACGCTGTATGTAGGTCCAGAATTTTGTTCGCTAGGAGCCTCTGTCTGATAGGGTCGGATGTAATTCCATTTATAAAGGCGTCTCGGATGTATTCATCTCTCACCTGAATGGCCGTAACAGCCCTGAAGTCACAGTCTTTCGCCAGTCCCTTTAAAGATTGTAGATACTTGTCTACATTTTCATCGGCGCGTTGTTTGCGAGTCGCCAACAGGTGTCGGCAGAAGATAATATTCTTGGGCTGCACGAAAACTTCCTCCAGAACGTTCATGGCTGATTCGTAATCGCTAATGTCCGAGATGTATTTATAAATGGCCGGAGAGATGAGATTTATCAGTAGACTCAACTTATGTTCATCCGTTACTGGGGTCGGTTGTTGAGTTCCGCAGACTGCTCCGAGAAAAATATGGAAGGATTTTTTCCATTGTCGCCATGTGTCTGCTGCGTCTAATTTTGAGGGATTTACATCCAGTCGTTCCGGCTTAAGGTATTTTTCCATGTTGCAGATCTTAGTTGAATAAATTGTAATGAGAAGTGATTGAGGAATTCAGAGTCAGAGAAGTGATTGAGGAATTCAGAGTCAGGTTCGCTTAAAGAAGCTTTATTCAACTAGATCCTCACAGAGAGGTAGTCAAGGTAAAATGGCCGATCAAACGGGTACAAAGTCAAAGGGGAACAACTTGTTCCCGAGAAGTAGAGAAAGGGGTTAGAGAGTTCCTTCTTTATCACCACAAATTGTAAATTGTTTCAATGAAAATTAATTGATAGGACAATTAGACTGAATGATAATTATTCGAAATACCTACGTTAGAAATACGTGTATGGTCTTGCTTTGGGAGAGTCAATGCTGATTTACTTAGAAATAATAACACCTTTGAAGGATAAGATAGGACTTTTTTGCAGCAAGTGTAATCCCACAATATAGAAATTATTAGACGGTCTTAAAAGAGAACAGGACTTGTAAGAAATTCATATTGCAAAAGTAAGAGAAGATTGCCAAAATATCAAGAGCGCCAAGAAACAGCGCGACGTAAATGGAAAACAAAGAATTAGTGGGAACCTTTAACGAGTACTCTTTAGTATCTGTCCATATCTCTGAGATGAGGTATTATGATTATTTACATTATTCGGACTGTTATCCAGGCAGGTTGAACTAGAATAATCTACCCCGGTGGACGAAATAAAGGGTTCGTTTCGAAATTCCAATCACCTGAATAATGCCGGAGCGTACAACGGCCGAAACATTGTGAATGTGGCAATGAAGATGAGGATAACAGTCTGAATAATGTCAATAATATAAATACTCTTCAGTAGTTGACTATTTGCATGCAGTATCGTATAACAAGGCTATGAGGATTTTTTTTAATAAATCGTTTTATTAAAGATATTTGTATTTCGAATAATTATCAATTGTGCATTTCCTCTTTTAATTTTTACATTTTTCTTGCAATAAAGAATTTTGCATTTCGAATAATTATCATTTAGTACAATTGTCCTTTTGATTAATTTTCGTTCAAACAATTCGAATAAATGTTTTTCGAACAAAGTCCACAATCTTATTTTATGACTAATTTTACTCAGTATTAATGTTTTTGTCTTTTCATTTCATTACTTTGTGTCAATGCACTCTTCATTATTTCTTTACTAGATTTACTCCATCTTATTATTACTTTTTATTCTAACATTCTTAACTGGGGATACAATATTTGATCGTCAATGCTACAGTACAGTTTTGAAATAAACCATTATCTTTAATCGAAACTTAACCTTATCACAACTATTTCAGCAAATGTAAACATAGATGATTAATCGGGATATTTTTTTTATGACAATATAGCCGCCCATTCTTCTCGAGTTCGCTCAGCCATCTTTGTTTTACTGTCGTCTGGTTTCTTTTAGTGATCTTGCGACAAAAGAAAACAACAATGCGACAAACAAAATCGGTAACGAATTAATAGCAATCGTACAAGTGTTTTATATATATATATATATATATATATATATATATATATATAAAGAATGTATTCAGAATATGTCTGTTTTTCATTTGAAAAAAAAAGGTGTGTGGAATTAATTTGTTGAAGTACGGGCAGCTTTTTCAAGAAGAACTAAAACCAAACAGTTGAATAGCATAGAATAAATTAAAGTATGTCTTGTTCAAAGATCAAACAAAAACTCATTATTATTCTATTTCTTTCGGTCTTTAAGATCCAAACGCAAGATAAAATAAATATATGAACCACATTGTAATTTTTCTTTTTCTTTTCCTATTCAAACTGTCCTTTCTTCGGAAAAGGAAACAAAATTAAGAAAATAAATAAAGAAGAAGGGAAAAAGAAAACGGAAGCCGTACAAACATTCACCTGGAATCGTTCTGTTTTTAAGTTTATCGTTTTATTTTTCATATCAACTTGCAACTATTTCTTTGATTTTAGAAGCATAGAAGTGTGCAGGGAAGCAGACGAAAGCAGCGAGAGATTCAAACATTATTTATCAAATGGGTATTGAGACGTACCATAAAGACCATGAGGTGTTAGAAAGGGGCAAGTACAAGTGAGAGAAATACAAGTTAGAAGCTATGGAGAACTATGATCGCCCATGGTCCTTAAGGGACATGGCTTATAGAAAGAGGCAGCGGGCAAAAGATAGATAAAACAAAAGAAATAAACGTAAAGAGAGAGAGAGAGAGAGAGAGAGAGAGAGAGAGAGAGAGAGAGAGAAAGAAAGAGAGAGAGAGAGACAAAAAGAATGAAATAAATAATCAGAGAGAGAAATAGAGAGATACGTAGAAATAGATTGAGAGAGAAACAGAGAGAGAGAGGGGGTAGAAAGAAAGACATCGACAGGAACAGAGAGAGAGAGAGTAAGAGATAGGATGAGAGTGAAAGAAACAGAGGGAGATAAAGCGAGAGAGATAAATAAAGCAACAGAAAGAGACAGAGAGAGAGAAAGAATGAAAGCAAAACACACACACACGCGCACACACACACACACACACACACACACACATATATATATATATATATATATATATATATATGCATGTGTGTGTGTGAGTATAAAATTATTCAAATATAAATATATCTGTAAAGACAGTATAAATAAAAGAATATGGGACAGAATCTTTTATACCAACGCGTTTCGGTCCTTGAAGAACTTTTTCAATGGAATAACACTTCCTTTGAGAAAGTTCCTCAAGGAACGTAACGCGTTGGCATAAAAGGTTTTTTCTTTTCTAGAATTTTATATATTATAGTAGGTACCGCCACAGAAACAGCGATACGTAAGGTTTAAAATGAATTTTTAAAAACGAAAAATCTTTCTGAAATTTTTTATTTTAGTTTCAATTTCAAGCTAATCGATTAAATTTAATATTTCCGATGAGCCAAATATTTTGCTGTATTTCAAAACGAATTTAAATTGATTGGTAGGAATTTTGTTTTGAAATTGCTAATAATCGCTGATTTTAACGCCCTTTTCCACAATCTGCCATCACAATGTAATTCTCTTTAGAAAAAATCTTTCAAAAATAAAATATACTTTTCTGAATCTTTATTTGAGGAAGATTAGTTGATTTAAATTGTAATTAATCTGTTTTTGAAACAATTATTACTTTAAGTTTAAAATATCGCAATGTATTTTTAACACAGTGGTAGGTATTTATTTGAGGCATTAACAGATTGATAGCTTGATTCACAAACCTAAGTTTATCTAATTTTTTTCTATGGTTGAGATCTCTGTAAAAATTACTTGAGGAATATAATTTACCGCCTGTTTTATATAATTTTTAAATACCAAGTGATCTTAAACCAACAGGAAAATATTTTTTCTAAACTAATGTTGTATTGGATTTTAGGTACTAGGCTTTAAACTTATATATCGCTCTCACTTTCTGATAATGTCGTGAATGGACATCCGTATTTACAAATTCACCATGTTCTTAAACACGCAAAATATTCATTTTCTTTTAAATACTGGGTGGGGGGGAGTGTTGATGAATTGTAGTAAGGTTTGACATTTATGATTAGTAAATATAGTTTTTAGTTAATAACTATATCACCTAACCTCTGCAAAGTGAGACACAATTTTTAAAAAGTTAAAATTTTATAAATGAATATAATTAAATTTAAAAAGAAATTGAAAACAATTACTTGTAAAACTTCATTATTCATCGAAATGTTTTTATTTTCTTAAGACAACAATATCTAAAATATATCGTATTCATAAAAGCAATTAAAAGCTTTTTTTAATTAAATAATATCTTAAGTTTATTGCATTTTTTATTTTATGATTCAGAGCAGATTTTCGGTAACTGGGAGTTCTGTTTTACAAAACAGTTTGATGATTTAAATTCACCAATGAAGTCGGTTAATATGAAAATTAAGCCGCAGAAAAAGAAATTTCTGGGAATATCATAAAATTAAATAAGTGGAGGGTAACAGATGTAAAAATAGTCTTTACCAAGATTTTCTAAAAGAAAAAAACTAAAAAATAATTTAATTCATTTGTGAATACGTCCTGACAGTCATTAAAATCCGATAATTATTTGATTTTCACTGCCGAACGGACACTAAAATGGTTCATCCGCAGATGGATGAAAACTCAACAAAAAAATCGAAATTTTTAAGCAAAATTTTGAAAGTTCAGAAAAGCATTAAACATTAAAATTTTATAATAAAAAAGTCCTTTGAACTTTCCTATTAATAATAGCATAAGCATTTTAACAATAAAACTACCTTTATAAAGTGTTTTTAAATTTGGAGCATTAAGTTTTATTAAGTTTGGCGCATTAAGTTTTACTAAGTTTGGGGCATTACGTTTTATTAAGTTTGCGACATTAAATTTTATTAAGTTTGAGATATTAAGTTTTCTTAAATTTGGTACATTAAATTTTATTAAGTTTTCTTAAGTTTGGGACATTAAGTTTTATTAAGTTTGGGATAATTAAATTTTATTAAATTTGGGGCATTACGCTTTATTAAGTTTGCGACATTAAATTTTATTAAGGTTGAAATATTAAATTTTATTAATTTGGGGGCATTAAGTTTTATTAAGTTTTATTAAGTTTGCGACATTAAATATTACTAAGTTTCGAACATTAAGTTTTATTACATTTGGGATATTAAGTTTTATTAAGTGTCAGGTATGAAGTTTTATTAAGGTTTGGACAATAACATTTATTATGTTTGGAGCACTAAGTGTTATTAAGTTTAAATAAAGTTTGGCGCGTGAGAGAACAATTGAAACGGAGGAAGTAACAGAGATAGAGAGAGGTCGTAGTTGACTCTGACTTCTCAAGTCTTCCGATACATTTCACTGGCGGACATGTTTATTGGTGTAATGTTATAAAAAATGTAGTTTAAACAAATTTTATAGCAAAGCTTAAAAAAGAAACCAATCAAAACGTTTGGGACGCATATTTAGCAAACAAGGCATGGAAAGTTTAACACTCACAAGGCACAGAGAAGATAAGAGATGTAGAAAGAATCATCGAGAAAAAAAGTTCGTAAAATAGCCAAGAAGTATCACAAAGAAAAAAGAAGGATTATAAAGTAGTGAGTATTGCTGAGAACTGGTGGCTGTGGAGCTCCATAATCGTCCACATTCGGGACATGCCAGAGAGAGATGGCGGGAATAGAGTCTTATTTGATTATGAAACAGGAAAAAAAACGTATGCACGCAGTTTTGAAGATTCTTTGAAAACTGAATAACAAATGAGAATGGAATATAGAACGAGAACCTTAGAAAAGCGAACTGTATTCATTTCCAATGCTTAATCTCTTATATAGTAGTTGATACTGGATAATCTTCTCGCAGATGAGGAGACTTGAAGCGGCAAACATGTGGATCTACCGTTTTTTATTAATCCTTTTGACACAAGTAATGCGATGATGACACTAAACCGCAAGTTGTAGGAGTGAAAGAAAACGAGAGGGCGTTTGTGTGGAGAAAGGACAATAAAAGAACAGGTTTCATGATGCTAGAAGATGGCGAGTGATGTTACGTTTACATTTGTGAAGATCGTAAGTAACAGAGAAGCGAGAAACAAGAAGAGAGTCCCACAGTCGAGAAGTGCAAGAAAAATTATTAGAATATATCTTACGGTTACATCAAGCTAGTTCAACAATAAAATAATGAGACCTACTTTCTAATCCAGTACTGCGCTTAAATTCATGCGGTACAGGTATCAATGGAAAACTCATTGCCATGATAATATTTATTAGAAAGACTAAAAAGCCATGTCAAGGCGATGGGAAAGAAACTGAAGTCTAGATGACACCTCAGAGCCTATAAAATTATAGACCCATCTTTGTATTTTGAAGAGAATCTAGAAATATATAGCAAGGACAATAGACCAAATATGGTAACAATGTTCCATGCATGGACAAATGGTGAATTTATACATCGGCCAGAAGGATTCTTTCGAGAAAAATTATCTGAGACGTCACGGTGAACCAACTTTGCTAGCAGCAGATCTATATCCTTGTGCAAATTAATTAAAACAAAACGAATAATCCGATATTATTTACTTTTTTTCGTATTTGTCCAATGAAACATGACCCAGTGCACATGTTAGTACGTCATATATCCATTCCACGAAGTCGCTTCTTAAAACTGACCACAGATTCTCGACTGAATTTAAATCGGGAGAGTTTCCGGACCAGTCTATACTACATTGATTTTACTCACTGATAAGGTTTGCCCGTGTGTTCGTGCAGTGTTATAATTTTAGTACGCTTTCTTGGAGTAACCTCCATCGCAGACAATGGACGTAGGACAACTAATCGATAGTCGAGACAATAGTGCCTGGGTGTAATGAAAATCTTATGCAATCACGGATGACGCAATATTTTTCAAGGCCAACTAAATTTCATTATACACCTCGAAAACTGATTCATATTACTTTCCGCCAATACAAATGACCTAATATGAAGAAAAATAGAAATCGATTTCCTCTCACTGTAGTGGATTTAAAACTGACCGTATGGTGAAAGAAAGGAAACTAAAGCAGTTGTTTCAATTAATTTGCACTTTGCACAAGAAAGTATATATATATATATATATATATATATATATATATATATATATATATATATATATATATATATGATATTTAAAAACATACGCTCAGACATCTTAACATTTTAACAGATACACATCTTTGTGCAAATTAATTGAACAAAACGAATAATTCCGTTATTATTTACTTTCGTATTTTTCCAGTGAAACCTGATCCAGTGCAGATGTTCGTACTTCGTATTTCCATTCCTTGCAGACTGATAACAGTTTCTCGATTTGTTTTAAATTAGGGATGTTTCCAGTACTTTGATTTGCTCACTGGTAAGGCTTGGCAGTGTGCTTATGCATCGTTACAATATTCGTACGCCTCTTTGGAGTAACGTCCCTCGTAGACAATGGCCGCAAGACAACTAATTAACAGTCGAGACAATAGTGTCTGAGCGTGATGACCATCTGTCATCATACGCTTGATATAACAGAAAGATAGAGAGAGTCAGACAGACAAGACGTTGCTAGAAAGTTACAGAAATTATAACTGAATGAGCGAATCAAATATATTACGGATTTTGGGGAGCTATCCTTTGCGAGCAGCGCAAGCTGTAGTTTCGCCCGCTTTCATCTGTATATATATACTCTGTTTGCATGTACGAAGATAAAGAAAATCGTAAATTTGTCGTCGAATATTTTTTATCCTATAGAGAAAGAACCTATTAAAGCCACAACTACAAAATTTTTTTCTCTCTCCAAACACACACACACACACACACACACACACACACACACACACACACACACACATATATATATATATATATATATATATATATATATATATATATATACTTTTGCAATTGTGTGTGATGTATACATCTGATTGTATATGGTGGTCCGCATCAAACAAGCTGAACTCATTGAACTGGTGAAACCCTCGAAAAATATCTCAGAATCACCACCAACGAAATACTTCATTACAACTTACTGCTAACACTTCTGGTCAGCGGTTTTTTCTTCTTTCTGTCGACTCGTCTC
>OZ038500.1:14995719-15043219 GCA_964036315.1 Acanthosepion esculentum | reverse complement strand
GAGAGCAATCCTTTACGAATCTAGTGGGATGGCGCTACAGGTACCAAAAATAAAGAAATGCGGACTTTCAATAACAGTAACAATTAAAATGGCAAGCTTACGTCACATAGAGAGGAAATAATGACATTATAAAGATGTTGACGTTCCACATGACTTCAAGCAAAAAGTTAGGAAGGAAAAACCAGATCAGTAATGGAAAGAGTGATAACAGCTACTGGTCAGGAGAAGAGGAAATAATGACATAATCAAGATTTTGACATTCCACACTACTTCAAACAAAAGGTTAGGAAGGAAACCTCGATCAATACTGGAAAGAGCGATAAGAGCTACTGGGCATGAGAAGAGAAAATAATGACATAATCAAGATTTTGACATTCCACACTACTTCAAACAAAAGGTTAGGAAGGAAACCTCGATCAATACTTGAAAGAGTGATAACAGCTACTGGACATGAGAAGAGAAAATAATGACATAATCAAGATGTTTACATTCCACACTACAAAAAGTTATGAAGGAAACCTTGATCAATACTGGAAAGTGTGATAACAGCTACTGGACAGCTACTGGCAGACCTATTTTCCTGATAAATTGTTTTATAAATTTCAAAGAATGACGAATAAGGAAAAAGGTTAAAATTAACAATAATTACCTTTTTCCTTCGTTTTTTTTCATTCTTTTTTGATTTTGTTCTTTTTTATGTTATCTGTTTTTCTTGTTTTTTTTAATTCTTTCTTTCTATTTTACTTTTTCACTCTTTGTTTTTTTTTTAATTCTTCGTTGTTTGTGTTTTTATATTATCAATGTTCATGCGTATTTTATTATTTCATTCTTTATTTTACTTTCCATTATTTTTTTAATGTTATTTGTTTTCATTCATTTGTTCTTTCTTTATTTTTTAATTTTTCGTTTTTCTTGTTTCTTATGTTATATATTTTTCTTCGTTTTATTCATTCTTTATTTTTAATACTTGCTTGTTTTTGTTCTTTTTAGTTATCAATTTTCCTTCGTTCTTTACATTCTTGGTTTATTTTTCACCTTTTCCTTTTTTATTCTTTTTTATGTCAGCACTTTTGCCTGTCTTTTCATCCGTTCTTTATTTTTTTGTTTTTCATATCTTTATGTTATCTTTTTTCTTCGTTTTTCCATTCATTCTTTTATTTTTACTTTTTCTTCTTCGTTCTTTTTATGTTATCGGTTTTCCTTCGTTTTTTTTTCAATCTATCTTCTTTTTTTTCTTTTTTCTTTTTGTTCTTTTTATGTTATCTGTTTTCCTTCGTTTGTTTTATTCTTCATATTTTTACTTTACTTTACGTTTTTGCGTTTTCATGTTATGTGTTCTTTATCGTTTTTTCATTCTGTCTTTGTTTTTTTAGGTTTTTGTGCCTTTTATGTTATCTGTGTCCCTTCCTTTATTCATTCTTTCTTTCGTTTTTACTTTTCCGTTTTTGTTCTTTTTTATACTATCTGTTTTCCTTCGTCTTTTTCATGCCTAGCAATTTATATACTCTTTCGTTATTTTTGTTCTTTTTCTGTTGTCTGTTTTCCTTCTTGTTTCATTCATTTTTCTTTTTTTACATTTTCGTTTTTGTACTTTTTTATCTTATCTCTTTTTTCCTTCGTTTTTTCATTGTTTTTTCTGTTCTTACCTTTTCTTTTTTTCTTTTTAGGTTATCGGTTTTACTACGTGTTTTCATTCTTTAAATCTTTTACCTTTTTCGTTTTTGTTCTGTTTTATCTTATCTGCTTTCCTTTGCTTTTTCATTCTTTATTTTTTTAATTTTTCTTTTTTGTTTTCTTTTATGTTCTCTGATTTCCTTCGTTTTTTTTCATGATTTTAATTTTTTACTTTTTCATTGTCATACTTTTTACGTTATCTGATCTTTCTTTTTTATTCCTTCTTTTTTTCCTTTTTTATGTTATCTTTTTTCCTCCGTTTTTCGTTCTTTCTTTTTTGTTTTTCGTTATTGCTCTTTTTTATGCTTTGTTTTCTTTCGTCTTTTTCTTTATTCTTTATTTTTTTATGTTTTTGTGTCTTTTTCCTTCCTTTTTTCATTGATTCATTTTTTTAATTTTTTGTTTTTGTTCATTCTCATATTATCGCTTTTCGTTCATTTTTTAATTCTTTCTATATTTTCCTTGATATTTTCGTTTGTGTCCTTTTTTCTGTTATGTGTTTTATTTAATTTTTTTCATTGTTTCTCTGTTCTTTACTTTTTCATTTTATTCTTGCTTATGTTAGTTGTTTTTTTCGTTATTTCATTTTTTCCTTTTGAACTTGTTAGTTTTTGTTCTTTTTATGTTTTCGATTTTCCTTCGTTATTTCATTCATTCGTTTTTTTTTACATTCTTCTATTCTTATTTTTCGTTTTTGTAATTTTTATATCATCTATTTTCGTTCTTTTTTATTTTTTCTGTCTTATTTTACTTTATCGTTTTTATTCTTTTCATGTTACCTGTTTTCCTTTGTTTTTTTTTCATTCTTTGTTTTACTTTTTCGTATTTTTCTTTTTGTGTTATCTGTTTTCATTCTTCTTTCATTCTTTCTTTTTTGTTTTTTTGTTTTCTATTTTTTATTATGTTATCTGTTTTTATTCGTTTTTGTCATTCTTTTTTCTGTTTTATTTTTCGTTTTTGTTCTTTTTATGTTATCGGCTTTCCTTCGTTTTTTCTTTCTTCCTTTTTTAACTTTTTCGTTTTTGTTCTTTTTTACTATCAGGAAGAAGAAAAGCGAAAATCTAAAATAAATAAAGAAAGAAAGAATCAGATAACATTCATCCTTCCTTTTACTTTTTCGTTATTTTTCTTTTTTATGTTATCTGATTTCCCTCTTCTTTCATTTTTTTAATTTTTTACCGTTTCTTTTTTGTCCTTTTCATATAATCGGTTTTTCTTCGTTTTTTATTCTTTTTCTCTTTTTATTTTTTCGTTTTTGTTCTTTTTTTATGTTGTCTTTTTCCATTCGTTTTTCATTCTTTCTTTATTTTTTACGTTTTCGTTTTTGTATCTTTTGTTTCTGTTTTCCTCCGTTTTTTCTTTGTTTTATTTATTTTATTTTATTTATTTATTTTATTTTATTTATTTATTTTGTTTTATTTATTTATTTCATTTTATTTATTTATTTCATTTTATTTATTTATTTTATTTTATTTATTTATTTATTGTTAAGTTTATTTTTTCCATTTTATTTCATTTTAGGGTCCTTTTTTGTTGGAATTTTCGAAAAGCAACGTTAAAAAAATCAATAGGAAAAACTGAACGCTCACCGACTCCCAAGCTACTTTTCTTCTTCTTTTTAACTCCTCGACGCCCATTGATGAATTGTACACAATCTGGGACTGTCACCAGTAATTACGGTCTTCAGTTGCCACATCCTGACCCTCATTAGTTCCTTTCCTCTAGTCTTCAGCTACGTTTACCCGTCTCTGGCTAGGGTTTTAAAGTCCATTATATCATACCCCGTCCCTTTTCGTCTTCACTCGTCTCTCTTGTCTAGCACTTCGCAAAAGGAATCAGTCAACGCTGTTGACTACAGAGAAGAGGACTTAAGTTTATTTTGTGAAAAAAAATAAATCACCCGGCACGTAAAGGAATAAGATAATGACTTGAGAATCCGACTTCTGACAAATTGCCATGAAAGCAACTTGAGTTTCTAACAACTTCTTGAAAAGTCTTATATGTCTTTCGAATTTCTCTATTCAGAGTGATTATAGGTGCTTGAGATTTAATCACATTTCAGTCGGCTTCTTCTATATGAGGTATCCCGTCAGTACGTGAGCAATCATGGCTCTTCACAACTTCCTGTCATTTATAGCTCTTAGCAATGTTTTATTCTCTTTTTACTCTCTATGCTACAATTCGATGACACAGCAGATTACCTGTTGTTACCTATTGCCTCGCTTGCCTTAAATAATATCCTGTGAGTGACGAACTTTCTAAACCCTGTTTCCTTATTATTTGCCCTAGAAAATTCAACTCCTTTTCTGTTTTTAAGCAACTGTTAGATGTAGACGTCTCTTCTACTCCAATAGCTTCATGTCTCGCACATCCCGCCTATGGAACTCCCTTCCCTACTACTGTTTCCCTGACAAATACAATCTCCAAAGGTTTAAGTGTAGCGTCAATCGACATCTCCAGTTGCCTTGATCTATCCACTTCCCTTCTCCACATCCTTTCTTTTCTCATTCCTATCTGCTTTCGCTCCGGATCTTTTGTGGCCCCCTTGCCTTGATCGACCCACTGTCTTTCTCTTCTTCCTCATCTCCTCCATTGCCACTCCTATCTGCTCTTCCTCCAACCCTTCTTTAACCCCTTGCGCGATAGTGGCCTCTGGCCTTGCTTGGGGCGATATGATTAAAAAAAAAAAAAAGTGTTCTTTTTGCTTCTATATTCCTCAAAACTTCCTCGTTGATCACATGTTCCATCCATACTATTCTCAGCATCCTCCTGTAGAACCAGGTCTCTGTTGCTACAATACTTCTCTTAATCTGTGAGGTTTGGTTTACTTTCGTTGGTTTTGTTTAGTGGCATACCAACGTCTATATGTTATTTAACGCCGAAATCTAAATAATTTAAAATATAAACAATTTTATGGCTTCAACTAATTATATTTTTAAGCTCAATTAAATACTTTCAACTACAGATAAAATGTATTTCTGGTTATTTTGCTTTGAAATGTATTGATGGCCGTTTTACTATAATTATGTATTGCTGGTCATTTTTTATAAAAAATGTATAGCGGGTATTTTTACTGTAGAAAATGTATTGGTGGTTTTGAGGGATTTCATTATTTACCCATAGCTGGGACCCTAACAGGTGCTACCACTCCGTGTCAGCGTGGACCTGGGAACAACAAAAAAATTTTAAAAGTTCTGCGTTCCTCACAACCTCCAATCTCCCGATCAGAGGCCTTGCTTCTGGATGTTGTTTATCGTCACACAAAGAGTTTCATCTGTGAGGAGATTGTCCAGTATTCACTGCCATATAGGAGGACTGATAGCACGTGACAAATCTTTCTTTTGTTTCTGATGAGATTTTCCTGTTTCTTAGTACTTTGCTTAGCGTTTGATAGACATAATTTGCTATTCAAATGTATCTTCCGATTTCAGCGTCACATTTCTCGTCCTCTGTTTGCGAGATATTTAAATTTCTCTTCGTGTTTGATTTTGAGGTCTAATCATGACGTGTTCCTTTTGTTTACAGATATATATTCTCTTTAGCTGATGGTTAGGCGTTTACTTACTGCATTCTTTTACGAACTTTTTCTGTGTCTGTCATCAACAAGGTATATTCTGCGTCTCTTATGTTGTAAAGTTTGCATTCATCAAAAATAAATCTAGGTAGGACTTCTAGTTTGAAACATAACCATTACCGCCTACATAATAACCGTTAGAGCAATACAATAGACCTTGCTACCCATAATACATCATCAATCAGCATATATAGTCGAGCCAAAAAACAAGACACATTTCCTGAAGATTGCATTCAAGCATAAAATAGGTAGTCGCCACTCGGTGTTAACCTAGGTGTCCTTATATATATATAAGTTAAAATAATTGCTCTGCATTAGATCTTTAATTTAATATACATATATATATATATATATATATATATATATATATATATATATATATATATATATATATATATATATATATATAAGATGTTTTTATGTTTATACGTTCTTTTCATAGATACCAATACTTAAGTAAATGCTCTGTTTATAATAAACAGTATTAACAACAAATACCGGCCTGAATGTCCGAGATTTTTCTCATAGAAAATATGCGTCCTCCGACAGGAATCGAACCTGTATCCTATATGGAACTGTCATATAGCCTGATGTGCCTTCAACCGATTGGGCCACAGAGGAGCGTTCGGGTAGCAAGGACGATTTTACTGTTTTTAAACACAATTCTCCATGATTTTCTCTCATACATTCATAATAAGTATAAAAGTATTTCTGGGAAGAAAGCAAGTTTGTCATTACTTCCCAGAAATACTTTTATACTACAACGACATACACAAAATCCTGTATGTACATATATGCACGCGTCCGACGCGGAGAATAATATATCATATAAAGCTACACGAGTGTAAGGAGAAACAAAATGGAAGGTCTAACATAAAATATGGAGATACTCCTGTATCTGGAGAAGTCATTTACCGGCCTGAATATCCACGAAACATATGTCGAAGGACGCATATTTTCTATGAAAATTTCTCGGACATTCAGGCTGGTAAATGTTGTTAATACTGTTTATTATAAACAGAGCATTTACTTAGATATTTGTATCTATATAAAGAAAGTATAAACATAAAAAATGTCTCAAATAATTGTCAGACTTTGTCCATTTCATAATGTGTGACGTCATTTGTTTACATTTGGATTGATTTTAAAAAGTCCATTTCATTAAATAACTGCCCTTCATTACTGTTTTTATTCAAGGATGTTTTGATTTTCATTTCTGTTTAGAAATATCGTCTTATATAGTGCAGAAAAGTGTTTTAATTTTTGCTTTTTACTTGGCATTCAACAAGTTGGCATCTATTTGTAAAACTTTCCTTAACAAGCCAAGGGTGTAGCAGTCCAGTATTCTTTTTTTTTTTTGCTTCTAAGGAAATGTTCATGTTTCTTAATCACTGAGCTTAGCTTTTGGAAGGTATCTTTTGCTATTCAAATTTGAGTTTGGATTTCATTGTCTCATTTTCTATCGTCTGTTTAAATCCTTCCTCCATATTTAAACTTCTGTACTTATTTGAATTTGACATCTCCAATTCGTACTACGCATGTTGGGATTTTCCTGTTGCTGACAACCATACATTTTGTCATTGTACCCTTGATATAGTCCTTTCTTCCCGCTTTTCTTTATTACTCTGTTTAGAAGGTTCTGTATGTAACCTTCTGTGTCTGCCGTCATATGTTTCATTGAATTACTCATATTATGTCTGCTTATTTTTATACTGATCCTTTCCAGTTCCCTAATCAGATTCTTGATGTTAATATGCAATTGATCAAGAAAGGCGCCGTAGTTTTTTCCTACCCAAGTACTTTAGATTATCTCCAAGATCATCCTCAAGAGTAAATTTCCGGTCAGTTCCTTTATATTAGGAGGCTTGTTTTGTAAATATTCGAAACTACAACAGACAAATTTAAAATTTCAAAATAAATATAAGACGAGTTCACGCGTGTTTTGTAAAAATCTCCATCACAATGAAATGTAGATTTTCTCGCAGTTACAATAACTTTGTCTTTGTAATAACTGGTGAGAAATGATTTTGGAGGAGATCGAAAGTACTTGGGTAGGAAAAAAAAAAGTACGGCTCCTTCCTTGATGAATTTCATCTTGACATCAAGAAACTAATTACAGAATTGGAAAGGATCATTCGAAAAATAAATGTAGATAATATATCTATATTTTTCATTGAAACATATTTGAACAAAGATATGCTGTCTAAATAAGCACACACACACACACACACACACACACGCACACACACACACACACATCCAGATACGCAGAACATTTGAACAGTTTTTACACACTTTGTGACTAGAACGCATGAAAATATGAAAA
This sequence comes from Acanthosepion esculentum, assembly GCA_964036315.1. Taxonomy (NCBI): domain Eukaryota; kingdom Metazoa; phylum Mollusca; class Cephalopoda; order Sepiida; family Sepiidae; genus Acanthosepion; species Acanthosepion esculentum. Next base: position 15,035,645 of record OZ038500.1, on the reverse strand, counting down.
ATAAAATAAGCTAGGTCGCAGAATAATGTCAGTCGTATTTAAGGAAACATGTATAGAAGAGGGACTACTGCCTAAATACACAATTGTATATATATATATATACATAAATATATATATATATATATATATATATATATATATATATATATATATATATACATATATATATATATATATATATATATATATATATATATATATATATATACAGACACACACACACAACACACACACATAATAAAATCCCAAATCACCTCATATGGGGAATAAGCTTATTTTGGCCGACGACAAAATATTATTCGTCATTCTTATTCAACCCCGGTATAGATGAATTCATGTCGGGAATAGAAATTTAACTGTGAAAGCTCTCTCTCTCTCTCTTTCTCTCTCTCTTTCTCTCTCTCTCTCTCTCTTTGTATATATATATATATATATATATATATATATATATATATATATATATATATACATATGTGTGTGTGTGTGTGTGTGTGTGTGTGTGTGTGTGTGTGTGTGTGTATAAACGTCGAAAAACTAATACAGACTTGTCCATTCCAGTTTTTCAATCAGACGAAAAGCACAAGACAGTCGTCAGGGTAGGGTGGAAGTTATTTGTGATAAAGGGAAGAGGTTTTATAAAATTAAACCCTAATATTTACCTTATGACATTAAAACATTAAATTAAATTTATATGCCAAGGGATTTACTTACATTTACTATATATATATATATATATATATATATATATATATATATATATATATATATATATATATATATATATATATATATATATATATATTAGCAATGTTTTTAATCGTGAAACTCTATTGCGAAGCAGCGGTCCATTAGCTTCTAAATGGGTGGGCCTTTTCATATACCTACGGCAAACGGTGCGCCCTTGTTGAGTTTTTAAAAGTCAGTCTTTATTAAGATAAAAAATGACTAATAGTCAACACCTGGCGTTGAGTGGCTACCGAATGGTGTTTATCTGAAGAAAAAAGAAAGAAAAAAAAATACCTGAGAAAATAAATTTGTTACATGAACAACCAAAGATAGAGAGGTCATTGCTAGTTTATGTAACTTTGTGACAGGGATCATCTATTAATTATTCTTTTCTTTTCATTCAGTGTTGAGTACTGTTTTAGCAATGACCAAACTTGGCGTTTGTCTTCTCATAGAAGAATAATTCCCAGAAAAATATGTCAACACAAATGTGTGGCTGGACATTTGGCAGACAGACATTTGGCCTACGGACATTCGTCGAAGGCGATTTCTCCGAAAAAGTACAAGTAAAATAGTAACAAGTAATAATTTAAGTATTTTAATTAGTAGTATTATAAGGTGGAATAGGACTAATAACTACCACTGAATTTCAAGTGATTAAATTACTAAATCTAAATTTAACAGTCTGTCTGTGGATGACAAAAAAAAAATATATATATATATATATATACATATTGAACAATAAAAAATATTAAGAAATTAAAATCTTCAGACACACTGGGTTGTATATTAATATTCCTTCGTTTTTATTATTATTTAGATTCCTCGACTAGTTTCGGCCAATATAGCCATCATCAGGATAAAAATAATTTTCTGCTTGCTGGTAGCAGTGAACTACAGAAATGAATGTCTTGATGGAGAAAATGAACTTTTGTATGTGGTTTTATTTTATTAACATGAATTTTGGTCAGTCCTTGTGATTGTCAAACAGTCTCTTTTAAGTTGTTATTTAAGATAAGAGCTGGATGGATTCATGCTGCTTTGAATTCCCATGGTCACTCCAGGAACCAAAAAACAAAAACAAAAAACAATGGAGTATTGCTGCCATATATGGTCAGGAGCCCCTGCTGTTTGCCTCAGGGTTCTTGATAAGATCCAGAGACGGATATGCAAAGTAATTGGCCCTGATCTGTCATCTCGTCTGCAGTCGCTCTCTCACAGACGCGACGTTGCCTCGCTCTGTCTTTTTTACAAATACTTTCACGGTAATTGCTCCGAAGAGCTGCTTTCGCTGGTTCCTAGACCTCATGAATTTAAACGTCCCACGAGGCTGGCATCCCGTTCCCACCCCTTCACCATTGAAACTGTTAAATTTAGACGTCTCTTCTACTCCAATAGCTTCATGTCTCGTACATCTCGCCTGTGGAACTCCCTTCCTTATTCCTGTTTCCCTGACAAATACAATCTCCAACTATTTAAGTGTAACGTCAATCGACATCTCCAGTTGCCTTGATCTATCCACTTCCCTTCTCCACATCCTTTCACCTTGCATTCCTATCTGCTCTCGCTCCAAATCTTCTGTAACCCCCTTGCCTTGATCGATCCACTATCTTTCTCCACATCCTCTCCTTTACCACTCCTATCTGCTCTTCCTCCAAACCTCCTTTAACCCCAAGCGTTCTAATGGCTTCCAGCCTTGCTTGGGGTGATAAGCTTTAAAAAAAAATCTTAATCGCAATATCTTGTCTGTCGTCTTTTACGAAACTTTTTCGGATTCTTGCCCTAAAACGAGTGTAATTATGTTGTTCATGATGACAGTAGTCTTTGAGTATAGAATCCAGAGGTTGGCACTGAATATTTCGAAGACAGTAGGGAAGCGTAGTTCAGGTTAGTTCTGGATATCCCGATAAAGTAGCAGAGCGTAGTTCTTCCTTCTGTTCTTTCGCCTGACAGGTTGGTACAGGATATTCGGAGAGAGTAATCAAAATGGCCGCCTTTATACACGACGGATTGAATATTTCACGTCTCTTGATTGGTTAACTTTCAATTGGGGAACTATAAAGTGAGTCAAGTCATTTTGGTTTGTTCACTAGTACATAATGTACTCAAAATAACTTAACAAATTAACATCTACACGCTATCAAGTGGAAAGGCAGTATTTTGTAGTCTGGAACAGCGATCAGTCCCAATTTGTCTTCTGACTTTAAATTCGACTTAGTAGGCAAAAGTCTCTATGGTCATTCGTTCGGAATGTAGCCATTTTCTCACAATTATTTTAACTGTTATTGAAATGTCGGCCAGTTTACAGTAATTGTTGATGTCACCAATTATTTGTAAATATAATCGATAAGTTACCAATCCAATGTTAGTCGATGACTGGATTTGTATGTTTACATTGAAAAATATTTTATGACGATGGATCCGCAATAATTTTTAGATTGTTCTTCGTCGGTGGTCAACAATTATGCGTAGCGATATATGCGTATATAAATGAAGAAATAACAATCTTCAAACACAGCGTATTGGAGTATTATTTTTTAAATGAATTACAAAGATACTTCGCGAACAACTTCACAAAAAACTTAATTTATTAATATCAAGCTTATTGGGTAATATATATTTTCCCCATTTTTTAAAAAATATTCTTGATCATATTCTGAAGTTGATCCTCCAAATTTCATTCTAAAATATTTTACAGCCTGACATCAAAGAATACAGAAAATAATTTAGCATTTTTCTAAAATTCTGAAACGGGGTTCCACACACAGACACACACAGAGTCTCAAGTAAAATCGAGAATACTGAAAAAAAGAAAGAGAAAAGAGACCTAAACCTACCTACTTAGTAAAGTGCTCGAAGCGTAGATTACTTAGACGGAAAAAATGCTAAATGCTTATATATGGCCCTAATTGTAACGCGAATATACATATACATACATACATATATATATGTATATATATATATATATATATGTTGGGGAAAATGAGACAACGTGGAAAAGATTTTTAATGATATCGCGTTTCACCTTCATGTGATATGTTGTCATATACAGGTCAGGAAGCTGATAATGTCTGTTTCATTTGGAAAAAAAACAAACTCCTGTACCAGGACAATTATCAGTAAACATTCGAAATCAGTATTTGACTTAATCCAGATTTCTTCGGATACGATTCTACATCCTACTAGAGTCCACTCCCACCCATACATATATATATATATATATATATATATATATATATATATATATATATATATATATATATATATATATATATATATATATATATATATATATAGTTAAATCATACATTTTAGATGCATTAAGGGTGGTCTTCAGTGATGCACTGTTCTCATCGCCGATTTCGGGTTCCGCATCATATCGGCTCCAACAGCAACCCCGACCTGATTCTAGGTGAAACAGGCCACCTCCTTGAAAGCGTCGTGCTACGCACCGCGACATTGCAAAAAAACAGTAATCAATAGCAAGGGCCGGACTTCGACCGTTCTTATTGACACATGTCATATATATATATATATATATATATATATATATATATATATATATTGACACAAGTCATATATATATATATATATATATATATATATATATATATATATATATATATTGACACATGTCATATATATATAAATTGTCGAAATGGTATAAAACAATAATTGTTTGTTTATTACATTAAATTTTGAACCGTCTATCTTAGAAATGATTAAATATATATTACTGGAATTTTCCGAGGTTTTTATAACACTGTTGGACACTACTTTATCAATAAGAATGTATAATTACTCTTCCAAGCTTAACAGATCAATCGTAATGAAATCGATCATATACGAAAATGACATGTTCATCATTAATAAACCATAGCTAAGGATCGGAAGCTCATGAATGATTCAAATAAAGTTCATGTATATATATTTATTCCAGAATCACTTTATAGCTTATTCAAGATGATCTTCGCCCTCTCTAATCTTTTAACTTTCTGTCCTTGAGTAACAAATTGTCTCACACGTTTCACGTACGATTTCATTTTCAATTATTTTTTCACTGGTCTTTGGAGTGTCACAGCTGAAGCTCCTCTCTCACACGCCAATAGTCTTATGGATTGAGTTAGATCTTTTTTAATTGATCTCTTTAGCTCTAAGTTGAAATGATGATCCCTCTTGCTGTTGTGACCTCCTGACCTAGTTTCCCTCTCTTTTTTTAAAACTTATTCACCATACTCTCGATGGTCCTTGAATGAAATTTGAAGATGGAAGCCATAGTATCTATGTAGGTACCGTTATTGAAAGCCTGAAGGATCTTTTTCCTCACACCATTGCTCAGTTTTCTGTGTTTTCTAGGTTTAAATTATTTATCCAAGTACACATGGCCCAGTGGATTAAAAGTGTTGGTTGAATTAATCCAGTGACTTGAAAGAGTTGTGAGTTCAGTACCTGGCCACAGCAAAGATGAGCAAAAACTTGGAGGGGTGAGTTACTAAAGTTACACTGAGATACCCAGAAAAGGCATGGCGCGCTGAATATGTGTTGCCTTGTGACCAAATAGAAGATTGGAAAAGATGTTAAAAATCAGAATCTTTGCAAACGACTAGAGGGCTTGTAGATGTCGTTACATGGAAACTGTATTCAGTGAGTATGACTAAATTCTTATTTAAACCTAGAATATATTTATATATGTAAATAATTTTTGATGTGCAAACGTTATCGGCATGCAAAGGCGAGAATCCTCGTTAACTGTGCTATCTCCTCTCTCTGTACGTCCTGGGTATGGCAAAAAACCCACATCCGGTAGCAAGATTAGGAGCTTTTGAGGAGCGTGAAACTACATCTTAATTGCTGTTGAACAATCTTGACCCGGGGTGGTAGCACCTGTTAGGTTCCCAGATATAGGCAAACAGTGAACCCTCAGACTGGGTTCAAAGCACTATACTATATACCGTAATTATGAACACTAATGGGTATATCCCAATCCTCTTAACTACATTGGACACTATTGCAAGTGGGGGTAATACGATGTCGAAGTAGTCCACCTCTAGCAGTAGTTTATCTTCTTCCCGAGTATTGTGTTTTGTTGATGTTATAAAGATTACCATTTCATTTGCAACCTCCATTTAGGTTATTCCTCATTCAGTAACCCTTTCTAGGTTACAACAGAAACTATTTTATCATACATAATAACCGTCCTATATAAGGCGCGATAGGCACCACTGGTAGAGGGTTACAGAGTACGGGATAAGGGACCGAGTTTATGAGGATATGTGAAAATAACGGTTAAGCTGAGATTTGAAAATTTTAAGAATGTAGAGATCTGGAAAGCATTCCCTTGGGAGCCGTTTCCACAAAGCACCGGTTTATGGGAAATCACTGTCCTAGTATGAAGTATAAAAATACATTTTTGAGTAAAAAATTCCAGGAATTGATTTTAAGAGAAAATGAAAAAAAAATCCAATAATAGAATTTAATCGTAAAAAGAATTTAGCAAAGCTCCCAATGAAATTAAATTTCGGCATTAAATGATCCATATGGTGCTGATATGCGGTTAAACAAACCAAACCTCTCTCCATAGCTATGCAATAAAATGCCAGGGTAAAAGATCTCCATTCTTTAGCGCCACCGCCCCAGACTTTGGTAACCACGGGCTCGAATCACGCGTTGAATTCTGTGCACATTACTTTGTTTAGAACGTTGTTCCACTCAGAAAGTAGCTGTTCTTAGTAACAGGTACTTTGTGAAACAGACTCCCTTGAGGATGCTTCCGCGTACACTAGAATTTTAACTTCAGTTCAAATTCAGGGTCAATCGTTATCTATTCTGAATACCCTCACAAACTTCTCTTTCTAATTGCTTGTCTTGAGTACATACCATATGCGGCAATTCTCCACCTTGCGCGGTTCTTGAGCCTTGAATCGAGTAAACTTTAGTAAGGATACTTGTTTAATTTTTAAATCCCAGGTGGGCTACACACATTTTGGAGTGCCACCTTTGCGTACTACCAAGAAACCAATCTTGAAATAAATGATTACTTTTTTTTTTTTTTTTTTTTTTCCATTTTTTCGTTTTCATCGGCAACCAGTTACAAGAGTTATTTCGGTGTTTGCTTTTGAAATGGAATTTCATTCGTAATTCGAAAAAAGAGTATCTTTATCAAAAAAATATTTCAGATGAGAAATCCGGAAACCATGCTAAGAACCGCCCACAGACCAGCGGTCTGGAGAGCTTTCTAAAAATATTTTTCGGAAAGTAAACTTAAACATGAATCAGATCTAAACATGCCCGCGCTGACATGCTTGGTGAAGGTTGTATTTCAGACAATCCGATTGCGTATTCATTACCTCCACATAGACGGGCTACCGTCTGTTTTTAATCAATGCTATATATATATATATATATATATATATATATATATGAAGGGAAGAGGTTATAGTTGTTCCAACAAGTGAAAAGTGTATATATTAAAAGGAATACAGAAACTGCAATCGTTTTTGGTTGGAATGTGGATTTTTTTTTTAAATATATAGTATGCTTTATTTTCCATAATTTTGCAACACGTGTTTTGGGTCTCGCGACATTCTTCAGGCAAAGAGTGGATATTTCCACATGTTATTAAAATAAATTAATTTTCCTTGTTTTTCGATGTTAAACATTCTCGATGTTAAACATTCTCTTTTTTGTGTGGTAGTGACACAAATGTCTTTCTTGAACTTGCAGTGAGAAAGTTCTTCTGCGTGAATGGAAATAACACAATTAAAATTGGTTCGAGAAAGGGTGAGGAAAGATATCTGTATTCTTATCTTTTAATGAGCCCTGTGCGTTCTTAGATCTATTTCCATATTTTTCTATTGTATGCTTTGCCCCCGGGCGTTGTATATGGTGAATCTTAATGCAAAAAAAAACAAAAAACAAAAAACAAATATAAGTACACTACAGTTGAAAGTTTTGAGGAAACTTCTAGTAATTTTTTAATTGGACCTAAAAGTAGTTGTTTTGTAATTTAAATAAAAGAAAATTTTGATACATGGTTAAAAAACAGGTGAATCATGGCAGAGTAGGTAATGGCTGCTCCAGTTACTGCTACGCACTTACTATTTCTTTACGACGTTGCGTACTTGAAATACCTTATTCCGAAAATGCTATTGAACTTCCAACGTCAAGATTATTTTGCGAATGGATCCAGAATGCCCAGCTAACAAATCCATGGAGTTTTACTTTGAAAACACTGACTTCAAAAAGTTCAGAGGTCATCCAATAACCACCATAGTCACAACATTGAACCGAGACATTCAAAGAACAAGGCAGAAAGATCCCACTTTTCGTTGCAGATCTTCCTTGATTATAAACATCTCAAGGAAGATCTGCAACGAATCCGCAAACTCACAGAGAACAGAGAAGTCTGGCAAAATATTGTCGAATCAATATACAATGTCACTGAAGATGAGAGAACATAATTCTCACTGGCGACGGTTCGAGGTAATGCTTTCTGCATCATAGCGGCTGGCAGAGGATAGAAAAAAATTGTTTATAGTTACGTTGTTCTGGAATTGTCATCATTGGTCGACTGAACTTGCTTTGTTTCAATGACTTTTGTTTTGTTATTATTAATTACTTTATACCCATTATTAATAAATAAAAAAACATCGGCTTCCAAAAATAAAAATAAAATCGGCTTCCAAAAAAAAAAAAAATTAAAAAATATCGGGTAGCGAATTTTTGCTTTCATATCATTTATCACCTAAAATTGAAACAGTTTTGATAACGATGACATTATTTTTTATTATGACAAAAAGAAAAGAAAAATGCATTTTATGATGAAATTTTGCTCTCATCAAAATACCCCCCTTTAGCCTTGATTACGGCAGCACAAATTTTTGGCATTCGTTGCAAAATTTTCTCAAAGTCTCAGTCTGATAATTGATTCCATTATTTTTTTTTTTTTTTTAATGCCTCTAAGGGCTTTTTTTTTTTCACTATCTATCAAGTTCATCTCATGCTAATTCTGGGGGTGGATAAACTCTTTTGAACAGTAGTATAAGCCAAGAAGTAAACTCATTTAGACATAGGCACTGACTAACGCCATAAAATGAACACGTGACATCTACACTGTCTTTGAGGACAAAACAGTATATAAATATCGAAAAACATATATAAATATCGAAAAAAATGAAAAAAAATTTGATAACGCGAAATAAACAGGTTAAATTTATAAAGGTCTTCACAGTAACTACTCTTCACACACACACACACACACACACACACACATATATATATATATATATTTTGAACGATAAAAATAATTAAAAAAATTAATTAAAATCTTCAGACATACTGGGTTGTAGATTAATATTCTTATGCTTTTATTATTATTATTTCATTTAGATTCCTCGACTAGTTTCGGCCAACATGGCCATCATCGGGAGAAAAAAATGTATTTTTTTTTCTGTAGTTTACTGCTACACAGTAAACTACAGAAAAAAAAATATGTATATATATATATATATATATATATATATATATATATATATATATATATATATATATATATATATATATATATATATAGTCGGCTTGATGAATGCGTCAAGCATGAAACAGTCTGTTACCAAGATTTATTTTGTAAGAATACAAAATTGTGGCACAAGGCCGAAGAAGGGGAGGGTTTGAGGCTGGTCATCACTAACTATCTTATACCTAGCTAATCATATTCACGACCCTTTTATAACATTACAATTTCTACATTCAACAAAAGAACTCGTCCGTCAACATTCGATCCACCCATACACGAAAATACCGCTTCCTCACAAGGGGAGATCTACAAAACAGTCTGTCGCCTCTGAGTGTCGACTTCAATGTTCACTTTTATATTTACATACACTCTATCCCTGATATTGAGCATTTAATTCCATAAATATACCACACGTTAAAACTATATTTCTTCATATATATATATATATATATATATATATATATATATGTGTGTGTGTGTGTGTGTGTGTGTGTGTGTGTGTGTGTGTGTGTGTGTGTGTGCGTGCGTGTGCGTGTGTGTGTGTTCTGCTTATACGCTAATTTTATAGATACAATGTATGTAAGTAAATGCCCTGTTTTTAATAAAACAGGATTAATTACATTTGCCGGCCGGAATGTTCGAGAAATTTCGTAGATATTATGCGTTTCTCGAATATTCAGGCCGGTAAATGTAATTAATCCTGTTTAATTAAAAACAGGGCATTTACTTTCATACATTGTATCTATAAAAAAAACAACGTATAAACACAAAATACATTAAATAATTGTCGGACTTAATCCATTCCACACACACACACACACACACACACACACACACACACACATATATATATATAAACATAAAACATTAGGCAGCATGTATTTTATATACAAAGAAATAATCACGCATAGAATCAATCAGCAATATTAATGCGATTATTGGCGATATCACATCGCTAGTAGAATATAATCTATGCATTAAATACTGCTAATCCATAGAATGATGTGATCCTCATTCATAAAACTGTTGTCAGTTTATATTCTTTTAAATGCGAGTACTTTCGATTAATCCTTTATTCATCATCGGGCATATTTTTTCCATTAAAATTAAGACTTGGAGACGAAATAATTGTTTGTAGACCGAAAGATGTTTTTTTTTAAGAATGTGCTATTATTGACGGTTGTATACAATATCGGAACGTGCAAAGTCGCAACGCTAGGTTTTTCAAATTTTAAGTGAGAATTTTTTTATTTGAATTTATGTGTGATGTGGTAAATCCACGTATTCTATTTTACAAATGTTTTCAGTTAATATGTCATGAACTAAGTATATAGTTCAATTAATTTAGTGTAATGTCTCAGTAGTTATTTAGGATTTTTTTTTTTGTACTGCGAATCAGTAGTTATTTATAAACATAAAACATTAGGCAGCATGTATTTTATATACAAAGAAATAATCACGCATAGAATCAATCAGCAATATATATATATATATATATATATATATATATATATCGGTTTTGTAGTGCGTATTCAATTTATGTAACGTAAATCATTCAAACGAAAAACAAATATTGAAGCTAGTTATATGGCGAGAATCACTCTCACAAACAATATTTAATAATAAAATACAATCAACTTCGAATCCGTTAATGAATGGTGTGATCCTTGTTCGTAAATTCCGGGCTTATCTGGTCTTATTTTTTTGTACGAGCCGGGCTTTCAGTCGTTCCGAACGACCATCATCAGCTAGACATATTAGTTTGTTTTTGTTAAACTCCGAATAGTAATGCGACATCGAAAGATATTTAACAAAAAACACTAATATGTCTACCTGAGGATGGTCGTTCGAAACGACTGAAAGCCGGCTCGTACAAAAAAATAAGACCAGATAAGCCCGGAATTTATGAACAAGGATCACACCATTCATTAACAGATTCGAAGTTGGTTGTAATTTATTATTAAATATTGTTTGTGAGAGTGATTCTCGCCATATAACTAGCTTCAATATTAGTTTTTCGTTTGAATGATTTACGTTACATATATATATATATATATATATATATATATATATATATATATATATATGTATTATAATATTTAAAAAGAAATATGATTCCTTCGCTACTTAAGAGTTCTCATGTTTCAAAAGCTAGAGCCTGAGACCCCTAATATAATTTTTGAAATGAAGTTGAATTAAGGTGTCTGGTCACGCTTCCTCGTCAAGCGAGAATTTGGGAATGTATGCATTAAAATACTGATTCCCAAATTCTCGCTTGACGAGGAAGCGTGTCCAGACACCTTAATTCAACTTAATTTCAAAAATTATATTAGGGGTCTCAGCTCTCGTTTTGAAACATGAGAACTCTTATGTAGCGAAGGAATCATATTTTTTTTTAAATATATTATAATATAAGCTCTACTTCTGTATGGAGCACTGTCTTTTTAAAAATAAAAGCAAAAATACTAAAGAACTCCGGATTATTTACCTAACGTGTTTTTTCCTATTTTTCTGCATACCTGCACACACACACACACACACACACACACACACACACATATATATATATATATATATATATATATATATATATATATATATATATATACATATATATATATATAGACTGTGTGTGTGCGCGCGGTCGTGTGCTTGTTTGCATTTATGCAGTAAGCATACATTTCGTAGAAAACGGAATTATTTACTTATATACATTATATTTGTCATGTGCGTATGTACTTGTATGTGTGCGTATGAGTGTACGGTTGTATGTACGTGTATGTGCGTATGTCTATATGTGTGTGTGTACGTTGGTGTTTGTTCTTTTGGGTGTACGCATATTTGTGTACGTGTCTACATGAGTGCGTATGTATAAGTGTGTGCATAGAAAAAAACCCATAGTGAACGGGTTCAGCAAGTTCTAACCTGACCTAGATACAATTCCCGGCGACCAAATAATATGTCACAGCTTCGAATAAATGAACGTCCGCTGTCTTTATGCACAATGCAACCGATCCCTACCAACGTATTTTGAGATGAATCAAAAGACATCGGGTACGGATAGAGCTTTGAAAATGTTTTATTTTTCTTCCTTTCTTTCTTTAAAAAAAAAAGAAAGAAAGAAAGAAAGAAAGAAAAGAGAATGAAACGAAAATAAAACAAGTCGGGGTCTTATCGGTTTGCTTTGTCCAAGTAAAAAACGCCAATTAGATAAGTGAGTCATATCCCTTAGACATATGACCGACACCTTCGAGCACGCACCATATCTGAACAATTCTCTCCTTTCACGCCTCTTTATTTACAACTCAAGGACTGGAGAGCCGAGAAAAAGAGGAGGTATCTGTTGAGTCATAAATAATATCCGTTTTTGGGGGAATGATTTGTAATGATGAATTTTTCGACCCCAACGACTCATCATGAGTGCGATTTTGTTTACGAACTGGTTATTTTGCCGGTCCTGGTAAAATAGACACTTAGACTATTTTGCCGGTAAATATAAATAGTGTTTTACAAGTAAGAATATTGTTATGAATAATCAAGAGTGGTCTCCGCTTTTTTTGTTACTCTCCTCTTTGAGAGAGTTATTTCTGTTTACTGGGACTATAAAATGACACTATATGCGAACCCTGTATACTTAGTTGAATAAAGATTTCTTAAAGCCTACACCAGCGCACTTTTGTCATTACAAATATATTTGAGATTGTCAGTGCAGTGTTGTGTAAGCTGTATCGGCTGGACTTGAACAACGTGGAATCTGTGGCCTGTGATTGTTGTCTTAAGTGGGTGCACCTATTGGCAAGAAAAACATACCTAAGGATAAATTTTGCATTTGCTGAGTCGGCTATGACCGAATGGCTTAAAATATTCAGAGATTTCTATATTTTTTTTAATAGAATTCAAAAGAAAAGTGAAGGAATATTGGCAAGAGAACCAAACCCAAGGCTAAGTTTTGGATTTGCAGTGTCTCCTGTAGTTGAAGCGCTTAAAAAATCATTTATTGAACAAAGTAACTAATAATAACAAAACAAACCTCATTGAAACAAAGCAAGTTCAGTCGACCATTGATGACAATTCCAGAACAACGTAAATATAAACAATTTTTTCTATCCTCTGCCAGCCGCAATGATGGAGAAAGTATTACCTCGAACCGTCGCCAGTGAGACACGCTGCAAGAGCCACTCCGTTTCGCGAGGCTCGTTCCTTAATCGAGACGCAATCGCGCCAATCCTCCGAAGGAACACCATCGAACGAGGGCCAATAACCCCTGAGGTCTCCACTGCCACAGGAGTAAAAAAAATCTATCAGCAAGAGAAGAATATTTAACTATTTTTTCATCTCTGCATCTCGGGCGACGGACACTGGCTCAACCGCGGACCTGATGAAATTACCGGCCGAAAATGTATCCGTACAGGTCGCATCCCAAATCAACGACTTACCCATTTTAAAAGGGAAGATGGTAATGCCATCCGGCCGCTTTTCATCACCACGGTCAAGGCATACGGGTTCAATTTGGGAAGGGAACCCAGCTGCATAAAATATTCAGAGATTTCGAGATTTCTTTTAGTAGTTGTGGTTGAATAGATGATTTTAATTTGTGTTTTAACAATTGATGGTGAAAAAGATTTTAAATTGTCTTCACCATTGATGGTGGAAATAAATAAATTTCTGTGTTAAATCTGTACGTTGTTATTTTTAGCATTAACTGCCTTCATAATAATAAAAATATTTACCAGCCAAAAAGGCTGGGGTTCTTTTTTACCGAGACCGGTAAAATAAGCTTAAAAGCATGCTTATCTATTTTACCGGGACCGGTAAAATAGCCTTTTCATTTTTTTAAAATCATTTCACCCCAATCAAGGCAATAAAGCCACTAAGACGCAGGTGGGGGGCTTACTCCAGCGGGACTCCTTATGTGTGTATGTTAGTGTATTCCAATGTTATTCTTAACATTGTGCCATCTCGGACTAAAGTTTTCTGCTGACATAAAGTGGAAAGAGTACATTTAATCAATTGCTAAGTCTGCAGCTAGGAATGTTCGTTTTCTGTGTGGAGCTAAACAATTTTCCTCTCCAGAGTCTATCTTGCATATCTATCAGTCTTCCATTCGTCCATACTTACAATATTACTGTCATACATGATCCGGTGCCGCTGCTGTTTACCTGGAGCTCCTTGAGAAGATCCAAAGAAAAATCGGCAATATTATTGGTCCTGATCTGGTGGCTCGGCTTCAGTCACTTATCAAAAACTGTAAGGTTGCCTCTTTGTTCCATTCTTATAAATAATTTAATGGTAACTGTTCAGATGAGATCCTCGCCATGGTACCTTGACTGTAGGAATTTAAGCGCAGTATTAGACTGGCGTCGAGATCTCAACAATTGAAAACTGAGCTGGCTAGATGTAGCCGTATGTTCTAGGCTAACAGTTAGTTTTCTGACACTTTTCTCTTGTGGAACTCCCTTCTAACTCCATGCTTTCCAGCCAACTTTAATCTCTAAAAATTTAAATGCAATGTCAATCGCTATCTACTGACCTCCTGATTACCCTTTTCTCTTTCCCCTCATTATTACTGTTTCTTCTGTTCATAATTCTTTCACACCCTGTAAACCCTTGAGTCTTAGTGGCTTTACTGCCTTGCTTTGGGTGACCACAAAATTATTAGTGCATGAACCATTATCATCTATTTTTTTTTCTCCAGGAAGATCGTTTTTTTACAGCAGCGACTCTATTGAGTAAACTACAAGACACAAACCATATTCAGTTATTCTTTATTTTTATCGATCTCTTTACTGCATATTATTATTTGATGCATACTGGTAACATTAGTAATAGTAATATAAATTCATTATTTGCCCTCCCTCCTTGTGCCTTTTCTATAAATACTTTTATGGCAATTGTTTTGATGAGCTATTCGCTATGATATATAGACTTTATGAATATAAGCACACTACTAGATCGGCAACGAGGTCTCGGTGATATAAGTTGAGTTGGATAGATGTTTCCGTAAGTTCTATGCTAACAGCTTCTTTTCTCGCACTTCTCGGTTGTGGAACTCTCTATAAGTCTACCATTCGTCCATGTTTAGTATATAGCTGCCACATATAGTCCGGTGCCCCTGATATTTCTGTAGAGCTCCTTGATAAAATCATAAGCAGAATCAGTAATATTATTGGTCCTGATCTGGCATACTGGCTTCAGTCACTTTTCCACCATCGTAATGTGCTTTTTCTATAAATACTTTCATGGTAATTGTTCGGATGAGCTCTTAGCTGTGGCACCTAGACAGTTTGAATTGAAGCGCAGTATTAGACTGGGGACGGGGTCTCACCAATTGACAGTTCAATTGGCTAGATGTAGCAGTCAATTCTATGATAACATTTCTTTATGCGCATTTATAGCTTGTGAACCAACTTTAATCTGCAAAACTTTAAATGCAATGCCAATCGCTATCTACTGTCTTCCTGATTACTCTCTTCCCTTTCTGCTCATCACCAATGTTTCTGTTCCTAATTCCTCCACACCCTGTAACCCCTTGTGTTTTTGTGGCTGTACTTCCTCGCTTGGAATGAGGCCATTTTTAAAATATAGCCGGAAGATTTACCATCTCTCCTAGGGTCATTGCTATCCACTTTTGTATGGGAACTCAGCTGAATCAAAACCCATCATCCAGCACATTAGAAGCTACAAGGATTGTTTTGAAATGACCTCATTTAGAGCCAAAGATGCTATCTTGCCTGAATGGAAAACAACTTGGAGAATTCAGGGCAAGAGCTAATTTAAAACGTCCGTAAGGAAGGCGGCTTTTAAGCTCGTTTGTTTATAAAATAACGGCATATAATCATTTTTTAGATGTAGCCGTAAGTTCCATGCTAACAGTTTCTTTTCTCATACTTCTCGCTTGTGGAACTCCCTTTCGGCTCCATGCTTTCCAGCCAACTTTAATCTGTAAAAATTTAAATGCAATGTCAATCGCTATCTACTATCCTCCTGGTTACGCTTCTTTTGTTCTCGCTCCATAGCAATGTTTCCATTTCTAACTCCCAGTAACCCCTTCTGTCTCAGTGGTTTTACTGCCTTGTTTGGGATGATACCAACTAAAATTTAAATGCAATGTCAATCGCTATCTACTGTCCTCCTCATTACTCTCTTCTCTTTCTACTCAATACTAATGTTTCTGTTCCTAATTCCCCCACACCCTGGAAGCCCTTGCTTCTCAGTGGCTATACTGACTTGCTTGGGGATATATTGATAAAAACATGGGTTAAGTAGCCTCACAAACCCACAAAATGGTTATGCGTGGTGTACGGCTACACTGAACTCATGGTCAATCAGATTTAATTTGATTTGATTGTTTATCGCATCAACTTCTTATGGGTCATTTAATTTTCTTTGAAGTAATAAAAATATGATATATTATTCTGCTTTCACAATAGAATACATGGTAGATGATACTTAGCTTTTGGGCGTTTTCTTGTATGTGCGGACATGATTACTAGAGGTGGTGATACGTGTATTATATGTTGTACCTTTGTTGAAGTTATATTTTGGAATATAGATTGATTTATTTAAGAAGTTATAGGAAACATCATACAAGTATGGATTAATCTAATGAAAGAGTTATTTGATATTGGTTGTTTGGTTGGTTGATTTTGTTTAGCGGCATATCAACATCTCTATGGGTTATTTAATGTCGGAAACTAAATATGTTGGACGCAATTGTATGCTGTACCGATAAAATGTATTGTTGGTAATTCTACTATATGTAATGTTGGCAATTTTTTATATAAAAATGTATTACTGGTATTTTTACTATAAAATGTATTTTTATATTTTAACAGTGTTTTGCTTTTGCTTGGTGGTTCACTATTTGCTGGAACCCTAACAGGTGTTACCACCCTTGGTCAGGGTGGACCTTGGGAAAACGGTAATTAAAAGCTGGTAGCAGCCTCGAAACATCCAATCTCCCGATCAGAGGCCTTGTTGGCGGATGTAGTTTACTACAGTAGTAGTAATCTTCGTGGTAGCAGAAGCATCGGTACTTATATTAACAGTACATGTTAGCAGGGGTTTTGTTCCAATCCCTGACGTCACTTCCAGTTTTCGATATCTCTCCACCCAGCTCGACTGAACTCGACGACAGACGAGCCCAAAAACAGCCTTTCGATTAGTGTAGCTTGTTCGACGTTTCTGTTTCCAGTGGTAGTAATAATAGTAGCAGTAGCAATCTTAGATTGTTGGAGGAGTAATTCGCTTCTTCGTACTTATATCAACAAATATGTAGCTGATAAATTCTGTTTTGCCAGCATTACTGTATAGACCAACTTTGCTGGCTGCTTCTTCGATAAGATGGAGAAGTTTGGTAGCCTTATCAATCGTGGCTGACAATAAGTCAGGGTCAAGTGCGTAATCTATGTCTGTTACTAGTTATGCTGGATGATGTGAACGTCTTGCCCTTTTAAGGAGGAACTCCAGAATTAATTCCTTAGAAACGTTCATTATAAGAGATCTGTCTGAAAAATAATGGGACAAGTGTCACAATTTATTTCAATTCCATACAACAATCTCTTCAAAGTGATCCCACTTCTCTTAAAATGTACACCCTTGTGCAAATTGAACCAAAACGAATAATTCCGTTATTATTTACTTTATTTTCGTATTTTTCCAATTAAACATGACCCAGTGCACATGTTAGTACGTCATATATCCATTCCACGCAGTCCTTCCTTGTAGATTGACCACAGATTCTCGATTAGATTTAATTCAGGAGATTTCCCCAGCCAGTCGATAGTAATTTGATTTGCTCGCTGGTAAGGCTTGCCATTGTGTTCATGCAGCGTTACAATTTTCATACGCTTCCTTAGAATAACGTCCATCTCAGACAGTGGCCTTTGGACAACTAATCGACAGCTGAGACAATAGTGTCAGGGCGTAATGAAAATTCGATGCAATCACAGACGAAGTATTATTTTTCAAGGCCAAATAAATTTTATCATACATCCTGAAAATAGATTCATATTACTGCCCACCACTGCAAATGAACCAATCTGAGGAAAAAATTGAAATCGATTAAACCCTTTCACCCCAGTGGGTTTAAAACCAAAACAGTTGTTTCAATTAATTTGCACAAGAGTGTACACAGTTTCCACTTCAAGTCTAATTCGCTCTTCCATCCTTCACTACCACGCTTCTCTACAATGCTGGGAGGATTCTTCTTGGATGCCACGGGGGTCCGTCGTTACGTCCCCCTTGATGGCTTCCACCTCTTCAAAACGAGTCCCCTTCACGGCCTCCTTGAGCTTGGGGAAAAGAAAAAAGTTACACAGAGCAAGATCAGGTGAATAAGGACATTATTCCAGGAACTGTCGGATGTTGTGAGCAGAGGCATTGTCGTGGTGAAGCGGCCACGATTTGTCCTGCGTCTCTTCTCGAGTACTGATCGAAGCAAACGCCACAGAATCTCTTTGTAAACTTGCTGATTGATCGTTTGGCCCTATGCCAAGAACTCACTGGGGACGATGCCCATAGCTCACACAGCACACCAAGTACGATTACCTTTCAGACAGATCTCGTATACCAGGTCAAACAACAAAATTGTCCAATTGTTAGATTAAGATTTGAACCGATGTATCTTAGAAATGATTAAAGATATCTTACTGGAATTCTGCAATGTTTTTATAAAACTATTGGATTCTACTTTGAAGAAAATGAACAGAAGAAACGTGATAAAATCGATCATAAAGGAAAATATGTTCATCATTAATTAATCATAGCTAAGGATTGGAAGCTCACGAAGGACTAGTTCAAATATATATATATATATATATATATATATATATATATATATATATATATATATATATTGGTTTGGTTCATTTTGTTTAACGGCATATCAACCTGAATGTGTTATTTAATGTCCACAACATTTTTAGGATAGATTCGTATGAATAGAATGTTTATTCGTTTGGTTTATTTTGTTTTACAGCATACCAACCTCAATGGCTTATTTAATACCTATAATTTTTTTTATTGCTGGTAACATTTTGTTTTGTCAAAAATATGTTTCTTGTTATATTTTTCCTTCAAAATTTTATTGATGGTAATAATTTTTAAAAAAAAGTATTGCTGGTAATAGATAACAATTTGCCCATAGCTGGGACCCTAACAGGTGCTACCACCCCGCTTCAGGGTGGAACTGGAGACACCAGCAATTAAGAGGTGGTTCCACTCTCCTGAAAACCACCCTTTCACTGTCGAAACAGTTAAATGTTACCGCTTCTTGTATTCAAACACTTCCCGACAGTGGAACTCCCTTCCTCTTACTTGCTTTCTTGATAACTATAATCTTCAAATTTAAAATGTAATGTCAATCGACATCTTCTGAGGCCTTGATCCTGATCCCCGCCCTTCTCTATATGCTTTCTTTAAGCACCACTCTTTACTCTTGCTCTCATTCTCTGTAACCCCTTACGTGCTAGTGGCACTCCCGCCTTGCTTCGGGTGAAATGCTGAAAAAAAAAGACTTAACAGAAAAGATCCAAAAGTTCTTGCCTAAGTTGGTGTTTGATATCAGCTTTCATAATTAACAGTATTTATGCGCGTGTATATTTATGGGGGTGTATGTGTATGTACGTATGTTTGTGTATTCTCTCTCTCTCTCTCTCTCTCTCTCTCTCTCTCTATATATATATATATATATATATATATATATATATATATATGTATATATGTATATATTCTTGTTTTTGAATGAATTTTCTATGTTAACTATGATCTACTTTTGTTTGATTGTGAATGTAAAATTGCTTATGGACTTAATAATTAAGAGTTGTGTTTTGTTACAATTTAATCTTGTATGGACTCGGAATCCTTCATAGTCATTTATATAATATTGTTAGTATTGCTATATATATATATATATATATATATATATATATATATATATGTGTGTGTGTGTGTGTGTGTGTGTGTGTAATTTGGCAGCACCTTTTCTTTTAAACATGTTGTGTTCAATGTTAAAGACAACATCGTCCTGCATATTTTCTTTTGAATTTTCTCATATTATCGTACGGACAATATATATTTTGACATCATTTTCAAATAAAAGGTCTCATTAGAAAATAGGAGAAAATTGAAAAGAAAATACGCAGGACGATGTTGTCTTTAAACATTCAACACAACATGTTTAAAATATATATATATATATATATATATATATATATATATATATATGAAGAAATATAGTCTTAAAGTGTCCTATATTTATGGGATAAAGTGCTCAATATCAGAGATAGAGCGTGTGTAAATATAAAAGTGAACATAGAAGTCAACACTTAGAGAGGACATTCTGTTTCATGCTAGATGCAATCGTCAGGCCACGAGTGCTGTTATTTTTCTCGGCTATTTATATATACGTGTCACTGGTGCATTGTGGGTAGTCTATTTTGGCGGATATTTTACCGGAAGTCGTTTATTTGTTTATTTATTTATTTGGGTTAAATTATTTTGCTTGTTTTTTTTTTTTTTTTTAATTTCTTATCTTATATATTTATTTTTTATTTTATTTTGATCGTTGTTTTTATTAACGTATTAAAAATGTGTTTATATAGCTTATTTAATAGTTTTGTTTTTGCTTTGGGAAGATAATTAAAGCTATTTGTTCAATTTTGCGGTTGATTGTTGTAGTTTATTCTAACTATTATTTTGGCGGGAACAGATTTTAATTTGTTTATTACTTCATTTATTTATTTGGACTGATTATCTTTATTTGTTTTTTTCTAACAGGTAGTTTATCTGGATCGGTTTGTTAGTTTATTTATTTATTTGGATGAATTTAGATCAATTTATTTTACTTGTTATTATTTATTTGTTATTCTGTATATTTTTATTTACTTTTTTCGATTTTCGATTTTTAAGTAACGTAGTATTTTTTTTTATTCATTTTTTATCGTTATATAACAGTTATAGCTATTTTTTCGTCCGACTTTTAGTTTGATTTTTATAGTCTAACTAATAATTTGGTCATAAAAGTTTGCTAATTTGTTTATTATTTAATTTATTTATTGATTTTGTTTCTTATTTTTTATTCTATTTCGTCTATTCAAACGGGTGTGATTTGGTAATTTGTTTGGATTAATTTATTTTGCTTTTTTTATTGTCATTTTGTATGTTTATGTATTTATTTATTTTGTTTTCGATTTTTAAGTAACGTAGTAAAAATTTGTTTTCATGTCTACATTTTGAGATTAGCTCGGATCTTTTATTTAATAATTTATTTTGGTCTGGGAAGGTAATGATAGCTATTTTTATCTCCAAGCAAAGTTTACAAGATGTTGAGTGGTTGTTGTAGGCTGATGATCTTTTCCTTATTTTCCAAGTTATTTTTAGTGTGGTGTGCGTTTTTAATTTCCCAGATATATTTAGAAAGCATTGTGCTGTTCGCATATTTACTATTTGTGAAAGATGTTTTGTGTACATAATTTCGTTGTTTCCAGTGTTCTTCAGTTACTCATATGTATACTTTTTCTTCATTATCTGGTGATTTTATCGTGGCTTGGTATATTACGTTGTTTTGTAAACAATTACAGTTTAAGGGACATTCGTTCTTTATTCTGCAGTTGCACGTGGGTTTAATTTCTTCGTGTGGTTTGTTGATAATTTTCCTGTTGTGCTTTTTTATTATTTGTGTAGCTGATTTTTATTGTGTTTTTGTTGAATATTTTGTTTAGGGTGCTTGATTCCGGGAAGTGTTTGTGTAAGAGTTTGAAGAATATTTTTTACTACGTTTGTTTTTACGTTTTTGCTGTACGGTGGGTTGAACCATATGACATTTCTTTTCCTGTTGGCCATTTGTGTGTTCTGTGGTGAGTATGTGAGTGTTGGTGGGAATCCGCTATCTTTTAAGGCTGTTTCGTAGTCTTTCTTAGCTTCGTTAAATATGGATTCATTGAAGGAATTGTCAGAAAGGCTGCGGTTAATCGATTTTGGTATCTGTTTGATTATAGAAGGCGGGTGGTTGGAAGATGTGTGTATATAGAGTGGTTTATCATTGGGTTTTCTGTATGGTTTGTATGTACCTTTTCTTAGGTTGAAGGTAACATCTAGAAAAAAAAAATATATATATATATAAATATTAAGAAATTTTTTATATTTATACGTTCTTTTTATAAATACAACTATTTAAATAAATGCACTGTTTATAATAAACAGTATGAACAACATTTACAGGCCTGAATGTCCGAGACATTTTCATAGAAAATATGCCACCTCTAACAGGAATCGAACCTTTATCCTGTACGGTACCGTCATATAACCTGACGTGCTTTTACCGATTGAGCCACAGAAGAGCGTTTCGGTTACCAAGGTCGATTTTACTGTTTTTAAACACAATTCTGCATGATTTTCTCTCGTACATTCATATCTGATCGATGCGTATCCAAATGTAAACAAATGACGTCACACATTATGAAATGGACAAAGTCCGACAATTATTTTGAGACATTTTTATGTTTATACATTCTTTTTATAAATACAAATATTTAAGTAAATGCTCTGTTTATATATATATATATATATATATATATATATATATATATATATATTTATATATATATATATATTTATATATATATATATATATATGTATATGTATGTATACTGGCAGCCAATGTCGAAATATCAAAAAGAGTTTTTGTTTTTATTTCAGGCAAGATAACAATTGACATATCAATAGAAATATATGCAAATTGGTTGGGGCACTTAGACTTGGCGTAATGGTTAGCGCGCTTGCTTCGCTATATCAATTACGACTGGATAGTAAGTTCGATCCTCACTTGGTACCATATACTTTCGGTCTTGTGCCACCTAACCTACGCTTAGAAAAGCACCTTGACGTGCTTTATTATTTAGTACGCTTGTCTCACTACATATTTTTTAAATCATTTCACCCCAAGCAAAGCGGGAATATTACTAGGACGCAGGATAGAGGGAACTGAGGAAAGGATAAAAGCTTAACGAAAATTGTAGTTATGAGGGAAACAAAACGAAATGGAGTTCCACGGGCGGGAAGTAGTTCGATGTAGGCGTTCCACTTCAAGTCAGTTGAAAAACGTGAGGCCAAGAAGGCTCAGGGTCTTGCTCTCCACGAGTCTGGCATTAGCTACGCTGATGGTGGGCAGGGAAGTTTCCGTATGGTGGTTAACTGAGAGCAGTTTCGTTTTGGAGGCGTTAAAATTTACGACGACTGAGTAGTGAATTCCATCCTCACTGGGTGCACCAGACTCTCCCTGTTTAACTCGATGAATAATGCCATAATTCTTACCTTCAGTTCATCTTTGCTGTTACAAATAGCTTCGATTAATCTTTCTACACCCACACGTAATAATGCTCGGGGTTGCAGTCTGGGGAGTTAGGTGGCTTGATGTAAGGGATGATGTGGTCGCAGCCATGACTGGGTTCTCCTGTTTGTGTGGCATAGTATAGAATGCGCTTGCCAGGCATAGTATCTTCCATCGGGCACCCTCTTGACCCAGGGCAAAGCTACCTCCTCGAGGCACTTGATGTAGGACTCCGTGTCTGAGGCTCTCACAGACAAATTCGGGGGTTCTTTTTTTTTTATCAAAACGATCAGAGTGGATTCTCCGAGCTGCCGTACTATCGTAATCACCATTAGACTCATCCAACTCTTTCTGAATCCTATGCACTGTCCTCAGATTGACACACAAACACTCTGAAATGTTCATACTGGAGCTTCAGGAACACTGTTTCAACATTTCAGGCGGAGTGAATTGCGTCATGATGCTCTTTTCCTCATAGGCGGTGCCCAACTGACCCGGCTATACTGCGCAGTCAACAAAATCTAAAAGAAACAAGGCACAAAATTTAAATTTAAAAATAGAAAATAGCGACAATTTACCCATCGCATCCATCCTATATATATATGTATTAGATTGAGTCATGAATAATTTTCGTTTTTGTTGATCGACCTTATTCTTTAAAATATAAAGCAGGAGTCGACAACCTACGGCACGCGTGCCGCGCGTGGCACGCCAAATAATTTCCAATGGCACGCATCCGCAAATGACATCACGAAGTCCGAACACATAACTACTACAACGCAAAGGAGATATTTAGCTGTTTCAATTTTAATGTGTACTAAAGTATATATACTATATATTACTATATAAAATATATTGTAGAACAGGTATATTGACCTTGACTTGTATAAAAATACGTATGCAGTTGGCACACTGAATGATTTTAAAACCCTAAGTCGGCATATAGTTAGCAAAAGTTTGCCGACACTTGCCCCATATAGTCTGAAATAAAATAGTAGGTTGGAATAACGTGTAGCCGGGGATGTGTTTTATATATTATTGTATATATTACTATATAAATTATATTATACAACAGGTATATTGACCTTGACTTGTATAAAAAATACGTATGCTGTCGATACACTGAATGATTTTAAAGCCCTAAGTCGGCACATAGCAAAAGGTTGCCGATTCCTAATATAAAGCACAACTACATTTCATTCAATTAAATATTCACAATTATTTGCAATGACTTGTTGCCGCTTAGCAGGTGGCTTTTCGTGACCTTTTCAGTAAAATTCCACAAGCTTTGATGTGAAAAAATATATATTTGATTCTGATTTTCATCATTTAGCGATCGAAAAAGTTAATTATATGTTGGTGCAAGGGCAGGTGAATATGGCGGATGTGGTTAAATGGACCAACCTATTTCCAAAAATATCTGTTAAACTCACAGATACAGTCTTGGTGATACATTCGTCATTACAATTTCATCGCGAATTGGAAGGTACCTATGTTAACGATCCGCTAAGGACATAGTTCCGGTCACACATATGGCTGGGCAAACACGTTGCATTTTTTTCTACTTCTGCTGAAGGCTAAAAAACCGGAAATGTATTTTTCAGTCACTGAGATGAATGAACTGGCTTGGAAAAGATTGTCGGAGGCTAATGGCGTCGAAATGTTTGTTCGCCACTTTTAGGAATTTAGATCATCAACTGAAGAGCATGCAAAAACTTATATGAGGAAGGAGAGAGAGATAGAGAGAGAGAGAGAGTGTGTGTGTGTGTGTGTGTGAGGAAGAAACAGAATGAATAAAGAGAGGGGGAGAACTAAACAAAGAAAGAAAACAGAGAGATATAGTGAAAGAGAATATGTCAGAGAGTGGGAAAGAGACAGGTAGAAAAAAAAACGAAAGAAATAGACAGAAAGAGAACCACAGAGTGGGTAAGAGAAAAAACAGAGTGAGTAAAAGAAGAGAAAGAGAAAGAGATATGTAAAGACAGAAAGAAAGAGAGAGATAAATAGTAAAAGAGAATAATATATTAGAGATTGGAAAAAGACGCGTAGGGAGAAAAAGACAGAAATAGAGAGAAAGAGAACCGCAGAGAATATAAGAGAGAGAAACAGGGTAAGCGAGAGATAGAAAGAGAAGTAATGACAGAGAAAGAAAAAGAGAGAGATATAGGGAAAGAGAATGTGTCAGAAAGTGGATAAGAGACAGAAAGAAAACGAGAGAAATATATAGAAAGAGAACAACAGCGAGAATGTAAGAGAAAGAAAAAGAGAGATGTAAAGACAGAAAGAAAGAAAGAAAGAAAGAAAGAAAGAAAGAAAGAAAGAAAGAAAAAGAGTGATAAATAGTGAGAGAGAATATATTAGACAATTGGAAAACAGACGGGTAGCGAGAGAAGGAGAGAAATAGATAGAAAGAGTGACACAGAGAATATAAGAGAGTGAAACAGGGTGAGTGACAGATAGAAAAAGACAGAGAAAGAAAAAGAGAGATATATAGTGAAAGAGAATATGTTAGAGAGTGGGAAAGAGACAGATAGAAAGAAAACGAGAGAAATAGATTGAAAGAGAGTCACAGAGAATATAAGAGAGAGAAAAAGAGTGAGCGAGAGAGAGAGAGGGGGGGCACAGATGGAGAAGTAAAGGCATAGAAAGAAAAAGAGAGAGATATAGGGAAAGAGAATATGCATCAGGGTGGCAAGTAAAAGAGATAAATAGATAGAAAGAGAAACAAAGAGAATATAAGAGAGCGAAACAGAGTGAGAGAGAGAGAGAGAGAAACTGAAGTAAAGACAGCGAAAGAAAAAGAGAGATATACAGCAAGAGAGTAAGAAGAATGTGAGAGAGAGAAATAATAATAGAGAAAGAGAAGATAGTAGGGAAAGAGGGAGATAGAAATAAAAAGAGAGAAAAAGGTAGAAAATTAATTACAGAAGGAAAGAAAGAGAGAGAGAAAGAAAAAGAAAGAAACTAATAAATAGAAAAATATAGATAGATAAAAAAAGGAAAAAGAGACAGAGGTAGAAAGAGAAACACAGATTGAAATGAGAGATAGAGAGATAGAGAGAGATAGAGAGAGAGAGAGAAACAAGAAAAAGACCGAGAGAAAAAGACAAGACTGAAAGAGAAAGAAAAAACGGAAGACAAATTCGAAGGAGAAACGAAAAAAGAGCAGCTTTCTTTAATGCCGATAATATTTTTTTTCAAAACTTAAAAAAGAATATATATATACAGGCTATAGAAGATTTGTTGCGATATATTCGAATGACATCAGAATGGGACGAGAAACAAAAGCTGACATGAAAATACACACGAAAAAATATTTCCTTCTTTTCCTTCAAGATCCCTTCAAGAGGTGGGCGATCAAAGCTCTCTATAACTTCATAGCATTTACTAAGATCAGTCCTCTTAGTAACACTGCCATTTCACGTGCCACCATCCATTTACAGAAGATCGTTAGGAAGCTTTATTTGATCTTATTCTCCTCTGTCTTTCTTCCTTTCGATACATCCTGTGAGTGTCAAATTCGCCAAACCCCAAGCACAGGTCTCCGTCTTGTTCT
This sequence comes from Acanthosepion esculentum, assembly GCA_964036315.1. Lineage (NCBI taxonomy): Eukaryota > Metazoa > Mollusca > Cephalopoda > Sepiida > Sepiidae > Acanthosepion > Acanthosepion esculentum. The sequence goes on along the minus strand of OZ038500.1, from coordinate 15,008,518 downwards.
CCTTTTCTTAAATATTTAATCGCCGCTCACATGGCGTCCCGGATAAGACGATAAACTACATTCAGCGTCCTGTATAAGACGATAGACTACGTTCAGCGTCCTGTATAAGACGATAGACTACGTCTAACAGCAATGCCACCAATCAAGAGGTTTAGAGGAGCATGGAACCACACCTTAATTGCTGGTGTTCCCAGATCCACCCTGACTCGGGATGGTACCACCTGTTAGGGTCCCAGCTATGGGGAAATAGTTAACTCCCAAACTGGGGTCAATATATTATGAAAGTGCAAAAATAGGTTTTAATACCAGCAATAAATTTTTTGGAGGAAACATTATTACCAGCTATAGATTTTTGATGAAAAAAAATTACCAGTAATTTACTAGCAAAACATTCTTGGGAAAATATTACCAGAAATATATTTCTGAAAAAGAAATATTGCCAGCAATAAAAATCTTGTCGGCATTAAATAACACATTGAGGTTGATATGCCGTAAAACAAATCAAACAATTCTCTCTACAAAAACCCTCTTTACAAAAACAAGTCAATGAAACCTGATCTACAAACTGATTTCTTACACGGAATATGTATTTGATTTATACGAACCTATCCTAAAAATCTTGTCAGCATTAAATAACCCATTGAGGTTGATATGCTGTAAAAGAAAACAAAACAAACCAATATATACTGAGATAAATAAATAGATAGATAGATAGATAGATAGATAGATAGATAGATAGATAGATAGATAGATATGACTATATTTAGAAAGATAGATATGAACAGACTGAGCTAGATAGATAGATAGATAGATAGATAGATAGATAGATAGATAGATAGATAGATAGATATGACTCTATTTAGAAAGATAGATAAGAACAGACTGAGCTCGCTAGATAGATAGATAGATAGATAGATAGATAGATAGATAGATAGATAGATTGATAGATAGATAGTTAGATAGATAAATAGATAGATAGATATGACTATATTTAGAAAGATAGATATGAACAGACTGAGCTAGCTAGATAGATAGATAGATAGATAGATAGATAGATAGATAGATAGATAGATAGATAGATATAAATATTACCACCAATAAAAACCTTGTTGGCATTAAATAACCCATTGAGGTTGATATGCCGTAAAACAAAACAAACCAAACCAATATATACTGATATATATATATATATATATATATATATATATATATATATATATATATATATAGAGAGAGAGAGAGAGAGAGAGATAGAAAGATAGATAGATAGAAAATATTGCCAACAATAAAAATCTTGTCGGCATTAAATAACCCAATGAGGTTGATATACCGTAAAAGAAAAGAAACCAAACCAAACCAAGCTGCTAACATGTTCTGATCATGCTATTCTCGTCGTTCTTCTGGAAAAGCACATTTCATTTGCCTCAAGTCTATGTTATATCGATGAGGAAATTGCCCGCTATTCATGAGGTTTCATAATACACAGCGGGTCATTACTCTTTTCTTTGATTCTAACAAAGTTTTCCTATATCTAAATACTTTGTTTAGATTTTAAAAGACTTCTTTCGTTATTCCAGAGCGTCCTGGAAATCCTGTGTCATATTTTCAATCGTTTGTTCTGACACTTCCCAGAGGGTTAAATTTCAGTTCTGACATGCTCTGACATCCCCAATTCATAGCTTGCATCTTGGTCTGTCCCTTTTGCTAACGACTATACACTGTATCAGTTACACTATTTACATTATTCAGTCTATTGACCTCATCTTTGTCGTCATATTTATTACAACGTTTCTGTCGTTGTACGCTCCGGCCTTCTTCAGCTCTTTGGAATGTCGAACTGAACCCTTTATTTTGCTCACTGGGGTAGACTGTTCTAGTTCCACGTTCCATGTTTAATGGATGTCAGTTATCAGTTATCTCCAGTTAATTCCCCTCTCCAAGTTCTCCACTGCCTTAACCGTGTATAGATATCACACTCTTTGGGTCCCGTCACTGGATCTAACCAACGTCTCTATCCACTGTGTCATGTGTCATTGAGGACAGAAGGGAATTAATAAAGGGTTCAGTTTGACATTCCAACCACCTGAAGAAGGCTGGAGCGTACAACGGCCGAAACATTGTAATAAATATGACGACAAAGATGAGGACAATAATCTAAATAATGTATATAGTGTACATAATACCTCATCTTAGAAATATAGACATATACTGAAAGGCCGAAATGTTGTAATAAATATGGCGACAAAGATGAGGACAATAGTCAGAAGAATGTAAATAGTGTACATAATACCTCATCTCAGAAATATAGACAGATACAGAAAGGCCGAAACGTTGTAATAAATATGGCGACAAAGATGAGGACAATAGTCCGAATAATGTAAACGGTGTACATAATACCTCATCACAGAAATATAGACAGATACCGAAAGGCCGAAACATTGTAATAAATATGGCAACAAAGATGAGGACAATAGTCCGAATAATGTAAATAGTGTACATAATACCTCATCTCAGAAATATAGACAGATACCGAAAGGCCGAAACGTTGTAATAAATATGGCGACAAAGATGAGGACAATAGTCAGAAGAATGTAAATAGTGTACATAATACCTCATCTCATAAATATAGACAGATACTAAAAGGCCGAAACGTTGTAATAAATATGGCAACAAAGATGAGGACAATAGTCCGAATAATGTAAATAGTGTACATAATACCTCATCTCAGAAATATAGACAGATACAGAAAGGCCGAAACGTTGTGATAAATATGTCGACAAAGATGAGGACAATAGTCCGAATAATGTAAACAGTGTACATAATACCTCATCACAGAAATATAGACAGATACCGAAAGGCCGAAACGTTGTAATAAATATGGCGACAAAGATGAGGACAATAGTCAGAAGAATGTAAATAGTGTACATAATATCTCATCTCATAAATATAGACAGATACTGAAAGGCCGAAACGTTGTAATAAATATGGCAACAAAGATGAGGACAATAGTCAGAAGAATGTAAATAGTGTACATAATACCTCATCTCATAAATATAGACAGATACTGAAAGGCCGAAACGTTGTAATAAATATGGCAACAAAGATGAGGACAATAGTCAGAAGAATGTAAATAGTGTACATAATACCTCATCTCAGAAATATAGACAGATACCGAAAGGCCGAAACGTTGTAATAAATATGGCGACAAAGATGAGGACAATAGTCAGAAGAATGTAAATAGTGTACATAATACCTCATCTCATAAATATAGACAGATACTAAAAAGCCGAAACGTTGTAATAAATATGGCAACAAAGATGAGGACAATAGTCCGAATAATGTAAATAGTGTACATAATACCTCATCTCAGAAATATAGACAGATACAGAAAGGCCGAAACGTTGTGATAAATATGGCGACAAAGATGAAGACAATAGTCCGAATAATGTAAACAGTGTACATAATACCTCATCTCAGAAATATAGACAGATACCGAAAGGCCGAAACGTTGTAATAAATATGGCAACAAAGATGAGGACAATAGTCCGAATAATGTAAATAGTGTACATAATACCTCATCTCAGAAATATAGACAGATACCGAAAGGCCGAAACGTTGTAATAAATATGGCGACAAAGATGAGGACAATAGTCAGAAGAATGTAAATAGTGTACATAATACCTCATCTCATAAATATAGACAGATACTAAAAGGCCGAAACGTTGTAATAAATATGGCAACAAAGATGAGGACAATAGTCCGAATAATGTAAATAGTGTACATAATACCTCATCTCAGAAATATAGACAGATACAGAAAGGCCGAAACGTTGTGATAAATATGGCGACAAAGATGAGGACAATAGTCCGAATAATGTAAACAGTGTACATAATACCTCATCTCAGAAATATAGACAGATACCGAAAGGCCGAAACGTTTTAATATATATGGCGACAAAGATGAGGACAATAGTCAGAAGAATGTAAATAGTGTACATAATACCTCATCTCATAAATATAGACAGATACTGAAAGGCCGAAACGTTGTAATAAATATGGCGACAAAGATGAGGACAATAGTCCGAATAATGTAAATAGTGTACATAATACCTCATCTCAGAAATATAGACAGATACCGAAAGGCCGAAACGTTGTAATAAATATGGCGACAAAGATGAGGACAATAGTCAGAAGAATGTAAATAGTGTACATAATACCTCATCTCATAAATATAGACAGATACCGAAAGGCCGAAACGTTGTAATAAATATGGCGACAAAGATGAGGACAATAGTCAGAAGAATGTAAATAGTGTACATAATACCTCATCTCATAAATATAGACAGATACTGAAAGGCCGAAACGTTGTGATAAATATGGCGACAAAGATGAGGGCAATAATCCGAATAATGTAAATAGTGTACATAATACCGCATCTCAGAAACATAGACAGATGCTGAAAGGCCGAAACGTTGTGATAAATATGGCGACAAACATGAGGACAATAGTCCGAATAATGTAAATTGTGTATATAATACCTCATCTCAGAAATATAGACAGATATTGTATCTGTTACATTTGATAAACTTTTCTCCTAGTTTTTCTTTACTACTTTACCTCGGAGTTTCTGCTGTTTTCTTTCTACGTCTACAAACAACACAGTTTCATCTGCGTAACTTTTCTTTTGCTGTCCTAAGAATATGAGCATCAATAATAAATCAAGTTCTGATAGGATCGCTTCGTTGTATGGGTTAAACAAATCCGGTGAGAAGAGTCATCCTTGTCTTATGTCTCTTTCTATTTTAGCGTACTTGCTCAATTCCTTTTCTATCCTCATGAAGGGCATTCGTACACGCCAGATGCTCTGCATTATTCGACTATATTTTTCTCGCAGAAAAAATAAAAGAAAAACCATATTTACTACTTTAATCTTTCCACTTCATGTCAGCGCACAACATTAGACCAAAAATGTGCAATAAGTCACTCTCCTAGATTTTAATGATTATGAGAGAGAAAATAATGAACACACAACACAAAAGCTGTCCCATAATATTTGTTATATTTCAGGTATGAAATATGCATGTGAATGTACCAAATATTATGGGACAGAAATTCTTATAAAAGAAAAAAATACAACTTCTGTCCCAAAATCAATTTCTCCACCATAGATTAAATAAGGGATACCTTTTGCAGTCCCCTGGGAGTTATCTAGATTGAGGGAAAATATGAAATTTAAAAAAAAAAAAAAATTACTAGAGAGAGGCACTTGCTACATTATATTAAGATGATTCCTCATTATATCCATTTTTTATCTTCTTGACAATAGTAAATATCCGAAAAAGGAATAAAGTGAATTAGGGAGGAACAGAGCGTGACGAACGATTGTCCTTTGTCTGTTAGTGTCACTTTCACGTCATAGTTCATAGCTCGAGCCTACATTTAAAACAAAACAAAAAAGAGGAAAATGTGGAACGTGAAAAAAAAAAGGGAGAAGAGAGGTAGAATGAAGAGCAAGTGTGAGAACCCGTGATGTGTCACATAAGCAAAAAAAAAAAAAGGAAGAAAAATACACACCCTTTTCATTATTGGAATGGGATCGTCGCTCAGCCCTTCTTATATTCCCTCCCTTTATACCTTTCTCGGAGGCTCAAACTGTGAGCCTTCGCACGGCCCCTGTACTGATAGGGATGACTGATTTCACAAAAACGAGTGTGACCTGTGAAACCTCACCTAGAAAACTGTGGTAGGAAGACGAAATAAAACCAGAAAGAAATCGTAGGCGTAAAAAAAAAAACCCCAAAATTAATTGCAAAATCATTTTTTTTTATGTTTTCACTATCAAGTACGAATGTCGACCATTCATTATAAAATTTGTACCCTGTTGGTTTATCCTACAATTCAAATGAGAACAAGTGTCTTTAATAATCGCTATACTGTCATCTTTTTAATACACAGTCTCTTCAGAACGTAGACGATCATGGCTCTCCACTTTTATTTATTATCCACGAAATACCATGACTTATTTATTATCTATGAATTACAATGACTTCCAATACAGAAGTTAAGCAACGTCGCGCACGGGCAGTATCTTGATGGGTGATACTAGGTGCTGTAAGTTTGGAAGTGTGGCTGGTGTAATGGATACTGGCTCGTAATTGTTAGTCGGAGAGCCGGGTTTCAATTCCAGCTTACGCTCAAATACTCTTCGGATATGCATGAACTCACCTCTTCTCCCCCAGCTATGGGTTAATTAATAAGATTTGTATCACTAAAAATATTATTATATTAAAAAAAACAAAAAAACTACAATTTAAAAAAACAAAATGTCTGGTTTTAAATAACCTGCAAAGGGTTGATAAGTCGTAAAAAAACGAATCAATTAATGAAAAACATTCGGAAATCTAATTGAGGAGTTTCCATTTATCTTTGCCACGGTTTTGAATTCAGAGATATCCTTCTCTTAAATTGGTTGCCGCACAATGCTACTCAGTGGTATACGCAATGGTATACTCAATGATACTCAATGGTAAACAATGACACTATTATAAACTCATTGATACTTAACAATACACTCAATGTTACAAAACGGTATACTCAATGCTACTCAGTGGTATACTCAATGGTTTACTCAATGATGCTCATTTATATACTCAAAAATACTCAATGACATGCACAATGATACTCCATAATATAATTAAATGTACTAAACCTTTTACTCAATGCTACTCAGTGGTATACTCAATGGTTTACTCAATGATGCTCAATCATATGCTCAAAGATACTCAATGACATGCTCAATGATACTCCATAATATAATTAAATGTACTAAACCTTTTACTCAATGCTACTCAGTGGTATACGCAATGGTATACTCAATGGTAAACACTGATACTCTATGGTAAACTCATTAATACTTAATAATACACAATAATACACAACGGTATACTCAATGCTACATGTGGTATACTCAATGGTTTACTCAATGATACTCAATTATATACTCAAAGATACTCAATGGCATACTCAATGATATCCTATGAAGAACTCAATGATGCTCAACAATACACCCACATTCAGATTGAAGTTAACACAATCTGGCATATTCAGGCCATTATTATCCCAGATATGAGTAGAGTATACAGTTGAGCATCATTGAGTATAGCTTTGAGTATCAGTGAGTATACCACGGATATCATTTTCTGATTTTGTTGTCATGGTGGCCAGGAACGAACAAATCGATGAGTTTTAACGATGGCGATTTCAGGTGTGGTGGCTGCAACGGTTATTATTATTATTATTATTAATAATAATAATAATAATAATAATAATAATATGATATGTGAATACCTGTTCTCTAGCAGGGTTTTGAAGTTAATTCATGCAGAAGGACTTAATGAAGACATGTTGTCCCGAGAAAGAAATCAGAGATTGGAAATATGTATTTATTGGAACATAGACTATTAGCAACTCATAAAAACCCGAAAATCTTATTTAATCTAAGTGTCTGGGAGGTTATATTTATAAATCCAGTTAATGACCTCATGCACTTAATTTGATGAATATAAAACAAGATTAAGATAAGTTGGCAAATTTAATGACATTAATACAGTTAAAGGACAAAAATCGCAGTGAATTGATAAATGAGCCTCTGCTTCCTCTCATATTGTAGAATTTAATTTCTTCTTTGCTGATCGCTTCCTTTGTGATGATGGCATTGATAACGAAGAAGACCAATTCTTGAGTAGAAGAGCCAATGACATTGACTGCATAGTGATATTGCTAAAGGATGAGGTCAAATTTGTCAAGCCTTTCTCTCTTGTCGTTTGACTATGTCCTTTTCTTCTCTGGTGGCTTTAAAGTTTTTGGTTACAAAGGTGATAGAACATCACCAGTTGGTATGTTCTTGTACATGAAGTGAGCTCACTGAATAAGACTTGATATTGAAACCTTGACATTTCTATTCTTGCTACATATCCTAACCATCGAATACGGTGTTTAATTATTTAATTATTATTACTACTAATGATTCCATAGCCTTTCTATCTTGTCGTTTGACTACTTCCTATTCTTCTCTGGTGGCTTCAAAGGTTTTGGTTCCGGCGGTGATGGAACATCACTAGTTGTTATGTTCTTCTGCATGTGTTTCAAATGATTTAGGCTCAAGTCCAATGGCTTTCAATGTTATTTTTTGTTGGCCCTTGTAACTGCAAAGAGGGTAACCCTGTGGTCTTTTCCCTGAAGTGAGCTCACCGAATAAGACTTGATACTAGAACCTTGACTTTTCCATTCTTGCTACATGTCCTAAACATCGAAGACGGTGTTTAACTATTTTTGTTTTTAGACCTTTACCCCATCTAAAATTTCATTATTAATATTGTTATAATTATTGTATCATTGTGAAAGCATTTTGTGACAGATGTTATCATTATGTCGTCTGCTTTATCTCGTAACCAAGAATATAATTTCTTCTTTTCTGATCGCTTCCGTTACAATGATGGCGCTGATGACTAAGCAGACCAATTCTTGCATGGTAGAGCCGATGGCATTGAATGCATACTAAAGTTGGTGGAGGACGATATTTTCTTTACTTGAGCCTTTCTCTCTTGTCGTTTGATTTCTTCCTTCTCGCTTCTGATCGCTTCAATGTTTTGAGTTCCCACGGCGACCAAACTAGTTTCGTCGCCAACGTGGAGTTTCAGGAATAGAAGCTTCCAGTTTCACCTAAAACTGCTCCCATCATTCATTCCTTAGCGCCGCTTGGCTTTGCCAGAGTTGGTCGGAGCAGAAAGAACATCAGAGTAGAAGAAAGTGCCGATGGCCTGAATTTCTTTAAGGAGGACATCAACTTGCTAGTAAGTGAGCCAAACACTTGATTTCACGGCCTTTCCTCTGCGGCACATATCGAATGAGACATGCAGGAGCCAGTTATGAAACTGCAGCGGACTGCCGCTAACTCGGTTGTAATTTCGAGCGGCCCCTTCTGTAGCATGTCCATAATGCGTAGCCCTCTTCATCCGCTGGTTCAACCGTATAGATCTTTTGTAATCGACACCCGCTGGTTCTACATTTGGCGTTTAGGGTGTTGGTCGCTTTTAGTAATGAGTAAACATAAGTTAAATTTAAATTGGAGAGCAAAATAACGTATGTGAAAAAAGCAAACTGAATTCGATGTCATGTACATGGTTACGCAGAAGACAGTTAAAAAGAGAAAATGTCGGATAGATTTAAGATGCGAAACTGTATCCCATATCATGGACAGGATTATAAAGAGAACATCGAAGACGGGCAAAAGACAACGAAAATCGGAAATTAAATCCATCATGGACATATTTGTGCAGAGGACATCTAAATGAAATACAAAATCCAACGTCGCTGCAGACCAGAATAAATACATAGGGACAATCTTAATCTGAGCAAGAACCAACAAACCGGTAAATGAATATCAATTTTACTCCGACCAAGAATTGCTGAAATTATGTGTTATGAGCCGAATACATTCGATAATGTTTGGTTGTTTTCAAAGAAATGTAGTATAAAGTTATATATATATATATATATATATATATATATATATATATATATATATATATATGTGTGTGTGTGTGTGTGTGTGTGTGTGTGTGTGTGTGTGTGTGTGTGTGTGTGTAAGCAAATATGTGTATGTAGATCCGATGATATGATGAAAAATATGGAAATGACAAAACAAAATCCGAATATGCAAGTTTACTGTTTTAATTTTGTTTTACTGTCTCTAGTATATATAGTATAAAGTTATATATATATATATATATAGTATAAATTTATATATATATATATATATATATATATATAGTGTAATGTTATATATATATATAGTATAAAGTTTTATATATATATAGTATAAAGTTTTATATATATATAGTATAAATTTATATATATATATTTATATATATATAGTATAAAGTTATATATATATATAGTATAAATTTATATATATATATAGTATAAAGTTATATATATATATATATACATATATATATATATATATATATACACACATATATGATAAAATTATAAAAAATAAATAATATATTATTTATTTTTTATAATTTTATCATATAGACAAAACCATTTTACTCACAACAAAAATGTAACTTGGTTTCAGTGCATTTTAACTGCACATCTACGGGTGAAAATGCTCTACTACCTGTATCGAGCTCTTTTTTTAATTAACGCTGCGAATGTTGTGATTTATATATTACTTTCGTTCTCATTGCATCGGATATATACATATATATATATATATATATATATATATATATATATATATATATATATATATATATATATATATATGTATATAGTATAAAGTTGAGATATAGCTCATTTAGCAATATGTTGTTAACAATTCATATTTTAAATGGACATGGATCCTACGGCTATGAGTGGGGAGTAGATTTGTGAGTTACAAAGCTAAAATGACATTACGATTCACTGATTTTTAACACGCATTAAACGTGTTTTATTCATAGTGGGTTTGCCGTCCTTTGGTATAAATGACTTCAAAAATTTGTAATCGTAGCCTTTTCAAAGTTGAATTAAGAGAGTACTAACGTATAGTCGACGAAATTCTGATGGAAAGTAGAAGTTACTATGTTTATATTTGGTAATATGTTAGAATAGATGACAGGTCGAATGAACGATAGACAAAAAGACCCGGAATGTAACGTATAATTTCGAGAACTTTATACACAAGCTTCTGTCGGATATCAAACGACTTATCCGACACCAGGCGTCTCACTAAAATCCTTAACAGACATAATTCCCTTTGACTTTTATTTAATAAAACACAACCGAAACACAATACACACGGTCTGGAGATTGCATTTAAGAATAAAACTGACAGTCGCCGCCGGGTGTTGACATCAGTTTCCACATTACACACACACACACACACACACACTAACACACACATACACACACACACGCACAGACATATATATATACATATATATATATATACGTATATATAAAAAAAAAGAAAGAACAGTAAGATATAAAATCCAGTGTTCTTATAGATATTCTTATTTTTACATAATAGTGGTCAATGTAAATTTACAGAGCATTAATATTATAATTAATTGATTTAAAATATGTTTTTTTAAATTTTAAATCAATTAATATATATATATATATATATATATATATATATATATATATATATATATATATATATATATATACGGGAAAGTACAGTAGTACAGTAATGAGTATATTATATAATAATGAGTACATTGTGTAAATTATATATATATATATATATATATATATATACATACATATATATATAATACACTCTCTCTATATATATATAAATATACTCTCTTTCTCTCTCTCTCTCTCTCTCTCTCTCTCTCTCTCTCTATATATATATATATATATATATATATATATATATATATAAGTACTTTCTTTTATCAACGTATGAGGGTCAAGCAACTCAGTTCTAGGAACCAACATATATATATTAGGAAATAGATTAAGTCCGACATTTATTTAATATATTTTCTTTGTATACGTTATTTTAATAGATACAATTTAATTAAATGCCCCGTTGTTTTAAATATAATCAATATAGTTTATTTTTAAAAAAAATACATTTACTTAAATACATTGTATCTATTAAAATAACGTGTTAACAGAAAAAATTATATATATATATATATATATATATATATATATATATATATATATATATATATATATATATATATAGCCCCTTAGGACAAGAGCCGTGAAGCTTTTATTCTGACACTAGACGAAGAATAAAAAATACTCTGAACTCAAGCGAAATTTAAAAAAAATAAAACCAACATTTTTTGCGGGTAATATGCTAGTCTATTTATATCCGGTGGTGTACCGTGCGTGATTTTCAGTTTCACCACCTCTAATCTTTATGCTGTGGTTGATCAGCATTGTCTGATCCGGCCCTAGCTCTTGGATATAATCCCAATGTACACAGTGTAAATGCAGAAAGCCGAGCAAGATGTTTTATGTAAAATCCTGTTCATAATACACGACCGGAAGCGGAAGGCAATTTAAAAGAAATATATATTTATTCAGGAGGAAAAAGATGACCAGTGGCTATTGGCTGGATTTTGAGTAATGTTTATTCTATTAAGCAGAGACCATATTAATTACTAAACGATAATTAATTTTCTTCTTGTAGACTTCATAGGTCACTCATGATTTAGAATTTGTTTGGCATGTAAAATAGAGTAGCCTCAATCTGACCTTTTATCGTAGCATCTTTTCCATTCTTCTTGTCATTTAATATTTTTAAACTTCCGGTCGTCATGTCTTTTATTGGCCCGATGTCCCCACGAACAAACTTGTACCTTTCATCTTGCTTTTTTCTATATTTCTCTTCTTCCCTAACCCCTATTTTTTTTCCATCATTTCCTTTTTATTTGTGGGTGATTCGTCTTTCATGTGTAATTATTTGCACGCGCTGTTTGGTGTATTTGAATGCGTAGAGATAAAACTAGCAGAACTACATCCACACGAGACCTTGGGTCATGTTTCAATCATATTTAAATTAAATTTAATAAATACAATATAACGTAATACGATATATTATCATGATGACCGTAAAGAAAGTTTAGGTGTGTCCCTTCAATAGAAATTAATTACAGATATTTGTACAGTTTGGACTTTCAAAACTGTTGGTCCTTGACGAGACACACATAGTATATTTTTATGTGCGTTAATACAATAGCGGATAATCTATTCAGAAACTGGTGTCAAATGTTATGGGTGTT
>OZ038500.1:14928219-14993219 GCA_964036315.1 Acanthosepion esculentum | reverse complement strand
AATGAACGTTCCTAAGATGTTGATTTAATAAAGTGTGAGAGATTTAAATTTTACGAATTTACTAAGGTTAAAATGTTCGCAATGGAAATGAATTAATGAGGTAGAGAATTTTTTTTAATATTTTCAATTAACTTATTTAAGAAAACCTTCAAATGAAAACATACCACAAACCTTTTTGCAATAAATTTCAGACCATTCTATTCCCGAGTAATTTTAACTATTCAGTGAGCCACAAACCATGTCGATGAATGACATCGAAGTATAATCCAAGACTATAACTAACAATCCTAATATGAGGAAAACATCGGCTGCCATTGACAAAACGGCAGCAGCTTGTTTGCGTTGAAATTAATAAAATCTTTCTCATAGGCGTGATGTTGATTCCCTCTGTTTTTCCTACAAATATTTTCATGACAGCTGCTCTGACGAGATAATTTCACTGGTAACCTAAATGCATGAATTTAAGCTTGATACTAGATTGGCATTTCGGTCCCACTCTTTCGCTTCCAACAGCTTCTTATCTCGCACTTCCCGACAGTGGAACTCTCTTCCTCCTACTTGCTTACCAGATAGCTATAATCTTCAAGTGTAATATCAATCGACATTTTCTCATGTCTTGATCTTGATCCCCGTCCTTATTTATAAACTTTCCTCAAATAACATTCTTTACTCTCACGCTCTGTAACGTGCTAGTGGCGCTTCCGCCTTGGCTGGGGTGAAATGCCTAAGAAAAATCTTTCTATTTAAACAGTTTTCATGAAAATAGCTTTTCCCAAATTCGGTTACCTTTATTGCCTTTTTCAGTACTGTTGGGAGTTACCTGCCTACGCTATGTTTGAAGTAGTGTGGAATATCATCATCTTGATTATGTCATTATTTTCTCTTCTCATGCCCAGTAGCTGTTATCACTCTTTTCAGTATTGATCGAGGTTTCCTTCCTAACCTTTTGTTTGAAGTAGTGTGGAATGTAAACATCTTGATTATGTCATTATTTCCTCTTCTCATGCCCACTATCTGCTATCACTCTTTCCAGTATTGATCGAGGTTTCCTTCCTAACCTTTTGTTTGAAGTAGTGTGGAATGTCAACATATTATGTCATTATTTTCTCATCTCATGCCCAGTAGCTGTTATCACTCTTTCCAGTATTGATGGGGGTTTCCTTCCTAATCTTTTGTTTGAAGTAGTGTGGAAGGTCAACATCTTGATTATGTCATTATTTTCTCTTCTCATGCCCAGTAGCTGTCATCACTCTTCCCAGTACTGATCAAGGTTTCCTTTCTAACCTTTTGTTTGAAGTAGTGTGGAATGTCAACATCTTGATTATGTCATTATTTCCTCTTCTCATGCCCAGTAGCTGTTATCACTCTTTCCAGTATTGATCGAGGTTTCCTTCCTAGCCTTTTGTTTGAAGTAGTGTGGAATGTCAACATCTTGATTTTGTCATTATTTCCTCTTCTCATGCCCAGTAGCTGTTATCACTCTTTCCAGTATTGATGGGGGTCTCCTTCCTAGCCTTTTGTTTGACGTAGTTTGGAATGTCAACATCTTGATTATGTCATTATTTTCTCTTCTCATGCCCATTAGCTGTTATCACTCTTTCCAGTATTGATGGGGGTTTCCTTCCTAGCCTTTTGTTTGAAGTAGTGTGGAATGTCAACATATTGATTATGTCATTATTTTCTCTTCTCATGCCCAGTAGCTGTTATCACTCTTTCCAGTATTGATGGGGGTTTCCTTCCTAGCCTTTTGTTTGAAGTAGTGTTGAATGTCAACATCTTGATTATGTCATTATTTCCTCTTCTCATGCCCAGTAGCTGTTATCACTCTTTCCAGTATTGATGGGGGTTTCCTTCCTAGCCTTTTGTTTGAAGTAGTGTGGAATGTCAACATCTTGATTATGTCATTATTTTCTCTTCTCATGCCCAGTAGCTGTTATCACTCTTTCCAGTATTGATCGAGGTTTCCTTCCTAACCTTTTGTTTGAAGTAGTGTGGAATGTCAACATCTTGATTATGTCATTATTTTCTCTTCTCATGCCCAGTAGCTGTCATCAATCTTTCCAGTATTGATCGAGGTTTCCTTCCTAGCCTTTTGTTTGAAGTAGTGTTGAATGTCAACATCTTGATTATGTCATTATTTTCTCTTCTCATGCCCAGTAGCTGTTATCACTCTTTCCAGTATTGATGGGGGTTTCCTTCCTAGCCTTTTGTTTGAAGTAGTTTGGAATGTCAACATCTTGATTATGTCATTATTTTCTCTTCTCATGCCCAGTAGCTGTTATCACTCTTTCCAGTATTGATCGAGGTTTCCTTCTTAACCTTTTATTTGAAGTAGTGTGGAATATCAACATCTTGATTATGTCATTATTTTCTCTTCTCATGCCCAGTAGCTGTTATCACTCTTTCCAGTATTGATCGAGGTTTCCTTCCTAACCTTTTGTTTGAAGTAGTTTGGAATGTCAACATCTTGATTATGTCATTATTTTCTTTTTATTCAAGTTACACGTGTTATTTTAGTTGTTGCTCTTGCCGAAATTCCTCAAATGATTTTTTTTTCGTTATTTGGTACTGTTGTTTTTTTACAATAGGTTTCACCCTGTACAAGCCTCGTGGTCCACTCGAGGTAGAGGGTTACGTTATGCTCTAGTGTATATTGATAGGAGAAGAACATAACGGCTGACTCTAAACTCGGACAGGTTAGGATTGTCGTGATCGGTGAAGCAACCTCTTGAGAGCCTGTTCTACCTCGAGTTGGTGGGTTACAGAGTAAGTAGCACTGTTTATGAGGATATGTGTGGAAGATAACGGTTAACGCTAGACTTGAACAAGTTAGTATTGTCGTGATCGGGGAAGCATCCACTTGGGAGTCTGTTAGTTCTACCTCGAGGTAAACGGTTGCGTTAATGCGTAGTTTATTTGTATAGGAGGGGAAATAACGGTTGACTCTAGACATGAACAGTTTAGGTTGTAGTGATCGGGGAAGCATCTTCTTGGGAGTCTTTTTGTTCTGGGTGTTACGTTAAGGGGTAGTGTATATGCATAGGAGGTGATGTTAACGGTTGACTCTAGACTTGAACAGGTTAAAATATGTCGTAATCAGGGAAGAAACCTCTTGAGAGTCTGTAAGCTCTGCCTCAAGGTAGCAGGTTATTGTAAAGAAGCATACTTCATGAGGATATGTTGGGAAGATAAAGGTTGACCCTAGACTTGAACAGGTTGTGATTGTCATCGTTGGGAAAACATCTTCTTGGGAGTCTGTTGCATAGGGCAGAGGTTCGTGTGAATGGAATAGTGAGTCCTAGCCGTGAAGGTCAGACCTGGTGAAAGCAGGAGATGCAGTTCGTCCGAACAATCCATGTTAGTAGCGATAGAGCAGTGATCGTCTCGCCAGATCTTCCTAGTGAGAGAGAGGTTGGAGGGGGGAAATACTTCTTCCGCAACAAGGTCTCGGAGACGCTTTCGAACTGTATCAAGACTGAAAAGTGAGGTCTTATTTGTGATGAGAAATGAGGGCCTGGAGAATCTGATACTCACGGGACGAATAGAGGGAAAAGGAGACATGTCGTAGAAAGCTTACCCCTCTGTCTATATTCGTTCGAAGTCATTTTTAAGCATTAAGTGCATGACTCAGTTTTTTTAGATAAATATTTCGGTTCTGAGTTGAAATTTATAAAAAAATATCTATTAAAATAATTTTTCTGGCAAAATGATTTCTCAAATCCAGTTACTGCGATGACTCGTTCCACTACTGTTTGAAGTTTCCTTCTTCATCTTTTGTTTAAAGTAGTGTGGAACGTCAATATCTTATGTCATTATTTTATCTTAGTTGCATTTGCTATGCTTTTTTTCGTTGTTACTAGTCTTCAAGTGATGTGGTTTCTTTTATTTCACAGATTGCTATGCCTGTGATCCTTTAGGGTCAGTTCAGAAGATTCGAAGAAGGATTGCTATCGCTATGACCTCTAGGTTTCATTTGCTCCAAGTCATTTTTCTTTAGTGATCTGAGAAAGCTGTTGTATCTAGCCGACAGTATGCATATTTCTGATTCGAATTTGGCGCCAGGAATGACATCCACATGCATGTCTGGATCTGACGTGGCTATTTAAGAACATGGCTCAAGTTTTTAGGTGAAGTGCCAAAATGCCCCTAGAATAACATGTTATGTTCAGTTTTCTGTTATCCTATACTTAATTTGGTATAACTGATCCATACAAGGCGATATTTGAAATGACATGGCAAAACATATTGAGCTAATTAGCAGGCAAGAGAAAGAAATAAGATTCAAACTCATTCAATCTTCGACGGTAGTAACGATAGTTCATGAAATTTATCAAAAAGAATGTTAGTTAAAAGTAATCATTGACAACGTTTTTTTTTTGGGGGGGGGGCAGTTGGAACAATGTTAATACCTTGAAGGTGTACATAACAGCTAGTTGGTAAATTTAAAAAAATGAAAATATAATTATTTAAAAAAAAATTAAAACATCTAATCACTTTTTAAATTTATTTTCTAGGCGAGTTGGCGCCGTTTTATTTTTAGAGCTGTAGGCGAGTTGGGTAACGATGAAGTCTTGGAGAGGATACAAACAAAGAGGAAGCTTATGCTTAACATAAGGAAGAGGCAGATGAAATTTCTGGAACACGTGATGAGAAAGTAGGGCCT
Source organism: Acanthosepion esculentum (assembly GCA_964036315.1). NCBI lineage: Eukaryota > Metazoa > Mollusca > Cephalopoda > Sepiida > Sepiidae > Acanthosepion > Acanthosepion esculentum. The sequence continues at coordinate 14,988,556 of OZ038500.1, read as the reverse complement.
GGAGAATCTGATACTCACGGGACGAACAGAGGGGAAAAGAGACAGGGGAAAGCAGCGCGGTCATACGTGGCGGGCTTGGGAAGGATCGTGGTCTGGGAGAGTAGGCAGAAACACAAAACCTGTTGAGAGCCACAAGGGATAGGGGAAAGTGGAGGGCCATGATCGCCTACGTCCTGAAAGGACACGGCACATGAAAAGAAGAAAGAAAAAGAAGGCGAGTTGGCCTTCACAGATTTATTTTGCTTGCGAAGAAGATTCGGTTCTATTTTAAGGCACTTTTTTTTTAATATAAAACGCCAGTTAAACAAGTTATGCAATGTTATATATTTAAAAAAGAAAAGAAAAAAAAGACGCAAATATTGGCGCTAGAAATCAATTCCAATACCACTTGTTTGTTTTCGGTTGAATGCTGCTGCTACTCTAAGATGCTGGAAGCAGTTGCGAAGCCCTGGATAGACATTGTAGGGGACCTCCCACTGGATGGGCCACGATATAATATGGGCTGTGCGCCCCAAATAGGATATGGCTCACAAGAGGCCCACTAACATCTTGGAAAGAAAAGACGTGAAATCTGACAGGTCAAAAAGACTACAAACTTAAAAATTAGTACAAAACTTATTTACATCGTAGACACACATGTGTGTGTTTGGATTAAAGAAACATTAACCAACAATGAATCAAGTAATGGAGACAGAATTGAGTAAATAGATGAATACTGACCAGCTAGAAGATCTAGATACTGTAACTGTGATTAAATGTTAAAAGTAGCGTCCATGTAAGTTAAGTTGGCATGTAAGTCCACACTTTGAAAATTCAGTTCAAATGTCCATCGAAAAGTTGCTGGTTAAGTTCAATGGTGATGAACCTTCCATAGAATTTTAACCAAAGTGTACGGATCATGTTACTTGAAGTCTGGACAATATAGCCAAGGAGAAGTAAGTTCAATTTAAATGTCCGCTGCTGGCGTTACGTAGTTGCTGGTCAAATCTGTTGATGAACCTTCCGTAATATTTTAACAGAAGTGTACGGTATAGCTTATTTGAAGTCTGGAGGGTATAGCCAAGGAGAAGGAAGTTCAGTTTAAATGTCCAGTGCTGGCGTTACGTAGTTGCTAGTAGGCTAGTAATTCACGAAGCAAGGATATATACCAACCGCCCCACGCGGTCAAATGCAGTACAAGGCCGAATTTAATGTGGGTTATCCGAGTCCGTAGACTCGGCCAAAAATTCCCCGTATAAAACGGGCTCAGGTAGCTGTTTCTCGAGAAGAGACTCTACCCTCGACATAGCCTCGTCTCGGGATCTTCTCTGCCCGAAAGCAGAGAGTTTGACCAGCACAGCTGGAGACGAATCTCCAAATAATTGCCGAAGCAAGGTTATTTCCCTTACCTCTCCGCGAGGCAGGATGTGGCACAAGCCCAATTTTTTAATGCGGAGCAAAACCAAGGTCGTAGGCTCGGGCAAAAATTTCCCGTATAATATGGGGTCGGGTCGCTGTCTACCATCCCAGACCAAACTCTGCCCTTCAGCAAAGCCTTGTTTGGGTTCCTCTCTTCCCGAAGGTAGAGAGATCGACCAGCACAGCTGGAGACAAATCCCAAACTAATTGCCGAAGCAAGAATATTTGCCAACCACCCCACGCGGTCAGATGTGGCACAAGGCTGAATTTAAAGTGGGATATCCGAGCCCATAGGCTCGGGCAAAAATTCCCCGTAGACCCCGTATACACGGGGTCAGGTAGCTGTCTACCACCCCGCGAAAGCAGGATGTGGCACAAGGGCGTTTTTAATGCGGGGTTAAAAACGTGCCCGTGGGCTCGGGCAAAAATTCTCCGTAGACGCCGTAAAAACGGGGTGGGGTAGCTGTCTACCACCCCAGACGAGGCTGTGCCCTTCGGCATAGCCTCGTCTGGGTGCCTCTCCGCCCGAAGGCAGAAAGTTCGACAAGCTCAGCTGGAGAGGACGTATCTCCAACTAATTGCCGAAGAAAGCCCCCAGGTAAAACGCAGCCGTTTATGCAATTTATTTTAAGAATACACAATTTTCAAATGACACTAACAATCATTGGTAATACACTTGACTTAAGCGGAGTCAGTGAGAGTCATAGAGCCAAGATGTCCTTGTTGACGGCATTGACAGTCGGAAATAGGTCATGCCATATTGTTATTTGATCAACTTGTGCAAGACCGCAGTGTGAGGTCCTGAAATTGAAGACGTCTTAAAAAGAGTAAAACTGTTTCTCAGATTCGCATCAGATTTCAGGTTGAAGTCTTTCTTCAATGCCCACCTTTGAAGATTTCTGTTTCAATAGTCATTGTTATTTGCCTTGATCATCAGCTCCACCCTGACAAACAATCGATATCTGATGTCAAATATCGATTCTTATCAAGGCCAATTCAGCATTTTAAGATATCGTATAACTAAAAATTTGTTTTACCTTTTTGCCACTAGATGGCATAAAATGTTTACTTTTAACAAACATCCTCAATAAATAAATAAAAAACAAAAAGAAAAGATTAAGCCTGACATTTTAAATCAAATGTTTGAGAAATCTACAATATGTCCATTATCCTATCTTCTATTATGTGCAGTTTCTCTTCAGGACGTAGGCGATCATGGCCCTTCACACCTTCCTGTCTCTTGTAGCTCTTAATAAGTTTTGTCTGTTTGTTATTTCTCCCAAACCCTGTTTTACCATCCATTTACTAAAGCTCATTCTTCTTCTATGTATCATGTAATTTCAGGTCGTAGGCGATCATGGTCCTACACATCTTCCTGTCTCTTGTAGCTCTTAATAAGTTTGTCATTTTCAGTATTTTTCCAAACCCTGTTCTACCATCCATTTACTCAATGTCATTCTTCTTCTTCTATATGCCGTGTCGTTTCAAAATTTAGGCGATCATGGCCTTCCACAGTTTCCTGATAATTTGATTTTTCAGCTTAATTGAGTGTGTGCATTATGTATATGTCTTAGTGTGTAGTAGTAGTGTTTTAATTTCTAAATACGGTTAGCACGTTGTGGCTTTGTTCGTAGTTAATATTGTTAAGGGTAGGCTTTTTCTTTTTTATTATTAAAGCCTCCATTATTTTTAACCTTTTTTTACAGGTGGAAGCAATTAATATATTTGTGTTTTCTACTAGTATATTTCTAATGGAGTCTGGTAAATTTTTGTGTGTGTTTAAATATGTGTTTAAATCATCCTTGATAATGACTAAAGGTATAGCCGAAAGCGCTCGGAAAAATAAAACATTTGGACAGTTCTTACACACCCTTTGTCCAGCAAAGAAAGCTCTTGTTCGTACACAAGAAAAATTAAATAAAAAACTTAACCGTAGTACCTTGTCTGTCGTTTTTAATGAAACTTGCATAAAAGAAGGATTGCTGCCTAAATATACAACTATATATATATATATATATATATATATATATATATATATATATATATATATATATATATATATTGAGATATGATAAGTTTTTAGCCACCTTTGATTACAGCAATTTTAGTTTGTGTAATAACGTATCTACTTTTTTTTCAGACAATACCGTGTTAGTATCAAGCTACTCTCATCTATAAACGATAGTTGACTTATATTTTGCAATGAAATTTCGCGGAAGTAAGGAAATTGGTAAATTTCAACGATGGCAAATAATAGGATGACATCAGAGTGGCCAGTCAAATAGAGAAATTGTTAGGTTTTTCCAGGTTAATCATCGAACGGTTAATAATATTGTCAAGAAATTTAATGAAGAACGCAGGTGCATCGTCTCTGAGCGAACGAAAAGGGCAATGAAGACGGAAGTCATTAGAAACCGTCGTCAGAGCGTCAAAGATTTTAACCAACAGCATGGAAATGTCGCCAACAATATGCAAATGTCACCATATGCGGTGCGAAAGACTCTGAAAGAGGTAGGCTATCAAAGAAGTGTTGCAAGAAAGAAGCCATTAATTTCAGAGATTAACAGGAACAGGCGTATGGACTGGGCGAGAGAATTCGAGAGCAAAGATTATGAATTTTGGCAGTCTATAATTTGATCAGATGAAAATAAATTCTGCCAGTATTTGAATTTGAGACAGGTTTATGTTTGGAGACATCAGAATGAGACTTGGAACACTGAATGTCTGCAGGCAACCGTGAAACATGGAGGGATTGGAATGGTGTGGGGCGCTGTCTGGTCTGGAGGGAAATCTGAGCTGATTCTTGTTGACCAGCGGTTGAATGGTCCAAAATACTGTCAAATATTAGAGAAATGACTACTCCCACTATTTGAAATCAATCAGATTGACAAGAATGTCTACCTCTTTCAAGAAGATAGAGCGCCATGTCATACGAGCAAAGTAGCAAAAGCCTGGAAGGAATTGCAAGGAATCAAGTCATTGCCATGGGTAGCCCGGAGTCCTGACATGAATCCAATACAGCACCTTTGAGAGCACCGTGACCGAAGACTTCGAGAGTGTGCAATCCACAACATGTCAGTGGCAACCCTTAAAGAAACATTGATAAAGGAATGGCAAAATATACGTCAGATGACTGTTGATAACTTGATCAATTCCATGAAAAATCGAATACAATCACTGAAATTAGTAAAATGGAGGACCTACTCCATACTAGATCCAAATACTTATGTTGAGTTAGGATTATGTAATTAAATTTTGAAATTGGACGTAGTTTATTTCTCCTGGCTAAAAACTTTTCTTAGACCACTGTATATATATATATATATATATATATATATATATATATATATATATATATGTTTAAGCCTTATGTAATCTTGAAATAAACACGAGTATACAAGTACACAAATGTGACATCCTCCAGCCATCTAACAATACTTGAATAAACTTCAACTTTTCAATTTGTTTTATTTAAATAATTGCACTATAAGTTTTGTTACCTTTAATGAGAACTTTTAATATTAATAAAAATAAAAGTTTTTCAATTATTATTATATAAATGTATTTACCTTTTTTTTCTAAATTCATATTAGTGGTCCGCCATATCTAAAATTATACATTTAGTGGTCCATGAATTTCAAAAGGTTTGCGACAGCTGCTCTAGTGTATACATTCTAGTTCATAATAAAGGCTTATATTAGTTGATCTTTCAGATGTCGGCATTTAATAATCTAATACGACGCCCCAAAATAAAAGTGGGAAAAGTGAGTATATTCTAGAATAGGTGCTAGGGACTTTATTCTAACCTTCCCTGTTTTTATACTCGGGAGAATAAACAAGATATATATATATTTTGAACCAGAATCTTATGAATAAATAACAACGCCATAACTAATCATCATCATTATCATCATCATCATCTTGAGTTGCCTTGTAGAAGCGGTTTTAATGATGGGGGCCACTGCTTGGACATTAACTAAAACTCTTGAGTCTAATCTTGATGTAACCAAGACACAGGTACTGAGAGCTATACTTATCTCTCGGGGACAACATTCAACTAAATCATAGCTCTATGGACACAGCCCTGAAATCTTTACAATCTTACGTGAACGCAGAATGCGCTTTGCAGGATAAATCCAACATTTAATAGCAATAAAAAAGAAAAAGGAAACAGTGGAGAGCCATGTACATAAGATTTATTTGTCATTGTTTCTTTGCATTTGGTCAACTTTAAAATCTTGATATCCCCAAGACACTGTAGTTGACAGCTAGGGTGACGAGTATTCCGTGCCTTTTCCGTTTCTCTCTCAGACTGGACGCTGCTGTGTTAATGCACTTGATATGTCTTGATACGAAATAGGAATTTAAAATATTAACGCATGCCATATAATGTTTCATTTGCTAGACTTCCATTCATATCTCATTAAATGTGTGTTCTCAAATACCTGACACACCGTGTAATATGAACACTAATAGATGATCCATTTTATTTTTTAAAACTAAAATGGAGCTTTTTTCGAGCCACTGAAGAGGCGACGTTAATGTATGGTGCCACTGCGTGGACATTAACTAAAACTCTTGAGTCTAATCTTGATGTAACCAAGACACAGGGACTGAGAGCTAATCTTAACATCTCTATGTCAGTGCCTCTAGAACTGAATCCATGTGTTTCAAGCAGCAAGGCTCAATACAAACCACCAGTCGCCATCATCATCATCAATCCAATGACCAAGTATGGTCGTAGTGCCGCTGTGCTACTGAGCACCTGACCAGCTCACTCCACATATCTAGAACGAAAGCATTAATATAAATTATATAATATAAATTATACCAAGGACATAAAAGCGACTGGTCTAAGCGAAAGATGCCTTCCAAATGCTAAGCAAAGTATCAAGCCAACCGGAAAGTTTCGATAGAAACATAGAAAAATACTTCTAAATATACTTCAGGACGTAAGCGATCATGGACCTCCACATCCTCCTGTCCCTTGTAGCTCTTAATAAGTTTTGTCTTTTTGTTATTTCTCCCAAACCCTGTCCTGCCATCGATTTACTTAAACTAATTCTTCTTTTTGAATGTGCCGTGTCCATTCAGGACGGACGTAGGCTTCATGACCCTCCACATCTACCTGTCTCTTGTAACTCCTAATTAGGTTTGTCTTTTTATTTCTCCCAAACCCTGTCCTGTCATCCATTTACTCAAGCTGATTCTTCTACTTCTATGTGCCTTGTCACTTCAGGACGTAAGCGATCACGGCCCTCCATATCTTCCTGTCCCTTATAGCTCTTAATAAGTTTGGTCTTTTTGTTATTTCTCCCAAACCCTGTTCTACCATCCATTTACTCACCAAGAATGTTGCGCGCCACTTTCCTCTGCCACTCTTTTCCCTTCAACCTGTTCCTGCATGTATCATATTTTCAAACACCTCCTTCTTCCTTACGTCCCCAGAAATTTCAACTGCCTCTCCTGATATAAAGTATGAGTTTCCTTTTTGTTCCAAATTTTCTCCGAAACCTCATCGTTGCTCACATTTTCGGTCAATTTAATCCTCAGCATTTTTCTGTAGAACGACATTTCTCTTTCTTGAAGTTTATTCTTCATCTTTGATGAGTTTGTCCAGCATTCGCTGTAATACAGGAGGACCCATATATAACCTTTCAGTGTGCTATTCTTTATTTCAGGACTCCTATATGGCATTGGATGCTAGAAAATTCCCTTACAGATGAAGAAGAAAGTTGAAGCAAGAGAAATGTGCGTCTACAGAAGGATACTGAAAACACCATGGACTGAACATGTGAGCAACGATGACGTTTTAGAGAAAATGGAAACAAAAGAATCAGGGTCTATGTAACATTCCAGGGGTCTATTTTAAAATGAGTTATTTTAATAGTGTACATAAATTTTCCATAGAATATCGTTGTTAAATACATTTTTTTTTATTAAATAAAATTAGTTTTCCTTCAAAATAAAGCATATGCATTTATTATTTCGATAATAACTTCCCGGTGTCATCAGTTCCCAAGTAGGGTAGGTATCTATGCAGATGACACCACTATTTACTCCTGCCTCAATAGCAAATCTGGTATCGCTGACAAAACTTACCTGGTCGTTGGTCTCGAAAAGGACCTCCAATCTGTGCTTGACTGGGGCTGGAAATGGCTGGTTAATTTTAACGCTTCAAAAACAAAACTGCTCTCATTTACCCCATCACAGAGAACCCTCACTGGCTCCCATTAGAATGTCTGATGCTCAACTCCACGAGAGCGCCTCCCTGCGCCTGCTTGGTCTTACACTGTCTGCTGACCTGAGATGGAACAAATACATTGAATCAATAGCTTCATCTACCACAAGGAAAGTTGGTTCCATGTCGCACCAGAAAGGTTATTCTCGCCTGAGTCCATCCTTCAAATCCATAAATCAACCATTCACCTATGCATGGAATACTGCTACTATATATGGTCTTGAGCCCCCACTATTTATCTCAGGGTCCTTGACAAAATTCAGACAGATATGCAATGTGACTGGTCCTGATCTGGCATCTCGTCTACAGTCATCTTCTCACAGATGTGCCGTCGCTTCTGTCTGTCTTTTCTACAAATCCTTTCACGGTAACTGCTCTGACGAGCTACTTTCGCTGGTTGCCAAACTGCATGAATTTAAGCGTGTTACTGGGTTGTCATTTCGGTCCCAGCCTTTCACTGTCGAAACGGTTAAATGTAGCCGTCTTTTCTACGGCAACAGCTTCTTCTCTTGGATCTTGCCGACAATGGAACTCCGTTCTTCGGACTTGCTTCTCTGATACCTATGATCTTCAAATATTTAAATGTAACGTCAATCGACATCTTCTGATGCCTTGATCCTGATCCCCGTCCTGCTCTATATCCTTTCGTTAAACACTCCTCTTTACTCTTGCCTTCGCTCTCTGTAACTCCTGGCGAGCTAGTGGTCCTCACGCCTTGCTTGGGGTGAAATGCTTAAAAAAAACGGTGTAAGTCGCAGTATCCACTTTTTTGAAAAGTGGATAGACGCCATCGTCAGTTAACCATGTAGACCTCAAGAATTAATCAATACATTAACTTGAAGGTAATTTATGTAGTCGTTAGCATGCGCATATATATATATATATATATATATATATATATATATATATATATATATATATATATATACTATGAAATGGACAACAATTATTTTAAGACATTTTTTCATGTTTATACGTTTTTTTTAATATCTTCCCTAATAGCTATAATCTTCAAATATTCAAATGTAATGTCAATCGACATCTTTTGATGCCTTGATCTTGATACCCGTCCTTCTCTATATCCCTTCCTCAAACGCCCCTCTTTACTCTTGCCCTCACTCTCTGTAACCCTTTGCGTGCTACTGACACTCCCGCCTTGCTTGGGGTAGAATGCATATGCAACCGCGTCTTCTACTCCAACAGCTTCTTCCCTCGCATCTTCCCGGCAGTGGAACTCCATTCTTCTGACTTGCTTCCCTGATAGCTATGATCTTCAAATATTCAAATGTAATGCCAATCGACATCTTCTGATGCCTTGATTTTGATCCCCGTCCTTCTCTATATCCTTTCCTCAAACACCCCTCTTTCCTAATTTGGCATCTCAGTCCCGCCCTTTCACTGTCGAAACGGTTAAATGTAGCCGTCTCTTCTACTCCAACAGCTTCATGTCTCGCACTTCCCGTTTGTGGAAACTACGTTCCTCTTATATGCTTCCCTGATAGCTATAATCTTCAAATGTTCAAATGTAATATCAATCGACATCTCCAGATACCTTGATATAATTGCTCGTCTTTCTCCTCATCCTTTTCCTCCCACTCTCCATAATCCCTTGCTTGGGGTAAAAACAATACAATTCCTAAACTTATATATTAGTAAAAAAATAACATAAGCTTTTTTAAAATTAAATGGTTATAGGAGTCCACCAAAAAAAAATTGAGAGGAAAGTGGTCCATGCATAAAGAAGGATGGAGAACCATTTCTCTCGAGTTTGCAAATTGGTTCATAATAAGTTATACCCTGTAGACTGGAGAGGGCGCCAAGAAAACATTAGTGGATAATCCTATCCAGTCAGGATGAGATGATTTCAGGGAATGGAAGAAAGTAAACATTAGGAAGGAAACCACCGTCAATACTGGAAAGAGCGATAACAGCCACTGGACTTTAGAAATCTATTATCCAGAAAAGTTGTTTGAAGGGAAGGATTTTATAAATTTCAACCGAAAACTGCACTGGCTACTCGGTCAATGAATGCCAACTGTTTCCTTATAGGGAGACAGCTAATATTACGATTACCATTAGAGTCGAGGAGAACAGATACTACACTTGGTATCTACTTGACCCCCCCACTCCCACTGAGTCAGGTTGTGACACAAGGTCGGTTTTTAACGTGGGGACCCGAGTGTTTCCACCCGGGGCGCTGGTCTTAGCTGGTCAGAGCTAGTCATAGCTGGTCTTGGCTGGTCCTAGCTTGTCCAAGCTGGTCAAAGCTGGTCATAGCTAGACGTAGCCGCGATACTACCAGCGCAGGGACGAATCACTGTGCCAGGCATGTATCAGTGGTCGAATCTCAGCCAAAAGGTGATCTGAGAACAGATACTACACTTTGATCCCAGCTCGATTACCAGGGAATGAAGAAAAGCAGATCTCGAGCAACACTACCTGCTCGGCCAATGAATGTCAAGTGTTTCCTTGTAGGGGAAAGGCTAATGTTACCATTACCATTGGAGCCGAGGAGAACAGATACAACACTGATCCCAGCCCGATTGCCAAGGAATGAAGAAAAGCATAACTCGAGCAACACTGGCTGTTCGGTCAATGAATACCAAATGCTTCCTTATAGAGAAACGGCTAATATTACCATTGTCGTTACGTTCAAAACCGAGACTTCAATGCATGTCTGGATCTGATAAAAGAATTATATCTATCCACAAAGTGGTTCATGTCTGGCGAGGACACCAATACCGAAACATTTCAAACCTCATCTGGTGTACGAGAAAGAGGCAATGAAAAACCCAGTTTATTTAATCTCGTCATAGACTATTTTCTGCGCATATATGTCACGAGATGGACACATGGGTATGACGATAAACTACATCCTGCAGCAAGGCTACTGATCGGGAGGTTTTGAGGAGCGTGGAACCACCTATTAATTGCTATTGTTCCTAGGTTCCGCCTGACCCGGGGTGGTAGCATCTGTTAAAGTTCCATGGTATGGGTAAATAGTTAACTCGCAAACTGAGGTCAAAACACTACGAAAGTATAAAAAAAATTATAGTTAAAATACCGGCAGTACATACAGAAAAAAATTACGAGCAATACACTTTTTTTTTGTAAAAGAAATTACTAATGTTCCCCAAAAAATAAAGGTTCGCCATTAAAAGACCCATAAGATGTTAATATGCCGCTAAAGCAACAAACAAATCAAGAAACCCATTCAAAACAAAATTCTAAGTTTTGGTCAGGTTTTGGGAAGCCTGGTCGGGCCGAGAACTATTCAGTACTTCCTCGAATTATTTATATGATTATGCTGGACATAAAGTGACTGAACTGTTTTCAATTGTTACTAAGTAATAAACTGATCACCCCCAGAATTACTATATGTAACATTATCAAAACAGCCAAGAAGCCCATTCAAAACAAAATTCTGATTTTTGGTCAGGTTTTGGGAAGCCTCGTCGGGCCGAGAACTATTCAGTTCTTCCTCGAATTATTTATATGATTATGCTGGACATAAAGTGGCTGAACTGTTTTCAATTGTTACTAAGTAATAAACTGATCACCCCCAGAATTACTATATGTAACAATATCAAAACAGCCAAGAAGCCCATCCAAAATAAAATTTTTAATGCTTGGTCATTTGTTCAGATTTTGGTTAATGGGTCGGGCCGGAAATTATTCAGCACCTCCTCGAAGTATTTATATAATTGTACTGGACATAAAATGAGGGATTGGTTTTATGTTCTTACCAAATATCGTGTAAATATTTTCATCGTTATCAGATGATGCTGATATTTTACAAAAACATTCGACAGATATCAAATTCTGAAAGATTTCGACACTGCAAGATGGCTATTGCTAGGCCCAGTCGACAAACTTTTACGACAATAACAATGCTTCCATTTTGATTATATTCCCTTTTTTTCGGAGTCTTGTTGTTCTGTTTTATTAAAAACAAAGTTGATTATTATATATATATTTTAATCTAATTTAAATTTAATTATTAAACAATTTAATCAAAAAAGTAACTTCAATCAGACCGAACACACGTGGTTCTCTGCTTATTCGGCTGTCATGCGGGGCCGTATCTCTAAATATAGACGGAAAGGAATTTGCTATTTTTTCTAAAGATGTCTGTTGAAGTCTCTTGGGGAGAAGTCTTCACTTCCAGAATTCTTAGGTTCCATTCTGGGAGAAGATAATAAATGATTAAGAAACAAGGTTAGGTTCCTCGCTTGCCTTCGAGACCCAAATAAATCATTTTTTTTTCCGGGATATACCCTTCTTCGTAGTTGCGATAATTTGGAGATTTTCTACGATATATCTGACACAATTTTATACTTCGCTTTCTCGATTCTTTTTTATAACTTGGCATTATTTTTCACTGTAAAAAAATGTTATTGCGAAAGTGCAGACATTTTTTTACTTACAATCATATATATATATATATATATATATATATATATATATATATATATATATATATATATGTATATATAAAGAAACAATTTATACAAAGAATAGCAATGTTAATGTGATTAATGGCGAAATCACTTCACTAACAGAAATTAATGAGGCATTAACTTACTACCAGTTCCTTGAATAATAACATCCTTATATTCGAATTGTTGTCAGACACATGCCAAGTACTTTCGACAATTTCCAATTGTCATCTTCAGCACGAAATTTTTTTCTCATACATAGGCAAATACTAAGACGAAATATGTGTAGACCGAAAGATGTTTTTTTAAATTATGCTATTTATTGGCAGTTAAATATAAGTTTTGGAGCTTAAGAGGCCGCGACTCTAGAGTTCTTGTTCAAATCGAACAAATGAGAATTTAATTTGAATTTTGTAAAGTTATAAATCCACGAAATTTTCTTGTTATATGTATTTATCTATTAAAGTGAAATGGACTTAGTATAATCTAATTAGTAGACTAAAATGTCTTAGTAGATTTCCACAGAATTTAAGATTCTGATTATAACTGATAAACATATGTCCAAAAGGCTATCTTTGTACCTCAATACAGCAACTTATAACAAATGTCCAAAATGTCCCCCGCTTGCTTCTACACAGACATTCACTCGTCGGATCATTGACTGGCGAACCCCTTCAAATACACCCACACGATATCTAATGGTCTCGCAGGACCCCATAAAACGTTGAATAAGCGTCTCTGTATCATTAATGTCTGTTGCATAAACCAATTGTTTTAGGAGGCGCCACAGATAAAAATCCAAAGGATTTAGGTCAGGAGAACGTGCAGGCTATGAAACAGGTCCTTCACTACCTAGCCATAAACGTCACCTAAAATTCCAGCCTAGACATTAATCTTAAACTGATGGTTCTGTCTAGCATATATTGTACCATGAGCAAATTTTCCATCTCTTCCAAATGTTTCCTCTTCTGTAAAATGAGTCTGAAGAGATAAAAAAAATGGGCCTGCTGTTTGTGCAATAAACAGTCGGCAAAGGTTCTCCTGTGGTCAGCGATCAGAGGGCAAAAGAACCTGCACATGTCGCAAATGATACGGATACAGGAGCTGCTCATGAAGTACCCTCAATACGGTACTATGAGATATACGACATGCTAGGGCCAATTGACTTGTGCTGATACCTGGATAGTCTCCGGCAGCCTGTACCAAGGATATTCAATATTCCCACATGGTGTCCAATGATTTCGCAGACTCCCATGGCACGTCTCTGCATTATTAATATCTGCTGCATAAACCATTTTTTAGGTGACCCCACAGATAAAAATCCGAAGAATTGAGGTCAAGAGAATTGGCAAGCCATTGAACATCCTCTATCCATCTTTCATAGTAGATGTCAGTCAGTACATCTCGAACAATATGACTAAAATGTACTGGAGCTCCATCATGCATGAACCACAAAGCGTTTTCGTATGAGCAGGAGTACATCCTCTAGCAAGTTCTAGAAGTGTGTTCGAAATAAAGTCCCTATAGACATCTCATGCAAAACGTGCTGGGAACATATGGACCTACCAGACAGTTACCGATAATTCCAGCCCACACATTAATACTAGTGTCCATGGGGATTCGCCGACAAATGTTGCTTGTGTAAATTGGTTATTCCATCTCTTCCAAATATTGCTTCATCTGAAAACAATACCGAGGAGACAAACAATGGATCGGTAGTTTGTGCAATAAACCATCGTTAACACTTCTCCCGTAGTGAGTGATCAGAGGGCTAATTATCTTGAACACGTTAAAAATACGGATACAGGAGCGGCCCTTGAAGTACCGTTCTTGTGGTACTATGAGATATACGACATGCTGATGTGTGCTGATACCTGGGTCTTCTCTGACAGCCTGGACCAAAGATTGAGCACTCGCGCCAAGTCTCTGCGGAAGCAGAAATGCCTAACTAATCAGTAGTAAAAAAATTAAACATACGTGATTAGGTATCCCTAGACAAGGACAGTCAAACGGGAACAATCTCTACAACACGTAGATTAAATAAAAATTACCGTTCGAGCATATCTGAAGTACGTAGAGTCGAACGACCGCAACATTTTGATAGCCACAACAAAGATTAATTTTATTTACAATTTACATTGTTTGGACTGTTGTCATCATCTTTGTTGCCATATTCACGACGTTTCGTTATGTTATTCTTGAGAGGAAAGACCAAATTATTTTTTATTAAAATGTTTAGTCCTTTCTAGCACTTTGGAAACTATCCGTAGTATATTAAATAATACCAGCAGACAGCATATTACATCCGATGCTTGCGTCTATCAGGTGCCTTGTAGAGACTGCAACTTGAGCTATGTAGGCGAGACAGGTAGATCATTGAAATCTCGCATTTCCGAACATAAACGTGATATTCGCCTCGGTAATCTAAGCAGTGCTTTAGTTGTACACATTGCCAAATCTGATCACAATTTTGATTTCGACTCTGTGAAGATTTTAAAATATATCCACAATAAAAACCTTAGGCAGATTTACGAGGCTGGCATGATAGCCACCTCACACACAATAAAGACCCGACAAGGTTTCTTTCATATATCAAGTTGTCTAGCAAGATTAATGCTTGACAAACGTACCGATAAGCTATAGTTTTAAATAAGTCCCCCCCACCTTCCACTTAGGATACAATCTTTTCCCTGTGAGCAGGTTTCCGTAGCGCCGCCCACGCGACGCCAGCGTATCCGACTCCAAGAAAGAATACTCTGACTTTAGAATTTCAGTTTTTCTGTTTCTGACTAGTCCTGTATATATCGTCTCTTCATCTAACTTAAATCTAATATAAATATGTCTCCATTAACCATGTCCTGAAGAAGGTCTATTCGTCCGAAACGTCTGACGTCGACAGAATAACAAAAACAAAAACAAAATAAAAACAGTAAACTCACATATTCGGATTTTGCTTTGTCTTTTCCACATTTTCATCATACTGTCGGATCTACATCCACACATTTGCTTACATATATATATATATATATATATATATATATATATATATATATATATATATTAGTTAAAAGCAGAAGTCCTTGGAGAATTTAAATCGTCAATTTGTTTTTGTCAAACAAAAACACTATTTACCGAAAAATCTGCTCTAAATCCTAAAATAAATAATGCAACAAAACTATATTATTTAATCAGAAAATGCTTTTAGTTTCTTATATGAATAAGATATATTAAGGACAATATTGTCTTAAGAAGAAATTGTTTTCAATTTCAATTTTTTAAAATTTTAACTAGAAAAATGTATTAGGTTTTAAATCATTCAAAATTCTGTATTAATTTTAGTGGTTTTAATGATATTATCATTAAGTGGAAACTATACTTACTAATCATAAATAGAAAAGCATAATAGAAATCCTCAAGCGCCAATATTTTAAAAATAATTAAAATATTTTTCTATTAGTGTATAACGTTTTGTACGGGCGACCATACATGATATTATCAGAAAATAGGAGCGATAATTATAGTAAATTTAAAGCCAAAATGTTTAAAATCCAATAAAAGATTAGATTACGGAGAATATTTTCTTATTTCTTTTTTAAGATTACCGAGTACTTAAAAATTAGCTAAAAAAAAAGACGCTCACGTCATTTTCTTCAATTTTGTTTTACAGATAAAGTCTCCGTAGAACAATAATAGGTTTGTCATCACGTTGTCAAACACGTCAACAAGGCTACTATCGGCTAAAAACACAGGTACTGTCGGATAAAAAAAATTAATTTATGTGATATTTTAAACTTAACGTAAATAATATTTGTTCAAAATCAGATTAATTATACATAAATCATCTAACATTCCACATATAAACTTCCAAAAAGTATATTTATTTTTGGAACATTTATTAAAATGGATGGATTATTATAGATAATAAATAGATAATAATACATAATAATAATAGATAATATTTACTAATATTAATTAATTAATATATATATATAATATAATATATAGATATAATATACATATAATAATAAATAATAAAATATAATATAATATAGACTAATATATAATATATGTAATATATATAAAATATAAATATATAATATATATAATATATAATACTAATTAATTAATATTAATTAATTAATATTAATATTGATATTAATTATTTATATTAATAATAATAAATAATAATAATAGATAATAATAATAGATAATAAAGATAGATTAATATAGATAGATAGATAGATAGATAATATTACAGTACGATGAAATACGACTAAAAAAGGACGCTAATCAGTTATTTTGTAAGAAACAAAATTCCATCTAGTCAAGTTCGTAGTTTTGGTTGTAAAAAAACCCCAAAAAAAACAACAAAAAAAAACAATAAAAACTTGAACAAAACAATGTTTAATTACATGGAGGATTGTCTTACTAATAAAATAATAGCAAATTCCGTCGTTCAGTAAGGCAATGCATACGGCTCAGCACTATGCCCTGCGGCCAACTTTGCGACAACTATTGCTAGAAGGAGACATCCTACTCATAGCTAAGGACAGGTTTATGTTCAACAGTTGGTGTACAGAAGGTCGATCGTTTTTCTACATAACAGTATTTTTTGCGACACTAGGGCATGTTGATTTTTCACTTTTGATTAGAAAATCAATATTGCACTCGATGTAAAAGCTGGAATTTGATGTGATAAGAACTGACAGCAAAGCTTCCACCAATGTTTGAGTATTTCATTTTAAAGATCGTCTTTGAAAATCTACAGAAATACCTAATTTCTGCAGATTTTGACTTACAAAGTTTTACTATTTCAAGAATAAACGTCCTGGGTATGACGATAAACTACATCTGTGTCCTGGGTATGACGATAAACTACATCCGCGTCCTGGGTATGACGATAACCTACGTCCAACAGCAGGGCCTCTGATGATACATTTTTGGAAAAATAATGTTGCCAGCTGTACAATTTTGGAAAAATATTACCGGCTATATTATTTTTTTGAAAGAATAGTGTTGCCAGCTATACGTATTTGAAAAAAATAATATTACCAGATACACATTTTTGAAAAAAATAATATTACCAGCTATACATTTTTGAAAAAAATAATATTACCAGCTAAAAATTTTTGAAAAAAATAATATTACCAGCTATACATTTTTGAGGAAAAAAGACGTTACCAGCTATATATTCTTGAAGAAAAAATATTACCAGAAATAAAAATTCTTTTTCGGCATTAAATGACCCATTGAGGTTGATATGCCGTAAAACAAACCAAACCAAACCGTCAAGAATAAATCGAAATAAATTTATCTATTGTATTAGACACATTGAATGGAAACTATATTCAAGTCAGAATTCAATTTATGAATCACCACAACCAAAATGGGGAGACACGGTGGAGTAATGGGTAGCGGCTCGAATTGAGGGACCGGAGAGCCGAGTTCGAATTCCAGTCGAATCCATTACATTCACTTACGAAAGGTGTGAATCGTCTTCTTCTCCCTCCAGCTGTGGGTAAATAGTAGGACAGACTGGCTTCTATAGCCTTGGTTGGCAACTGGTCTAGGAGAAGGACAACTCTGAATTGAAACCCGGATTGGAGCCCTGAATTGACGGCATTTTGTGCTACCTTCCGGCAACTCCTGCAGCCGCGTTGGTACCAAACTGTATTGGTTTATCCTCTCGTTTGGACTCCGCTAGCAAGGCCGAGAGGGGGAACTAGACGTCTGGGCAGCCCTAGTTCTCCATATATCCCGCCCAGGCTCGTAGCGCACCGCGTTACTCCATCGTCTCTCGAGACGGACAGATGCCGACGACGACAAGCAAATATGCAATTTTTTTTTTACTGTATTCGATAAGGAAAAACTGTGTAAAAAATGTAAATGATTACAAAAATGGGTTCTCAAGGAATAAGAATTGTTAGATCATAATTAATAAAAACAATAAAAATATAGATAAAAGTGTATATAACACCATAATGGTGCTGGTCACACATTATAAGACAAAATGTTTTAAATTTGCATTGTTTATTGAAAATCACACTAAAATCACTGTATGTCACATTACATCATAATATAGGTAAATTGTTCAGTATAATTTCGCTTTGAAGTAAATGATGGTCTTAATGGCACAATGATGTAGTAATAATGTGCTTGTGTCTTGCTTGTCCTTATACAATTTGTAAAGCTCCCATACATTTTATAAGGCCATGCTATAAGGCTTTCACTGATCACCGGATTGGAATTGCAACGCCATGATTTCGAACCTAGGCGTAATTTTTAAACTCATTTCCCCAGGAAACGCTAATGATTTGTAAAATATATTTTGAGTCGTTATTTATCATGTTAAACCACAACTTTTAAACAGAGTGTAATACCAGATTTCCAAAATCGACCTGCCCTATTGTGACGCCTCAGTAGTTTTGTCAGTTTTTTTAAAAGCACCTTCCGCTAATCCTATGTGATTTAATCATTCGAGCCCTGCTTTCCAGAACAATTTTAACCCTTCTACCTGCTCTTCTGTGTTAAAATTCCCAAATAATGTAGTATGTAATATTTCACAGGTGATATAAAAATAGTTACAAAAATGTAAGTATTATATTTTAGCAGGGAGAGTGTATGATTGCATACCTTCACTTTATCGCCAGAATTCTTTCTTCGCGTGCCAGTCTACCCAGCAGGTAGATTACAAAGCCTTGACAGGATAGTCTTTGTAGGCCACTGTTGTTTTTTTCTGCTTAAATTTATTGTATTTAGTTGTTAGCGGAGTCATCTTCTGGTACCTCTGGGAGGTGGAGGCCGACATTTCGCAAGCGTTCCAGAGCATTAGCATTGATTAACTGCCTGCGCACGGCAGGCCAGAATGCACCCACCAGATCTACAAAGTATTGATCTAGGAACATTTCCGAAACTGTGGGACTTTCTGGGTTAAAGTTGCCTGGAACAACACAATAGTAAAACACGACGCAAGTGTTTACCCACCGTGCAACCGATGTCTGGGCATGGGCTCAAAGGGTTAAAATGTTATGTGAGTGTTAAATTTTCTAGGTCGTCTTTTCTCATATGTTTCCCACGAATTTTAGTGTCACTTATTGTTTGAAACTATCCTTCAGCTTTTGAAAAGTATCCCCCGCTTGTCCAATAAGCCTTTGAACGTCCGTATCACAGATTCTACTTTCAGTTAGGAAAAGGCGAAAAAGAAACTCTTTTTAAATCATTTATTTTTTGTGTGTGCATTTACACCAAGCCAATTCATTGGAGTTTATTCATCATCCTACCGGAAACTGAGAGGAAAAAAAAATCAAGACACGTTCTTAAATCAGGTATAAATAAATAAGTAAAAGACATCCGGCCCTTGTTTGGTATTTTCCCGCTGGACATCAAAGCAGCCAACCAACCACCTGTCTGGCTTCACAAGCATTACGTGTTTATTTATAAAAAAGAAAAAAATAGAAAAGTAAAATAAAAGAAAGGAGACATTTCTGGACGTTTCTTTCTATGAAATAGTTGGACGCCTTTCGTCAAAGTCAGGTATTAAGCCAGATGCGAAATTTAACAGGGCGGGAATGAAACGAATGCAGTCATTTCAACATTACAAACACCTGCGCTTTGTGGAAATCATTAAAGATAAACTGAAACTTATTCTATTAAGTTGTCATGTCTATCGTCGAATTCTATCACTTGGTACTTCGGCAAAAGGACATGTCTACGTTTGCCAGCCTGCCTGACTGTCTGCCTGCCTGCCTGCCTATCTATCTATCTATCTCAACATGTTCACTATCTATCTCAACATGTTCATTATCTATCTATCTATCTATCTATCTATCTATCTATCTATCTATCTATCTATCTCAATATGTTCATTATCTATCTCAAAATGTTTATTATTTATCTATCTATCTATCTATCTATCTATCTATCTATCTATCTATTTCGGAGCATATCTATCTATCTATCTATCTATCTATCTCAATATGTTCATTATCTATCTCAAAATGTTTATTATTTATCTATCTATCTATCTATCTATCTATCTATCTATCTATCTATCTATCTATCTATTTCGGTTCATATCTATCTATCTATCTATCTATCTATCTATCTCAATATGTTCATTATCTATCTCAAAATGTTTATTATTTATCTATCTATCTATCTATCTATCTATCTATTTCGGTGCATATCTATCTATCTATCTATCTATCTATCTATCTATCTCAATATGTTCATTATCTATCTCAAAATGTTTATTATTTATCTATCTATCTATCTATCTATCTATCTATCTATCTATTTCGGTTCATATCTATCTATCTATCTATCTATCTATCTATCTATCTATCTACCTACCTACCTACCTATCTATCTACGTACATTATCTGCCCATCTATATAAATTATATATCTACATTACCAATCTCCCTTTCTCTCACTCTCTCTCTTATATATATATATATATATATATATATATATATATATATATATATATATATATATATATATATATTGTTAGGTACTGAAATGTTTGGTAATCCGTATCGATAATGAGAATTTAATTCAGAGAGTTCAATGTACGTAAAACAAAAATTAAAAAATATATAATCCCTTAAGTTATATATATATATATATATATATATATATATATATATATATATATATATATATATATATACATATAAAATTTCGGTTTTCGAATCCACATTTATTCATGGATTAATGTATTTAAGTAGTGTTTTAAACGGTCAAAATAGGAACGCCGAACATCCCTACGTTACGGACATCAATTTGAAAGATTATTTATACCTTTACGATAAATCTCTATTGGTTTTTGCTGCCAAGAAATCTTTTACTACAAATTCTGCAAATATTTTGCAACGGAATATCTTCAAAAGGTGGTATTCAGTGGGAGATATTTTTTAAGCATTTCACCCCAAGCAAGGCAGGAGTGAAGAAGGTAATGAAGAGTGAATGTGAGAGAAAAAAGTGGGAGCAGGGGGGGATTGAGGAAAGAAAGGACAGGGTTCAAGGCAACAGAAGATGGCGATTGACGTTGCATTTAAATTTTTGAAGATTGTAGTTATCAGGGAAGCAAGTGAGAGGAAAGGAGTTCCACTGTCGAGAAGTGCGAGGAAAGAAACTGTTGGAGTAGAAGTGGCGGTTACATTTAATTATTTCAACAGTAAATGGGTGGGACCTAGATGCCAATCCAGTAGCACGTTTAGATTTATGAAGTCGGGGGCACCAGGGAATGAAGCTCGTCACAGCAGAAACCGTGAAAATATTTCTAGAAAAGACAGAGGGACCGACTCTTTTTATCTTTCTATCTCCAGCTTATATTTCATTTGGGGCTTAAACCTTTTCTGCGTAGTATTTATGGTTAAGCACCTAAGTGTCAAAATCAAAATGTTTATTCTAAAATCGGACATTATTTTCCGAACAGCCTAATTCTATTTCCCAGTGTATACACAGGGTGCGTCACGTATTTGAGAACAAAATTGTGAAAGAGATTGATACAAAATTAACAAAGCGATCACCTTAGCCATCAGGAATGAGCGATGTATTTTTGTGCAACTATTATAACAATATATTAGAACAGAATTAAAATGTTTTTTCTAAAATCGGACATTATTTTCCGAACAGCCTAATTCTATTTCCCAGTGTATACACAGGGTGCGTCACGTATTTGAGAACAAAATTCTGAAAGAGATTGATACAAAATTAACAAAGCGATCACTTTAGCCATCAGGAATGAGCGATGTATTTTTGTGCAACTATTATAACAATATATTAGAACAGAATTAAAATGTTTATTCTAAAATCGGACATTATTTTCCGAACAGCCTAATTCTATTTCCCAGTGTATACACAGGGTGCGTCACGTATTTGAGAACAAAATTGTGAAAGATATTGATACAAAATTAACAAAGCGATCACTTTAGCCATCAGGAATGAGCGATGTATTTTTGTGCAACTATTATAACAATATATTAGAACAGAATTAAAATGTTTATTCTAAAATCGGACATTATTTTCCGAACAGCCTAATTCTATTTCCCTGTGTATACACAGGGTGCGTCACGTATTTGAGAACAAAATTGTGAAAGAGATTGATACAAAATTAACAAAGCGATCACCTTAGCCATCAGGAATGAGCGATGTATTTTTGTGCAACTATTATAACAATATATTAGAACAGAATTAAAATGTTTTTTCTAAAATCGGACATTATTTTCCGAACAGCCTAATTCTATTTCCCAGTGTATACACAGGGTGCGTCACGTATTTGAGAACAAAATTCTGAAAGAGATTGATACAAAATTAACAAAGCGATCACTTTAGCCATCAGGAATGAGCGATGTATTTTTGTGCAACTATTATAACAATATATTAGAACAGAATTAAAATGTTTATTCTAAAATCGGACATTATTTTCCGAACAGCCTAATTCTATTTCCCAGTGTATACACAGGGTGCGTCACGTATTTGAGAACAAAATTCTGAAAGATATTGATACAAAATTAACAAAGCGATCACTTTAGCCATCAGGAATGAGCGATGTATTTTTGTGCAACTATTATAACAATATATTAGAACTGAATTAAAATGTTTATTCTAAAATCGGACATTATTTTCCGAACAGCCTAATTCGATTTCCCAGTGTATACACAGGGTGCGTCACGTATTTGAGAACAAAATTGTGAAAGAGATTGATACAAAATTAACAAAGCGATCACTTTAGCCATCAGGAATGAGCGATGTATTTTTGTGCAACTATTATAACAATATATTAGAACAGAATTAAAATGTTTATTCTAAAATCGGACATTATTTTCCGAACAGCCTAATTCGATTTCCCAGTGTATACACAGGGTGCGTCACGTATTTGAGAACAAAATTGTGAAAGAGATTGATACAAAATTAACAAAGCGATCACTTTAGCCATCAGGAATGAGCGATGTATTTTTGTGCAACTATTATAACAATATATTAGAACAGAATTAAAATGTTTATTCTAAAATCGGACATTATTTTCCGAACAGCCTAATTCGATTTCCCAGTGTATACACAGGGTGCGTCACGTATTTGAGAACAAAATTGTGAAAGAGATTGATACAAAATTAACAAAGCGATCACCTTAGCCATCAGGAATGAGCGATGTATTTTTGTGCAACTATTATAACAATATATTAGAACAGAATTAAAATGTTTATTCTAAAATCGGACATTATTTTCCGAACAGCCTAATTCTATTTCCCAGTGTATACACAGGGTGCGTCACGTATTTGAGAACAAAATTGTGAAAGAGATTGATACAAAATTAACAAAGCGATCACTTTAGCCATCAGGAATGAGCGATGTATTTTTGTGCAACTATTATAACAATATATTAGAACAGAATTAAAATGTTTATTCTAAAATCGGACATTATTTTCCGAACAGCCTAATTCGATTTCCCAGTGTATACACAGGGTGCGTCACGTATTTGAGAACAAAATTGTGAAAGAGATTGATACAAAATTAACAAAGCGATCACCTTAGCCATCAGGAATGAGCGATGTATTTTGTGCAACTATTATAACAATATATTAGAACAGAATTAAAATGTTTATTCTAAAATCGGACATTATTTTCCGAACAGCCTAATTCTATTTCCCAGTGTATACACAGGGTGCGTCACGTATTTGAGAACAAAATTGTGAAAGAGATTGATACAAAATTAACAAAGCGATCACTTTAGCCATCAGGAATGAGCGATGTATTTTTGTGCAACTATTATAACAATATATTAGAACTGAATTAAAATGTTTATTCTAAAATCGGACATTATTTTCCGAACAGCCTAATTCGATTTCCCAGTGTATACACAGGGTGCGTCACGTATTTGAGAACAAAATTCTGAAAGAGATTGATACAAAATTAACAAAGCGATCACTTTAGCCATCAGGAATGAGCGATGTATTTTTGTGCAACTATTATAACAATATATTAGAACAGAATTAAAATGTTTATTCTAAAATCGGACATTATTTTCCGAACAGCCTAATTCTATTTCCCAGTGTATACACAGGGTGCGTCACGTATTTGAGAACAAAATTGTGAAAGAGATTGATACAAAATTAACAAAGCGATCACTTTAGCCATCAGGAATGAGCGATGTATTTTTGTGCAACTATTATAACAATATATTAGAACTGAATTAAAATGTTTATTCTAAAATCGGACATTATTTTCCGAACAGCCTAATTCGATTTCCCAGTGTATACACAGGGTGCGTCACGTATTTGAGAACAAAATTCTGAAAGAGATTGATACAAAATTAACAAAGCGATCACTTTAGCCATCAGGAATGAGCGATGTATTTTTGTGCAACTATTATAACAATATATTAGAACAGAATTAAAATGTTTATTCTAAAATCGGACATTATTTTCCGAACAGCCTAATTCTATTTCCCAGTGTATACACAGGGTGCGTCACGTATTTGAGAACAAAATTGTGAAAGAGATTGATACAAAATTAACAAAGCGATCACTTTAGCCATCAGGAATGAGCGATGTATTTTTGTGCAACTATTATAACAATATATTAGAACTGAATTAAAATGTTTATTCTAAAATCGGACATTATTTTCCGAACAGCCTAATTCTATTACCCTGTGTATACAAAGGGTGCGTCACGTATTTGAGAACAAAATTGTGAAAGAGATTGATACAAAATTAACAAAGCGATCACTTTAGCCATCAGGAATGAGCGATGTATTTTTGTGCAACTATTATAACAATATATTAGAACTGAATTAAAATGTTTATTCTAAAATCGGACATTATTTTCCGAACAGCCTAATTCGATTTCCCAGTGTATACACAGGGTGCGTCACGTATTTGAGAACAAAATTGTGAAAGAGATTGATACAAAATTAACAAAGCGATCACTTTAGCCATCAGGAATGAGCGATGTATTTTTGTGCAACTATTATAACAATATATTAGAACAGAATTAAAATGTTTATTCTAAAATCGGACATTATTTTCCGAACAGCCTAATTCTATTTCCCAGTGTATACACAGGGTGCGTCACGTATTTGAGAACAAAATTGTGAAAGAGATTGATACAAAATTAACAAAGCGATCACTTTAGCCATCAGGAATGAGCGATGTATTTTTGTGCAACTATTATAACAATATATTAGAACTGAATTAAAATGTTTATTCTAAAATCGGACATTATTTTCCGAACAGCCTAATTCTATTACCCTGTGTATACAAAGGGTGCGTCACGTATTTGAGAACAAAATTGTGAAAGAGATTGATACAAAATTAACAAAGCGATCACTTTAGCCATCAGGAATGAGCGATGTATTTTTGTGCAACTATTATAACAATATATTAGAACTGAATTAAAATGTTTATTCTAAAATCGGACATTATTTTCCGAACAGCCTAATTCGATTTCCCAGTGTATACACAGGGTGCGTCACGTATTTGAGAACAAAATTCTGAAAGAGATTGATACAAAATTAACAAAGCGATCACTTTAGCCATCAGGAATGAGCGATGTATTTTTGTGCAACTATTATAACAAGATATTAGAACAGAATTAAAATGTTTATTCTAAAATCGGACATTATTTTCCGAACAGCCTAATTCTATTTCCCAGTGTATACACAGGGTGCGTCACGTATTTGAGAACAAAATTGTGAAAGAGATTGATACAAAATTAACAAAGCGATCACTTTAGCCATCAGGAATGAGCGATGTATTTTTGTGCAACTATTATAACAATATATTAGAACTGAATTAAAATGTTTATTCTAAAATCGGACATTATTTTCCGAACAGCCTAATTCGATTTCCCAGTGTATACACAGGGTGCGTCACGTATTTGAGAACAAAATTCTGAAAGAGATTGATACAAAATTAACAAAGCGGTCACTTTAGCCATCAGGAATGAGCGATGTATTTTTGTGCAACTATTATAACAAGATATTAGAACAGAATTAAAATGTTTATTCTAAAATCGGACATTATTTTCCGAACAGCCTAATTCTATTACCCTGTGTATACAAAGGGTGCGTCACGTATTTGAGAACAAAATTGTGAAAGAGATTGATACAAAATTAACAAAGCGATCACTTTAGCCATCAGGAATGAGCGATGTATTTTTGTGCAACTATTATAACAATATATTAGAACTGAATTAAAATGTTTATTCTAAAATCGGACATTATTTTCCGAACAGCCTAATTCGATTTCCCAGTGTATACACAGGGTGCGTCACGTATTTGAGAACAAAATTCTGAAAGAGATTGATACAAAATTAACAAAGCGATCACTTTAGCCATCAGGAATGAGCGATGTATTTTTGTGCAACTATTATAACAATATATTAGAACAGAATTAAAATGTTTATTCTAAAATCGGACATTATTTTCCGAACAGCCTAATTCTATTTCCCAGTGTATACACAGGGTGCGTCACGTATTTGAGAACAAAATTGTGAAAGAGATTGATACAAAATTAACAAAGCGATCACTTTAGCCATCAGGAATGAGCGATGTATTTTTGTGCAACTATTATAACAATATATTAGAACAGAATTAAAATGTTTATTCTAAAATCGGACATTATTTTCCGAACAGCCTAATTCTATTTCCCAGTGTATACACAGGGTGCGTCACGTATTTGAGAACAAAATTGTGAAAGAGATTGATACAAAATTAACAAAGCGATCACTTTAGCCATCAGGAATGAGCGATGTATTTTTGTGCAACTATTATAACAATATATTAGAACAGAATTAAAATGTTTATTCTAAAATCGGACATTATTTTCCGAACAGCCTAATTCTATTTCCCAGTGTATACACAGGGTGCGTCACGTATTTGAGAACAAAATTGTGAAAGAGATTGATACAAAATTAACAAAGCGATCACTTTAGCCATCAGGAATGAGCGATGTATTTTTGTGCAACTATTATAACAATATATTAGAACAGAATTAAAATGTTTATTCTAAAATCGGACATTATTTTCCGAACAGCCTAATTCTATTTCCCAGTGTATACACAGGGTGCGTCACGTATTTGAGAACAAAATTGTGAAAGAGATTGATACAAAATTAACAAAGCGATCACTTTAGCCATCAGGAATGAGCGATGTATTTTTGTGCAACTATTATAACAATATATTAGAACAGAATTAAAATGTTTATTCTAAAATCGGACATTATTTTCCGAACAGCCTAATTCTATTTCCCAGTGTATACACAGGGTGCGTCACGTATTTGAGAACAAAATTGTGAAAGAGATTGATACAAAATTAACAAAGCGATCACTTTAGCCATCAGGAATGAGCGATGTATTTTTGTGCAACTATTATAACAATATATTAGAACAGAATTAAAATGTTTATTCTAAAATCGGACATTATTTTCCGAACAGCCTAATTCTATTTCCCAGTGTATACACAGGGTGCGTCACGTATTTGAGAACAAAATTGTGAAAGAGATTGATACAAAATTAACAAAGCGATCACTTTAGCCATCAGGAATGAGCGATGTATTTTTGTGCAACTATTATAACAATATATTAGAACTGAATTAAAATGTTTATTCTAAAATCGGACATTATTTTCCGAACAGCCTAATTCGATTTCCCAGTGTATACACAGGGTGCGTCACGTATTTGAGAACAAAATTGTGAAAGAGATTGATACAAAATTAACAAAGCGATCACTTTAGCCATCAGGAATGAGCGATGTATTTTTGTGCAACTATTATAACAATATATTAGAACAGAATTAAAATGTTTATTCTAAAATCGGACATTATTTTCCGAACAGCCTAATTCTATTTCCCAGTGTATACACAGGGTGCGTCACGTATTTGAGAACAAAATTGTGAAAGAGATTGATACAAAATTAACAAAGCGATCACTTTAGCCATCAGGAATGAGCGATGTATTTTTGTGCAACTATTATAACAATATATTAGAACAGAATTAAAATGTTTATTCTAAAATCGGACATTATTTTCCGAACAGCCTAATTCTATTTCCCAGTGTATACACAGGGTGCGTCACGTATTTGAGAACAAAATTGTGAAAGAGATTGATACAAAATTAACAAAGCGATCACTTTAGCCATCAGGAATGAGCGATGTATTTTTGTGCAACTATTATAACAATATATTAGAACAGAATTAAAATGTTTATTCTAAAATCGGACATTATTTTCCGAACAGCCTAATTCTATTTCCCAGTGTATACACAGGGTGCGTCACGTATTTGAGAACAAAATTGTGAAAGAGATTGATACAAAATTAACAAAGCGATCACTTTAGCCATCAGGAATGAGCGATGTATTTTTGTGCAACTATTATAACAATATATTAGAACTGAATTAAAATGTTTATTCTAAAATCGGACATTATTTTCCGAACAGCCTAATTCGATTTCCCAGTGTATACACAGGGTGC
Source organism: Acanthosepion esculentum (assembly GCA_964036315.1). Classification (NCBI taxonomy): domain Eukaryota; kingdom Metazoa; phylum Mollusca; class Cephalopoda; order Sepiida; family Sepiidae; genus Acanthosepion; species Acanthosepion esculentum. Next base: position 14,960,004 of record OZ038500.1, on the reverse strand, counting down.
GTCACGTATTTGAGAACAAAATTCTGAAAGAGATTGATACAAAATTAACAAAGCGGTCACTTTAGCCATCAGGAATGAGCGATGTATTTTTGTGCAACTATTATAACAAGATATTAGAACAGAATTAAAATGTTTATTCTAAAATCGGACATTATTTTCCGAACAGCCTAATTCTATTACCCTGTGTATACAAAGGGTGCGTCACGTATTTGAGAACAAAATTGTGAAAGAGATTGATACAAAATTAACAAAGCGATCACTTTAGCCATCAGGAATGAGCGATGTATTTTTGTGCAACTATTATAACAATATATTAGAACTGAATTAAAATGTTTATTCTAAAATCGGACATTATTTTCCGAACAGCCTAATTCGATTTCCCAGTGTATACACAGGGTGCGTCACGTATTTGAGAACAAAATTCTGAAAGAGATTGATACAAAATTAACAAAGCGATCACTTTAGCCATCAGGAATGAGCGATGTATTTTTGTGCAACTATTATAACAATATATTAGAACAGAATTAAAATGTTTATTCTAAAATCGGACATTATTTTCCGAACAGCCTAATTCTATTTCCCAGTGTATACACAGGGTGCGTCACGTATTTGAGAACAAAATTGTGAAAGAGATTGATACAAAATTAACAAAGCGATCACTTTAGCCATCAGGAATGAGCGATGTATTTTTGTGCAACTATTATAACAATATATTAGAACAGAATTAAAATGTTTATTCTAAAATCGGACATTATTTTCCGAACAGCCTAATTCTATTTCCCAGTGTATACACAGGGTGCGTCACGTATTTGAGAACAAAATTGTGAAAGAGATTGATACAAAATTAACAAAGCGATCACTTTAGCCATCAGGAATGAGCGATGTATTTTTGTGCAACTATTATAACAATATATTAGAACAGAATTAAAATGTTTATTCTAAAATCGGACATTATTTTCCGAACAGCCTAATTCTATTTCCCAGTGTATACACAGGGTGCGTCACGTATTTGAGAACAAAATTGTGAAAGAGATTGATACAAAATTAACAAAGCGATCACTTTAGCCATCAGGAATGAGCGATGTATTTTTGTGCAACTATTATAACAATATATTAGAACAGAATTAAAATGTTTATTCTAAAATCGGACATTATTTTCCGAACAGCCTAATTCTATTTCCCAGTGTATACACAGGGTGCGTCACGTATTTGAGAACAAAATTGTGAAAGAGATTGATACAAAATTAACAAAGCGATCACTTTAGCCATCAGGAATGAGCGATGTATTTTTGTGCAACTATTATAACAATATATTAGAACAGAATTAAAATGTTTATTCTAAAATCGGACATTATTTTCCGAACAGCCTAATTCTATTACCCTGTGTATACAAAGGGTGCGTCACGTATTTGAGAACAAAATTGTGAAAGAGATTGATACAAAATTAACAAAGCGATCACTTTAGCCATCAGGAATGAGCGATGTATTTTTGTGCAACTATTATAACAATATATTAGAACTGAATTAAAATGTTTATTCTAAAATCGGACATTATTTTCCGAACAAGCTAATACTATTTCCCAGTGAATACAAAATTAATAGGCTGGGAAATACAACGGTCGAAACGTCGTGAATATGGCAATAAAAATGAGGACAATTCTCTCTACAATGTAATTAGTGTGAATAATTGTTTTTGATTTTTTTACATTTAGAATAATTTATAAAATTTTAAATCTTTTTATCATCGATCCTAAAAATAAAAAAAATTGTTGATCTTTTGTGCGTGACGATTTTTGTAAATACGAACATCCATACACAATAATATAAAAAAATAAGAGCGATAAGTATAGTAATGTTAAAGCCAAGGTACCTAAAATTCAATAAAACATTAGATTATGGAAAATATTTTTTTTAATTTCTTAAGATTTATTGGGTAGTTAAAAAAAATTATGAAAAAGGCGCTCACGTCATATTCCTCAAGTCAATTTTACAGATATGTCCATCTGGGAAAAATATTAGATAAACTGCCAATACTTTAAATAAACATCTATCGCCGTATTAAAAAATTGCATTTCTGCGATATTTTAAAATTAAAGTATTGTAGCACACCTACGGACGATAATGGGTATGTTCCCATTCCCATAAATACAGTAGTAAATACTTTATGTTGTTCTGCGGTCTGCAGTTGGAGATACCTTGTGGAATTCATTTGACTAACTTCTAGCAGTTGACGACTTCTTCTACGCGCCGCTGGCGAATCTTATATGTGCTGTTCCTGTCCTAAGTATTATCGTTCATTACCAACATTCGTGCGATCATTCTATTCAGTAACCTTCCTTAGGTTACAAAATAAAGTAAATAAGATATGTTTAAATTAGATTAATTAAATTTTAAATGAGATAATATTCATAACATAAAGTTACAGAAAAGCATGTTTTATTTTTTTTAAATGTTGTTAATAAAGAGAATAACAATGTAATGGCAAATGGTTAAAATGACGCGAATATCAACAATTTTAGCAATTTCGAAACGGAAATTCATTCCAGTCAATTTCAATTAGTTTTTGAAATACAGCAAAGTATTTTGCTAATTTGAAATATTAAATCTAATCTATTAGCATCAAATTCAAACTAAAATAAAATCTACAAGAAATATTTTTCATTTAAAAAAAATACTTTTAAACCTGAGGTATCGCGTTTTTGTAAAAGAGCCTATATTTATATATATATATATATATATATATATATATATATATATATATATATATATAAGGTGTGGTATATTTATGGGATAATGTACTCAATATCAAAGATAGAGCGTGTGTAAATATAAAAGTGAACATTGAAGTCACCACTCAGAGGCGACAATCTGTTTCATGCTGGATGCAATCGTCAGGCCACCGATTGCGTCTAGCATGAAACAGCCTGTCGGCTTCAATGTTCAGTTATATATATATATATATATATATATATATATATATATATATATATATATATATATATATATATATATATATATATGTATACGTGTGCTAGACTCTCCCGTCGTATTCGACGTATGAGGGTCAAGCAACTCGGTTGATTATAGTGGTGCAGAACCGACCACACTTTTTGAAGATCCCTATACAGAAACCTGGTGCACCACTTGCCACACGCTCCCAAAAACTCCCTCAGCAGGTTTTGTATTCAGAGTTGTCTTTCTCCTAGACTAATTTCCATCCAAGGCTGTCCTACTATTAACCCATACCTGGCGGGGGAGAAGAAGAGGTTTCATACTAATTGCATTAGCACATAAGGGAATTTAATGGATTCGACTGGAATTCGAACTAGGCTCTCCGATTCCTCATTACCCCACCGTGCTTCCATTTGTGTGTGTGTGTGTGTGTGTGTGTGTTTGTGTGTGTGTGTGTGAATGTCCATTGAGTTATTGAAAGCCGTCAATATGTCCTGTGAGTATCCAATTTTCCAAGTCCTCTTTCCTCAGTATGTGCCCTAGAAATTTCGACTGTCACTTTCTGTTGTTAAATATAAGTGTCCTTTTTGTCGTTGCTTACATGGTCGGTCCATGGCATTCTCAGCATCCATCTGTACAACCACATGTCTGTTGATTAAGTTAAGTAGCTTTTTCTTAGTTTCTAATTAATTTTTCCTGTTTCGTAATACTTTGCTTAGTTTTTGGAAGACATCTTTGGTTAGCCCAATGCGTCTTCTATTTTCAGTTTCACACTTTGCGTCTTATGTTAAAACTCTCCACAGATATTTAAATGGTTCTACTTGTTTGATTCCCCCAATTCATAATTCCCATGTTGCGGTGTTTCTTAAACCGACAACCATAGACAGTAAATTCTGTGCATTTCATGAGCAGTTTTTCATTTACTTAGGTTCGGTCGGAAAAAAGTGAAAGTTCTTTGTTTAAGAGTATGTCTTTTTCGATTCGGATATTTTTTTTTCTGGTTTCCGGAGATATTTGAAAATAAATTGTCCAATATCTTCTGACCGCGTTTATCTTTCATATCAAAGAAAAACAGAAAAAAAGGACAAAATCAAGACGACATTCACTGACGCATGAAGACAGGACGCTTGAACACCAACAAAGAAGTAGAATGCATATATGTAGACACAGCGATAAGAACCGACAAAAAAGTGTTTGATAGTAGCTTAGATGAAAGAGATACGGTTACAAATGTAATAATTGTTAACAATGTTTCATCTAATAAGAAAGTCAATGTATCAACGCAATATATATATATATATATATATATATATATATATGTATATATATGTAAGGCATTTTTTATGTTTATACGTTCTTTTTATAGGCACAAATATTTGAGTAAATGCTCTGTTTATAATAAACAGTATTAACGACATTTACCTGCCTGAATGTCCGAGAAATTTTCATAGAAAATATGCGTCCTCCGACCTCGTAAAATAGTAAAATCGACCTTCCTAACCGAACGCTCCGCTATGGCCCAATCGGTTAAGGCACGTCAGGCTATATGACGGTTCCGTATAGGATACAGGTTCAGTTCCTGTCGGAGGACGCATAATTTCTATGAAAATTTCTCGGACATTCAGGCCGGCAAATGTTGTTAATACTGTTTATTATAAACAGAGCATTTACTTAAATATTTGTATCTATAAAAAGAACGTATAAACATAAAAAAGTATCTTAAATAATTGTAGGATATTGTCCACTTCATAATATATATATATATATATATATATATATATATATATATATATATATATATATATATATATAACTTAAAACATATAATGTTAAATATAGCAGGCAACGAATGTCTATTATGTGTGATCGTGAGCCGTTGTAAACTACGTAAAATTGCTTTAATTTCAGGTGAAAATAAAGACAAAAATTGTCCAACATTTGGATACTTTTCATGGAGCTGTTCCTTGATCTCAGCTTTCGGCTAACATGAGCCACATCCAGAGTGGCTATACGGGCATTTCAACAAAGATATTCACCATCAATACTGATATGACGGTCGCGGAATAGCAGACGCAGATCATAAATTCATGATGCCCTTCTATGACGTCATACCACATGAGAAAACAAAGTATTTAACAGTTATCGTCGCATAGAAATCTTCTATGTCAACATAACAGAATATCATCTTTGATGGTGAATGTCTGTGTTAAAATGTCCGTATAATCACTCTCAAGTTTTTTATCAAACGAGTATTACTATTAGTATATATATATATATATATATATATATATATATATATATATATATATATATATATATATATATATATATATATATAATGAAATGGACAAAGTCCAACAATTATTTAAAGACATTTTCATGTTTAAAATTCTTTTTATAGATACAAGTATTTAAGTAAATGCTCTGTTTATAATAAACAGTATTAAATAACATTTACCGGCCTGAATGTCGGAGACGTTTCCATAGAAAATATTCGTCCTCCGTGATACGCAATGAGCAGTTATGAATGTATGTGAGATATTCATGGAAGATTGAAGTTTATAAGCAGTAAATTCGACCTCAGTAGCCGAATCGGTTAAGGCACGTCAGGCTATATGACGGTTACGTATAGGATACAGGTTCAAATCCTGTCGGAGGACGAATATTTTCTATGAAAATTTCTCGGACTAAATAACAGTTAGAACAAATAAAAATAAATAAACATAAACAAGCAAAAATAATCAATCCAAATAAATCAAATGATAAACCAAAATAACAGAATAGACTGCAGCAATCAATCTAAAACAATAATTAAAAGTGAAGGAGTAAACTCCTACTTCAGATTTTAGCTTATTGTTTTGTTTATTGTTGACTAAGTCTTTTATCATTTTGGAAATAGAAACAAATTTTACTTTGAGTTTTCGTATGTATATGCGAGAGTGTGTAGGCAGGCTTATATATTTTTGGGATTCGTTGGGTTTCTCAAGTGGGGCCGCTTTTTGAGATAAGAAATACATTGAAAAAACTTTCAAACTTCTCCAGTACTCTCTCTCTCTATATATATATATACAAATGTAAAAGAATGAAGAGTAAGATTTCAGCGCCCAAAACATTAATTTAAAATAGGACTCAATACAAAAGTAAAGCAATAAATCTTTATTTATTATGCACTGTTACAGTTACTGTTCCCACCTGATGAAACGTTAATCATTTTAACGTTGAAACAAGATGTACTGTTTTGTAGTGGGTATGTAAATTTTCTAATGTAATAGTGCATAATAAATAAAGATATATATATATATATATATATATATTTATATATAAGTAAGCATATATATATGCATAAGGCATATTATATATATATATATATATATATATATATATATATATATATATATATAATATGCCTTATACCTTATGCATATTGAAAGGACCTAATATACACAAACTAATTTATGATGAAATTGAGATATATATTTCTAATTTTCTTTGATATCTTTTCATATCAAGTTTTTTTCTCACTTCTGTTCTTTGCTTGACTGGACGGAATCAACTTTTTTTTTTCATATGAGGTCAAATCGTGTTATTAAGTACAAACCGTTTAACTTTACGCTTTCGAAAAAAACAACAACATATTTTTGCATGCAGAGTAGAAGAAAAGGTCACAGATTCAATGCGTTTATACCTATTGGGGTTTTCATTTTATCTTGGTTTATTTTCTTTGCCTACGGACTTTAGTTCTTAAGACGAAACTAACAATAATGTGTATACAACTTCGCGCTCCAAATTCTGTATAAACTTAACAATCAATATAAAAAAAAAAAGAATTAAATTTATTTACACACAACTGAAAGAAATATTCCAAATATTTATGGCCTTTCAGAGAAAGGATAATATTTTTTTTAATCAATTTAACACATTCTTTTTTTATGTACCATATTCAGTACGTAGGCGATCATGACCCTCCACATCTTCCTGTCCCTTATAGCTCTTAATAAGTTTTGTCTTTTGGTTATTTCTCCCAAAACCTGTTTGGCCATCCATTTACTCAGGCTCATTCTTTTACTTCTATGTGCCGTGTCTTTTCAGGACGTAAGCGATCATGGCCCTTCACTCCATCCTGTCCCTTGTCGCTCTTAATAAGTTTTGTCTTATTGTTATTACTCCCAAACCCTGTCCTGCTATCCATTTACTCAAACTAATTCTTCTTTTTGAATGTGCCGTGTCCATTCAGGACGTAGGCTTCATGGCCCTCCACATCTACCTGTCTCTTGTAACTCTTAATAAGGTTTGTCTTTTTATTTCTCCCAAACCCTGTCCTGCCATCCATTTACTCAAGCTCATTCTTCTACTTCTATGTGCCGTGTCTTTTCAGGACGGAAGCGATCATGGCCCTCCACATCTTCCTGTCCTTTATAGCTCTTAATAAATTTTGTCTTTTTGTTATTTCTCCCAAACCCTGTTCTGCCATCCATTTACTCAAGCTCGTTCTTCTACTTCTATGTGGCTTGTCACTTCTGGACGGAAGCGATCATGGCCCTCCATATCTTCCTGTCCATTGTAGCTCTTAATAAGTTTTTTTATTTCTCCCAAACCCTGTTCTGCCATCCATATGTCCTCATCTATTGTCCTCGTCTATGTTGCCATATTTATCATGTTTCGGCCTTTCAGTATCTGTCTATATTTCTGAGATGAGGTATTATGTACACTATTTACATTATTCGGACTATTGTCCTCATCTTTGATGCCATATTTATTACAACGTTTCGGCCTTTCAGTATCTGTCTATATTTCTGAGATGATGTATTATGTACACTATTTACATTCTTCTGACTATTGTCCTCATCTTTGTCGCTGCAGGTGTTTGGAATGTCGAACTGAACAATAGTCCGAATAATGGAAATTCTGAAAGAACTAGAAATCCTACCGGCATTCATTATTGGCGTCCGCAATATTAACAACATACGATACGCAGATGACACAGTACTGATAGCAGATATGTAAAAAAAAATTACAAAAGCTCCTACGGAAGGTAGCGAAGGAGAGCGAGAAGAAAGGACTAAGCATAAAAGACAAGAAGACAAAATGCATGGTCATCATTAAAAAGATGAGCCCGAAGTGCGATATACAATTCGGGGACATTAAAATCAAGCAGATGAGGAAATTGAAATATCTGGAAATGTTTTGACAGAGAATGGTAAGTGCGATGCTGAGATCTGAAGACGTATTCGAATGGTCAAAGGCGCATTTCACAAGCTAGGCAGAGTATTACGAAACAGGAGGACTTCGTTGGTAACAAAGAAAAGAGTACTGAACTGTCACCTGGTATCTGTCCTCCTTTACAGCAGCGAATGTTGAACTGTCTCCCCAAAGACGAAGAAAAGACTCAAGGCAACGGAGGTATGGTTCTACAGAAGGAGGCTAAGGATATCATGGACCTAGCGTGTGAGTGACGATGAGGTTTTGGAGAGGATGCAAACAAGGAGGAAGCTTATACTTAACATCAGGAAGAGGCAGCTGAATTTTATGGGACACGTAATGAGAAAGGATGACCTGAAGAATCTGACGCTCGCAGGTCGAAGAGAGGGTAAGAAAGACAAGGGAAAGCAATGCGTAACATACCTGGTAGGCTTAAGAAAGTAGATGGCAGAAAGTCGTCTCGAGGAGATGGTAGAGGAATGAAAATTACTGAGACCTACAAGCAATAGGGAGGGTAATGATCGCCTATGTCCTGAAGGGACACGGCACATAAAAAGAAAAAAATTTATAAATTGTGGGAAGGTATGTCCTTAGCAGTTTTTTAAGCATTTCACCCCAAGCAAAGCAGGAGTGCCACTAGCATGCAGGGGATTACAGCTAGTGAGATGAAGATTAAAGAGTGGTGTTTGTGGAAAGGATATAGGGAAGGACGAGATTCAGGATCAAGCCATCAGGGCAACCGGTATAGGACAAGGACAACTCTGAATTCAAAACCTGTGGAGGGCTATTTGGGGTACCTTGTGGCACGTAGTGCAACAGGTCTCTGTATTCGGCCCTTCAAAAGTGTGGTTGGTTCTGCACAAAGCCTTTACCACTTCGTTGGTAACAAAGAAAAGAGTACTGAGCTGCTACATGATATATGTCCTCTTTTACGGCAGCGAATATTGGACGGTCTCCTCAAAGATGAAGAAATAACTCAAGGCAACGGGTGTATAGTTCTACAGATGGACGCTAAGGATATCATGGACCGATCGTGTGAGCAACGATGATGTATTGGAGAGGATACAAACAAGGAGGAAACTCACACTTAACACCAGTAAGCGGCAGCTGAAATTTTTGGGACACGTTATGAGAAAGGAGGGCTTGGAGAATCTGATACTCACAGGGTGGACAGACGGAATGTGAGACAAAGGAAAGCAACGCGTGACATACCTAGCGAGCTTAAGCAAGTAGATGACAGAACAGGGTTTGCGAGAAGTAGCAAAAAGTCAAAACACATTGTTAACTACAAGGGATAAAGGAGAAGTGATGAGCCGTGATTGCCTACGTTCTGAAGGGACATGGCGTATAAAGCAAGAAGACGATAAGTCTTACTTAGTTTCTTGTAATTAAAGGGATGTTTTCGTAAACTCATAAATGCTTAAAAATGCCAGCAGTTTAATAACTACGTCTTGCGTTAAGTTCGTCCTGTGTATGACGATAAACTACATCCGCGTCCTGGGTAAGACGATAAACTACATCCGCGTCCTGGGTAAGACGATAAAATTCATCCGCGTCCTGGGGAAAACGATAAACTACATCCGCGTCCTGGGTATGACGATAAACTACATCCGCGTCCTGGGTAAGACGATAAACTACATCCGCGTCCTGGGTAAGACGATAAAATTCATCCGCGTTCTGGGGAAAACGATAAACTACATCCGCGTCCTGGGTAAATCGATAAATACCTCCAACAGTAAGGCCGCTGATCAGGAGGTTTTGAGGAACATGGAACCACCTCTTAATTGCTGGTGTTCCCACGTACACCCTGACTCGGGGTGGTAGCAGCGGTTAGGGTCCCAGCTATGGGTAAATCGTTAACACCGAAAATTGTGTAAAAATAGGTTTTAATACCAGAAATACTTTGAAATAAAAAAATTATTACAGGCAATAATATTTGAATGAAAATTGTCAGCAATACTTTAAAAAAAAATCCATCAATACAAACAGTTGTACATTCTTTGAAAAAAATATGATAAGCTATAGATTTCTTCAAGGAAAAATATTCCCAGAAATAGATTTTTGAAGAAAAATATATTACCATATATAAAAATAAAAATTTTGTCGGCAGTAAATAACCCATTGAGGTTGATATGCCGTAAAACAAAACAAACCAAACCAAACTTGCATTAAGTAAAATCGACGATCCAAGTTCAAATTCTGGCTTCGTCTGCTGCGGTCACTTCACATTTTCACATCTCTTAGGAGATCCATTAATCTGCTTATTCTCCCCCCTCTGGGTTAAATAGAGGAAGGGAAGTGTACATATAGACTTGAGTAGCCGGCAGTACTGGATAAAGACACCTCTGAGTTCTAAACTGGGCTCTCCATATAAATAACGTATAGCTGGTCACTCGTATACCCGTCTACTAGCTAATCCCTATTACAGACGCTTGCTCGGGCATTTGTGCTTATTCAACACCCACAGAGCACATACACTGCAACTATGCTGAGCAGACCTTTCTGGGAAAGAGCGTGTTATCTAGTGTGATCAACAATTTGAACAAGGCCAGCACACTTAATCCCTCGGCCACGATGACTTGTGACGTCGCAAGGCTTGGGTCAACCCGTGGTATGGTTTTCAGGCAGTGTCCAAGATGCTGTCCCGCACGCTGACAAATCGACCACGGTGAGATTTGAACCCGGTCAGAATGCGAACGTTCTAACCAATCTGTCACGTGCCCATATTATAAATAAAGGTAATAATAAATAAAAGGAAGCTGTGGAGAGCCATAAACTTCTACGTCCTGAAGGGAGATGTAATTCTGTCTTAAATTAATTCATGCCGGGTGTTCCATGAAGTGAACGAGAAAGAGTAGACTTTATTAAGAAGAAAGGATAACAAAAGACCAGGGTTCAGAAAGACAGAAAATGGCGACAGGCATTGCATTTAAAATGTTGAAGATAGTAGTTGGCAGCGAAGCTTGAAATCGGAAGAGAGTTCCCCAAGTGAGAAGTGCGAGAAAAGAAACTGTTAGAGTATCAGTAGCGGTAGCCTCTAGCTAGTTCAGCAGTAAAATGGTGGGTTCCTTGTTGCCAATCTAGTAGCACGCTTACATTTACGCAGTCGAGGGATTACCGGCCTGCACACTCGAGAAAACTTGAAAAAGAAAATGTGCCCACAGACAGGATTCGAACCTGCGCCCCACTTACCTGGAAAAAAAGCATCGTCTTATCCGTCAAGCAAGCTACTATACGCCTGAAAACACATTCACCGGTTCAGACTTTCTTTTTATATTTGCTCAGTTTCTAAAGAAATAATGGATTTATTTTATTTTTAAGCAGTGTTTGTTTCGGCCTACGAACGCAAGAGAACTTAATGAAGAAAAGGGCGATGCAGGTTTAATCCCAATCGAGTTTGTTAGTTTCACTTACGCACAAATACTCTTGGGAAAGGTATGAATCCATCGCTTCTCCCCCCAAGCTATGGGTTGAATAGCAGGACAGACTGGGTTCTTTATCTTTGCTTCGCAATCAGTCTACCGGAGAAAGAAATGGCAACCTACTGCGGGAGAAATAATCATGCGTACACACTCATTCTCCGACTCTCTTCTTTGCTCACTCCTCCACCCCTCTCTCTCTCATACGTACACACTCATCCTCCGACTCTCTTCTTTGCTCACTCCTCCACCTCTCTCTCTCTCATGCGTACACACTCATCCTCCGACTCTCTTCTTTGCTCACTCCTCCACCCCTCTCTCTCTCATACGTACACACTCATCCTCCGACTCTCTTCTTTGCTCACTCCTCCACCTTTCTCTCTCTCACATGCGTACACACTCATCCTCCGACTCTCTTCTTTGCTCACTCCTCCACCTCTCTCTCTCTCATACGTACACGCCCATCCTCCGACTCTCCTCTTTGCTCATTCCTCCACCTCTCTCTCTCTCTCTCTCTCTCTCTCTCTCATGCGTACACACTAATCCTCACATTCTCTTTTCTGTCACTTTTGATGTCTCTTTTTCTCTGTCACGCATAGATACGCATCCGCTCACTATCTTTTCTGTCTCTATTCATATCTCTTTTTCTCTCTCTCTCACGCATGCAGACTCATCCCCCTCACGATCTTTTCCTGCTTCTTTTTCATCTCTCTTGCGTGTATGTTAGTGTGTGTGTGTGAATTTTAGAAAGTGAAAGAAAAAAAAGAAAGAAGGTGGATACATGTAATCACGAAGAGTTCTAAATATGTGCAGATTATCACTACTTTCGTCCGTACACAGTTCTCTCTCTTGCCGATATATATATATATATATATATATATATATATATATATATATATATATATATATATATATATATATATATATATATATATATATATATGTGGGGTGTAGAGAGAAAGAGAAAGAGAGAGAGAGAGAGAGAGAGACTATATGTACATATGTGTGTGTGCGCGCCTGTGTATGTATGTATGTATGTGTAACAGGTGTATGCATTTATTTCGTCCATCAAACGGGCGTCGCTTTATCGGATGGAATCTTCTTTTTTGCACAGAAAGAACTGAGGAAATGATAATAGCCACCTTGAGGAAAGTCCGGACGAGTTAATGCAAAAAGCAAGAGATTTATTTCCTGGCGGGGTTCTTCGGTTTCATTTTTATTGCTAATTCTAGAAGCACGTGAAAGAAAGAAAGAAAGAAACAAACAAACAAAATAATGGCGGAAGGTATACACAGAAAGGGAGGGTAAAGAAAGAAAGAAAGAAGGAAGGAAGGAAGGAAGGAAGGAAGGAAGGTATAGGAAGAAAGAAGGAAATAAATAAAGAAGGAAGGAAGGAAAGGAGGAACGTATAGACAGAAAAGAAGAGTAAAGAAAGAAAGAAAGAAAGAAAGAAGAAATGAAGGAAGGAAGGAAGGTATAGACAGAAAAGAAAAATACAGAAAGAGAGAAAAGAAGGAAGGAAGGAAGGATGGTATAGACAGAAAAGAAGAGTAAAGAAAGAAAGAAAGAAAGAAAGAAAGAAGGAAGGTATAGACAGAAGAGAAAGAAAGAAAGAAAGAAAGAAGGAAGGAAGGAAGGAAGGAATAGACAGAAAAGAAGAGTAAAGAAAGAAAGAAAGAAAGAAAGAAAGAAAGAAGGAAGGTATAGACAGAAGAGAAAGAAAGAAGGAAGGAAGGAAGGAAGGAAGGAAGGAAGGAATAGACAGAAAAGAAGAGTAAAGAAAGAAAGAAAGAAAGAAGGTATAGACAGAAGAGAAAGAAAGAATGAATGAAAGAAGGAAGGAAGGAATAGGCAGAAAAGAGTAGAGAAAGAAAGAAAGAAAGAAAGAAAGAAAAGGAATGCCTATAAAGAAAGGGAAGTGAAAGATTGAAAGAAAGAAAGAGGGAAAGAGAAATACGAGTCGTAGAGGTTGCATTAATAATCTAGAAAGAAGGTTTGTGCGTTGGAATCAATAATAGAAAATATTAAACAAAACTGAATCCATGTATGCAACACATTTTTTATTTGAATTCTTTTTATTTTAAGTCTATTTGACTTTATTTAAGTTTAATTTTTTTAATTTATTTTTCTTTTATACTTATTGATATTTTACTTTCATTTTTTTTATCTGAAAATAAATTTATTTATCTCAAAAAAATTGATTTATCTCAAATAAATTCCACAGTTCCTGCAGAATTTTCCGTGCATTTTAACACGGCATGAAGCAACTTTGTCGATGAGTGTATATGTATATAGGTGTATATGTATATTTCTGAGACATGTAGTGAACCATGTTGTGTGTGAATGAAAGAAGAGAAGATGAGTTATCTCTAGGTTAAGGCTTCCGCTGGCCGGTCCAGCTACATAAGAATGTTGAAATTTAATGGAGTCCAAAGAAAGCAAAAGAAAACAAACGAGACCGATATATATGTACAAAACAATTATATATTAATACGTGAAATACAAGTAGATTAAAACACGAGTTACAATACATTGAAGACATGAATAAAATGTTACAGTGTCTGTATGGAAAGTTGTGTGTGTTGAGTATAGTTGAATGTCCGTACGGGGTCTATTTGCTTTAGCGTGTTCCCAGAATATGGGAAACGCTGGTTGTGTATAAGAGTTCACATATTGGAAATTTTAAGAGAAAGTTTTATATACCTCGCCTCACGTGCAAGGTTGTGGCCCGCGGCCGAAGTCGAGATAGTTGCTCGCACGTGCGCGTAAGCAGAGAAGAGAGAGAGAAAGAGGCTAAAAGTCAACCAGTATTTATACTCCCGGGAGAGAGAGACCCCTGGTGACGGGTTAAGGAAATGAAGGGGAGCTAACTGCGACAATAGACATATGAGACAGTCGGTAAAGTCGTTGGTTAGATCCAGTGGCAGGACCCAAAGAGTGTGAGTTCAATACCCCGTTAAGGCACTGGAGAACATGGGGCGCAGAATTAAGAGGATATAACTGATAACTGACATCCATTAAACATGGCATGTGGAACTAGAACATTTTAGTGAGTGCAATAAAATGTTCAGTTCGACAATCCAACCACCTGAAGAAGGCCGGAGCGTACAACGGCCGAAACGTTATAATAAATATGGCGACAAAGATGAGGACAATAGTCCGAATAATGTAAATAGTGTACATAATACCTCATCACAAAAATATAGACAGATACAGAAAGGCCATATCCTTGTAATAAATATGGCAAGAAAGATGGGGACAATAGTCCGAATAATGTCAATAGTGTACATATTACCTCATCTCAGAAATATAGACAGATACTGAAAGACCGAAACTTTGTAATAAATGTGGCAAAAAAGATGAGGACAATAGTCCGAATAATGTAAATAGTGTACATAATACCTCATCTCACAAATATAGACAGATACTTAAAGGCCGAAACTTTGTAATAAATATGGCGAAAAAGATGAGGACAATAGACCGAATAATGTAAATAGTGTACATAATACCTCATCTCACAAATATAGACAGATACTTAAAGGCCGAAACTTTGTAATAAATATGGCGACAAAGATGAGGACAATAGTCGGAATACTGTAAATAGGTGTATATATGCGTGTACGCGTATTGGAAGGGACCGTATTGGCTGATTACCTTTCTTTTTTTTCGTGACAATGCCCAAATGTATGTCCTCTCAGCCTTTCATGGCCATTTTTTTACGAGAATGAAAACTCAGATCAGCGACCCGCAACTAAAGGTGAAAATCCTGCCAAGAAATACATGGCTGATGCGTTATCAGGTAGCGGAACTCTCTTTGTAAAAGGCAGTTAACTAATGTGCCGGGTAACTTTGGTTGGGCATTTGGACCCGTGTGACATCCGCGGGAACTGAAAATCAAACCCAAAATTCCAGTATGGCTCGTCCCTCAGTAGTGAAACTACCTGAGGTAGAAACATCTGCCATAGGAACAACCTCCTAGACAAATAATGAATCTTCAGATCCCCACAACAGCGACAAACCCAATGATGGCTCTGAGAAATCCCCAACTAAACCCACAGCTATTTGTTTAAAAGAATAAAAGTTAAAATGGTCTCGTGAGAAGTACAAACTCGTAATAACAGCATTGCACAAACCTCGGCAAAAATCACTCGCCAAACACACACACACACACACACACACACACACACACACACACACACACACACACACACACACACAGATATTTCTCTAGAGCTCCTGCCTGCGGCTGCTCGGTCTCACGCTGTCTGCTGATCTGAGATGGAACAAATACATCGAGTCAGTTGCATCAGCCACCGCAAAGAAAGTTGGTTCTCTGTGCTGAGCCAGGAAATTTTTCTCAAGTCTATAAATCGACCATTCACCCTTGCATGGAGTATTGCTGCCATATATGGTCTGGGGACCCTGCTGTTTGCCTCGGGGTTATTGATAAGATCCAGAGGCGGATAAGCAACGTGATTGGCCCTGATCTGTCATCTCGTCTGCAGTCGCTCTCTCACAGACGCGATGTTGCCTCGCTCTGCCTTTTTTACAAGTACTTCCACGGTAATTGCTCTGAGGAGTTGCGTTCGCTTGTCCCTAGGCCTCGTGAATTTAAACGCCCCACCAGACTGGCTTCCCGCTCCCACCCCTACACCGTGGAAACTGTTAGATGTAGACGTCTTTTCTACTCCAATAGCTTCATGTCTCGCACATCTCGCCTATGGAACTCCCTTCCCTATTGCTGTTTCCCTGACAAATACAATCTCCAACGGTTTAAGTGTAGCGTCAATCGACATCTCCAATTGCCTTGATCTATCCACTTCCCTTCTTGTTGTGGTAGGATCCACCTAATTTGCATAGCGGAGTACCGACGATATAAATATGGTTGGTACCGGAAGACAGGGAGGCAAATCAAGAGATCCAACTAGAGACTCTGCCCGACTGCGACTTAGTCAACACATTCTCCAGGAACGGTCTTCCCAGGAATATACAAAAGACTATATGTAAATATTGTGTACACTTTCTTGTTTCAATACATTTTATTCTAACTACATTTTGTATTTGCATTATTATTCCATGCATTAGTCAAGTTTCAACACTTCTCCACATCCTTTCATTTTTCCTTCCTATCTGCTCTCGCTCCGGATCTTTTGTGGCCCCCTTGCCTTGATCGACCCACTGTCTTTCTCTTTCTCCACATCCCCTCCCTTGCCACTCCTATCTGCTCTACCTCCAACCCTTCTTTAACCCCTTGCGTGATAGTGGCCTCCGGCCTTGCTTGGGGTGATATGATTTAAAAAAAAAATATATATATATGTATATATATATATATATCCAAGTATAGGATTGGTGTATAGAGAATAATTTCCAATAAGCAAAAAAAACTATTCTTAAAAGAGTGCTCAATACAGAGTAGAGCAAATATAATTTATTCGAAAATTATTATATAAATATGTTATAAAATCACTAGAAAAATAGCCATTTTGTTTCAAAACTTCTGGTGTTTTATCAGGTGATAGTGTTGAATGTAGAATAAAGAGTTTTAAAGCGTTTATATATATATATATATATATATATATATATCTATATATATATATATATATATATATATATATATATATATATATATATATATATATATATATATATATGAAGATAACGTTTAAATTCAGAAAAGTTGGAAAGGCGTGATGTTACAAACTCACAATCCTGCAATAAAACGAATTATTCTACGGAAATCAAGTATAATATATTCCAATAACCAAAAAATACTATTCTTAAAAGAGTGCTATAAACTATATATATATATATATATATATATATATATATATATATATATATATATATATATGAAGATAACGTTTAAAGTTCAGAAAAGTTGGAAATGTGTGATGTTACAAACTCACAATCCTGCAATAAAACGAATTATTCTCCGGAAAACAAGAATAGTATGCAAGAAGCCAAAGAAATCATGAGACATAAAATATTGAAATGGAGGAAGGAGAACAACACCGAAAATTAAATCCAACAAAGCAGAACCTCAAATCTATTAAACTCTACAATGCAGCACTCAAATTAATTCTGGATGAAGTAGACCCACATAGAAGTCTCAACAAAGCAATATACGCATCAGTAACAGCAACAACTAGAAAAATTAAACATTAGAGTTAAAAAGGGCATTCTCACAGACATAAAAATTCACATTGAAAAAGAAAAATAGAGAAAGAAATTGAACAACTTAAAAGTGAACTGTCATTATTCGATGAATTGGCAAGAGAAACAAATTTAATGAATAGAAAAGTCAGAAGAGCAAAAAGAAAATACAAAATACGGAATGGAAATGAAGTCGTATCAGTTAAAGAATAAATAAAGCAAACAATAAAAATGAAGACTCAAAAAATCAGACGATATGAAAAAAGATCAAAATACTATCGACAGAACAAAATCTTTCAATCTGATGCGAAGAAATTTTACAGAGAAATAGGCAAACAAAAAAAAATGAAGTGACAACTCACCCAACAAAGGAAGTGGTTATACAGTTCTGGGAAAAAAATATGGGCTTGCCGAAAAAAACATAACAAAGAATCAGATTGGATTACGCAAGAGAAAAATAAACCAGAACAAACATGGGCGGGAATCACAGAAGAGGATGTTGAATGTGCACTGAAACATGTATACAAAAAATTCCTAATTTTTGGTTCTATTATCTAAATACAGCACAAAAAATCTAGCCAAAGAACTTCCAGAAATGGTCAATGATCCTACTAAAATTCCGGCATTGGTAACCAAAGGAATTACCTTCCCTCTGCCTAAGAATGGTGACACAAATGTCCCCAAAACAACAGACCAATTACATGTCTTCCAACTACTTAAAAACGGTTGACATTATTTATGAAAAAACAGACATATTCATTCTTAGAAAACGATGACAAACTACCTCTTGAACAAAATGTGTGAACACGTTACTTTTACGGATGTAAAGACCAATTACTTATTAATAGGATGATGTTGAAAAACTGCTTCAATACAAAAAAAATCTCAGTCCTGCCTGGATAGATTACCGTAAGGCATTCGATAGTTAACCCCATTCCTGGATCTTAAAGTCTTTAAACATATACAAGGTATCACCTGTCATCGTCAATTTCGTCAAACAAAGTATGTCGAAATGGAAAAGAACGCTTCAACTCAATCATATAAATGGAGTCTATAATTCTGGTGAAACAGAAGAATATTTCAAGGTGACTTTTTGCCTCCCTTACGATTTTTTTAAAATCCCTAAACCAGCGAACTTAACAGTTGTCTGAAAAAACTCCTTTGGTGCCTGTTAAATCAATTATTGCCTATAGTCAACCCGAGCTGAGAACCGTGATGTCTGCCGTCTCACCACCTGCAAGCAACGTGTACAGATTCCCTCTTGATCTTCGTTTTGCGAAGCGAAGCCATGATGATGACTAACAGTGTGTCACTGGGTAGAGGGCTTCGAACACTGAAGTCAAGGGTCAGACAGGAGTGTTCCACCGATGGCAACGTCTCCGTGACCAAATTTGTAGAATATATACGGTTTCAACTGGCGAGGAATGGGGTCCGTTAGGTCTCCATAATAAATATAAATAAATATCTCCCGGGCTTTCAATCCTCATATGCGAAAGCAATAAGTCAGGTTCTCAGATCGACGAATACACTGTGTCAAAGCATTGCAGATAAAGACGTTTATGACCTGTAGCCAGTTTGGCCATCTTCAGGGAATAAAGCTCTTGTTGTTGCCTTTTATTTTCAAAAGATTTAGCGTTGTATTTTGGAACTGAATTATTTATCAATTCATGTTTTGTGAAAAGAAATTCAAAACACAACGCTGAATGTTATGAAAAGAAGCTTTACTTCTTGCCGATTGTCAAAATGGCCGAAAATACTTGAAAAATAAATATTAGGCGAAACCAGATGAATATTCGTCCCGGATATGACGATAAACTACACCAGGCAGAAAGGGTTCTGATCAGGAGGTTAACTGTTGTTTTCATATCCATCAAACCTTGGGTGTCAGCACCTATTAGGATCCTAGCTATGGGCATATAGTTAACCCCACCCCAAATTGGAGTCAAAACACCATGAACATATATAAAAATAGATTTTTACAGTAAAAATACGAACAATACCTTTTGGGAAAAAGAAAAAAAAAATTACCAGCAATAGATTTGACTCTCTACAAAAAAACTTCTTTACAAAAAACACCTCAACGAAACATGATTCACAAAGTGCTTTCTTACAAAGAATATATATTCTGAGTCTGTCTATATTTCTGAGATGAGGTATTATGTACAGTATTTACATTAGTCGGACTATTGTCCTCATCTTTGTCGCCATATTTGACAAATATGGCGACAAAGATGAGGACAATAGTCCGTCTAATGTAAATACTGAATATATATTCTATTGATACGAACCTATCCTTATCTTGTCGGCATTAAGTAACCCACTAAGGTTGATATGTCGTTAGACAAAATAAAAAGGGCTCAATACAGAAGAGATCTTAATATTATTTATTATATGAGATTAAAACAAAAACATGCTAAAACTCGCTACACAATAGCATTCATGTTTCAACACTAAAGTTATGTCTCCTCACGCGATGCTAAATAACTGGTTAGTAAACAATTATTTTTAAATTTCAAAAACTGAATACCCCTTCTCCCGAAAGAAAAGAGAAGAACGAGATAAGAAATCAAAATTAAAATGAAGCTTGTGGTTTTACCCTGATTTAACAATTAGTTGTCAGACCTACGTTAAATTCAAAATTGAGCTAGAAAAAAAGGGGGGGAATTTGAATACATAATAAATTATATGAATAATAATTATATATATATATATATATATATATATATATATATATATATATATATATATATATATATATATATATATATATATATAAACCTTATTTTGAGTGGATATTTATTAATTTCGTCTACTGGCTTCAATATTCCTATTTGAATTTTTGCCGGAGAGTGCATATTTTCTTTAATATGGTTTCTTGAATATTCAGGCCAGCAGACGAAAATAAATATGAAGTTTAATATATAAATGGACCATTTATTATATATATATATATATATATATATATATATATATATATATATATATATATATATATATATATATATATATATATATGTAAGGCAATGCTGCTACTAAGACACAATAAGTTACTGAAAAGAAAGAAAATGAGAAATCTTTATGTCAGATCAGGGCCAATAACATTGCAAATTCTTCTTTGAATTTTGAGTCAACGCGCTAATATTCATGAATGTTTTAAATATGAGTGTGTACGCGCATGCGCGTTTCTGCCTTCACACTTATTAATATGCGAAAAATACTTGCTCGTAAATTCCAGGTGGATACAAAGTCGGGCATCAGTTTGTCGAAGGAAGTCATGGCGCATTACGACGATCAAGCTTCATTGAACAGTGGAAGTTTTTTCTTCCCCATAAAAAGGCAGGTATGTTTATAAAACATCATTTTTGCCTTCGCTCCGGAAGTAGAGAGATACAGAAGTCGGGGAAACGGAAATGAAAATCGACCGAGCGAGCGAGGAACGAATCAACAAAATTAGTCGGAATGAATAAATCAAGCGAAATGAATAAAAAATAAGAATGTCCAAATATCGCGGAAGAACCGATCTGATGAATGGGATTGAAAGCTACTAAATATTTATTTTTGTATTAACGAGTCAAGGATTCTTTGGAATAGCAAAGGATTAAAATTACCTATTATTTAAAAAATGGAGTGTACAAAAAATACACTCCGCCACCAGCCATTAAAACCGTACATTCCAATTTTGAAATTTTCTAAGTTTTCTCAAATATCGCAGCCTGTTATAAAATAACTCCCAAATTTAATTTTATATAATCGTTTCACTTCAAGCAAGGCAATAAAGCCACTAAGCTGCAGAGGCTTACTGAGTTTTAGAGAATACGAGATAAATATGCCATTAAAGGAGAGGAAAAGAAGAACAAGAATTAAAAGGCAGAAGATAACGATTAACAATGCTTGACTTAATTTACATTACTGGGATTGTTATCCTCATCTTCATTGCCATATTCACAACGTTTCGGCCTCTATACCTCTGAGATGACGTATCATGATTACTTGCATTATTTACATTATTTGGACTGTTATCCTCATCTTCATTGCCATATTCACAACGTTTCGGCCTCTATACCTCTGAGATGACGTATTATGATTACTTGCATTATTTACATTATTTGGACTGTTATCCTCATCTTCATTGCCATATTCACAACGTTTCGGCCTCTATACCTCTGAGATGACGTATTATGATTACTTGCATTATTTACATTATTTGGACTGTTATCCTCATCTTCATTGCCATATTCACAACGTTTCGGCCTCTATACCTCTGAGATGACGTATTATGATTACTTGCATTATTTACATTATTTGGACTGTTATCCTCATCTTCATTGCCATATTCACAACGTTTCGGCCTCTATACCTCTGAGATGACGTATTATGATTACTTGCATTATTTACATTATTTGGACTGTTATCCTCATCTTCATTGCCATATTCACAACGTTTCGGCCTCTATACCTCTGAGATGACGTATTATGATTACTTGTATTATTTACATTATTTGGACTGTTATCCTCATCTTCATTGCCATATTCACAACGTTTCGGCCTCTATACCTCTGAGATGACGTATTATGATTACTTCCATTATTTACATTATTTGGACTGTTATCCTCATCTTCATTGCCATATTCACAACGTTTCGGCCTCTATACCTCTGAGATGACGTATTATGATTACTTGCATTATTTACATTATTTGGACTGTTATCCTCATCTTCATTGCCATATTCACAACGTTTCGGCCTCTATACCTCTGAGATGACGTATCATGATTACTTGCATTATTTACATTATTTGGACTGTTATCCTCATCTTCATTGCCATATTCACAACGTTTCGGCCTCTATACCTCTGAGATGACGTATCATGATTACTTGCATTATTTACATTATTTGGACTGTTATCCTCATCTTCATTGCCATATTCACAACGTTTCGGCCTCTATATCTCTGAGATGACGTATTATGATTACTTGCATTATTTACATTATTTGGACTGTTATCCTCATCTTCATTGCCATATTCACAACGTTTCGGCCTCTATACCTCTGAGATGACGTATCATGATTACTTGCATTATTTACATTATTTGGACTGTTATCCTCATCTTCATTGACATATTCACAACGTTTCGGCCTCTATACCTCTGAGATGACGTATTATGATTACTTGCATTATTTACATTATTTGGACTGTTATCCTCATCTTCATTGCCATATTCACAACGTTTCGGCCTCTATACCTCTGAGATGACGTATTATGATTACTTGCATTATTTACATTATTTGGACTGTTATCCTCATCTTCATTGCCATATTCACAACGTTTCGGCCTCTATACCTCTGAGATGACGTATTATGATTACTTGCATTATTTACATTATTTGGACTGTTATCCTCATCTTCATTGCCATATTCACAACGTTTCGGCCTCTATACCTCTGAGATGACGTATCATGATTACTTGCATTATTTACATTATTTGGACTGTTATCCTCATCTTCATTGCCATATTCACAACGTTTCGGCCTCTATACCTCTGAGATGACGTATTATGATTACTTGCATTATTTACATTATTTGGACTGTTATCCTCATCTTCATTGCCATATTCACAACGTTTCGGCCTCTATACCTCTGAGATGACGTATTATGATTACTTGCATTATTTACATTATTTGGACTGTTATCCTCATCTTCATTGCCATATTCACAACGTTTCGGCCTCTATACCTCTGAGATGACGTATTATGATTACTTGCATTATTTACATTATTTGGACTGTTATCCTCATCTTCATTGCCATATTCACAACGTTTCGGCCTCTATATCTCTGAGATGACGTATTATGATTACTTGCATTATTTACATTATTTGGACTGTTATCCTCATCTTCATTGCCATATTCACAACGTTTCGGCCTCTATACCTCTGAGATGACGTATTATGATTACTTGCATTATTTACATTATTTGGACTGTTATCCTCATCTTCATTGCCATATTCACAACGTTTCGGCCTCTATACCTCTGAGATGACGTATCATGATTACTTGCATTATTTACATTATTTGGACTGTTATCCTCATCTTCATTGCCATATTCACAACGTTTCGGCCTCTATATCTCTGAGATGACGTATTATGATTACTTGCATTATTTACATTATTTGGACTGTTATCCTCATCTTCATTGCCATATTCACAACGTTTCGGCCTCTATACCTCTGAGATGACGTATCATGATTACTTGCATTATTTACATTATTTGGACTGTTATCCTCATCTTCATTGCCATATTCACAACGTTTCGGCCTCTAGATCTCTGAGATGACGTATCATGATTACTTGCATTATTTACATTATTTGGACTGTTATTCTCATCTTCATTGCCATATTCACAACGTTTCGGCCTCTATACCTCTGAGATGACGTATTATGATTACTTGCATTATTTACATTATTTGGACTGTTATCCTCATCTTCATTGCCATATTCACAACGTTTCGGCCTCTATACCTCTGAGATGACGTATTATGATTACTTGCATTATTTACATTATTTGGACTGTTATCCTCATCTTCATTGCCATATTCACAACGTTTCGGCCTCTATACCTCTGAGATGACGTATTATGATTACTTGCATTATTTACATTATTTGGACTGTTATCCTCATCTTCATTGCCATATTCACAACGTTTCGGCCTCTATACCTCTGAGATGACGTATTATGATTACTTGCATTATTTACATTATTTGGACTGTTATCCTCATCTTCATTGCCATATTCACAACGTTTCGGCCTCTATACCTCTGAGATGACGTATTATGATTACTCGCATTATTTACATTATTTGGACTGTTATCCTCATCTTCATTGCCATATTCACAACGTTTCGGCCTCTATACCTCTGAGATGACGTATTATGATTACTTGCATTATTTACATTATTTGGACTGTTATCCTCATCTTCATTGCCATATTCACAACGTTTCGGCCTCTATACCTCTGAGATGACGTATTATGATTACTTGCATTATTTACATTATTTGGACTGTTATCCTCATCTTCATTGCCATATTCACAACGTTTCGGCCTCTATACCTCTGAGATGACGTATTATGATTACTTGCATTATTTACATTATTTGGACTGTTATCCTCATCTTCATTGCCATATTCACAACGTTTCGGCCTCTAGATCTCTGAGATGGGGTATTATGATTACTTGCATTATTTACATTATTTGGACTGTTATCCTCATCTTCATTGCCATATTCACAACGTTTCGGCCTCTATACCTCTGAGATGACGTATCATGATTACTTGCATTATTTACATTATTTGGACTGTTATCCTCATCTTCATTGCCATATTCACAACGTTTCGGCCTCTATACCTCTGAGATGACGTATTATGATTACTTGCATTATTTACATTATTTGGACTGTTATCCTCATCTTCATTGCCATATTCACAACGTTTCGGCCTCTAGATCTCTGAGATGACGTATCATGATTACTTGCATTATTTACATTATTTGGACTGTTATCCTCATCTTCATTGCCATATTCACAACGTTTCGGCCTCTATACCTCTGAGATGACGTATCATGATTACTTGCATTATTTACATTATTTGGACTGTTATCCTCATCTTCATTGCCATATTCACAACGTTTCGGCCTCTATACCTCTGAGATGACGTATTATGATTACTTGCATTATTTACATTATTTGGACTGTTATCCTCATCTTCATTGCCATATTCACAACGTTTCGGCCTCTATACCTCTGAGATGACGTATCATGATTACTTGCATTATTTACATTATTTGGACTGTTATCCTCATCTTCATTGCCATATTCACAACGTTTCGGCCTCTATACCTCTGAGATGACGTATCATGATTACTTGCATTATTTACATTATTTGGACTGTTATCCTCATCTTCATTGCCATATTCACAACGTTTCGGCCTCTATACCTCTGAGATGACGTATTATGATTACTTGCATTATTTACATTATTTGGACTGTTATCCTCATCTTCATTGCCATATTCACAACGTTTCGGCCTCTATACCTCTGAGATGACGTATCATGATTACTTGCATTATTTACATTATTTGGACTGTTATCCTCATCTTCATTGCCATATTCACAACGTTTCGGCCTCTATACCTCTGAGATGACGTATCATGATTACTTGCATTATTTACATTATTTGGACTGTTATCCTCATCTTCATTGCCATATTCACAACGTTTCGGCCTCTATACCTCTGAGATGACGTATTATGATTACTTGCATTATTTACATTATTTGGACTGTTATCCTCATCTTCATTGCCATATTCACAACGTTTCGGCCTCTATACCTCTGAGATGACGTATCATGATTACTTGCATTATTTACATTATTTGGACTGTTATTCTCATCTTCATCTTTGATCAAGTGACAGCATAATGAAAAATATCCAAATGTTGGACAGTTTTTATGTTTATTTTCACCCGAAATTAAAGCAACTATACGGAGTTTAGAACGGCTCCTCTAACAAAATTGATATTAATGATAATAAGGTACGTCAAAATAAACATAACACAATTAACATATACTATTGTAACCAAATGGATAATTACAAACATGATGACCCAACAATCAAAACATAGTAGTTAGAAATGTTAAACTCATTAATAATTATAAACAAGTTATGCTCATCATATATCATTAAAAAAATAAAACAATTGAGCTTCTAGTCTCTAATAACGCTACAACCACACAACTAAATCCTCTACAAAATCCAATGTGGCGTATCAATTTAGATGCTCGTTCATAGATTGTATTCTGGTGTTAATAATAAACCCACTATATATACTGGTTTTACTACGACCACGCTTTCCCGTAGACTTACTTGTCACATTTCTGACCTTCGTTCTATTAAACAACATTTCTTAAAATAAACATAATAGTAGACAGATATTAGTTCATAGCCCAACAATACTCACACATACACACAGTAAAAAGAACCTTCAGATATTGGAGACCAACTTGGGAACCTCGAGGCGGTGTAATGCTTAGCAAGCTTGTCACGCTAGAACAATTACGACTGGGTAGTAAGTTAGATCCTCAATGGGTGCCCCATACTTTCGGCCTTGTGCCGCATCTAGGCTTGGAAATTCACTATTGGAGGCCATCTACATGAAAGCAAAGCAACTTACACACCAAAAAATTACATTTCAAAGTAGTCACAACACGTTACACTGCATCTAGACATATGGTTTTGTTGTTAATATTTCCGTCTCTCAGCTGCTACGACGTCATAGAACCTCATCATGAATTTACGACCTGCGTCTGCTATTTCGCGACCGTTATCGTCGCATAGCAATCTTTTATGTCAATATAACAGAATATCATCTTTGATGGTGAACATCTTTGCTAAAATATCCGTATAACCACTCTGAAGATGGCTTATGTGAGCCGAAAGCTTAGATCAAGGAACAGCTTAATGAAAAATATCCACAATATGTTGGACAATTTTTGTTTTTATTTTAATCCGAAATTAAAGCAACTATACGGAGTTAAGAACGGCTCCTGATTAAACATAATATACATTCAATTTCTCTTATATTTAACAATATATATATATATATATATATATATATATATATATATATATATATATATAAGGAGCAGTTGTGTATTTGTAGCCCCATCTTATCCCCAGAGATTACAACTCATTTTTCTCATCCTGATCTGAAGAAGCTGAAAACAACAGACGTTCGGCGAAAGGCGTCGTTTATTATAGCGTTTCCATTTTGTCGCATCATAACCATTTTTGTTTCCTTTTACGTCACACACACACGTTCTAAAACACACACACACACACACACACATAACAACAGACACACTCACATAAAGACACACGCACGTGTATGTGTGTGTCCTCTGTGTGTGTGTGTGTGTGTGTGTGTGTGTGTGTGTGTGTGTGTGTGTGTGTGTGCGTGAGTGGATGTGTGTGTGTCGGTGATGTAAAAGCAAAAAAAAAAACTCGAAAATTTCACGCCACGTGTCATGAGAGATACGTTGTTGACTTGTGCGGAGTTTTCAACGAAGCGTAAAACTGTGGGGAAATAAAAAAAAAGCGGGAACGGGGTGATGGCAGATGGAAGCTAAAATTAGACATAGATGCTATTTTCTCAGAAGCCCGGAAGCCACGGATATCGGCCACAACTTCCCAGCCTGTCTGCCTGAAGCGGAGATGATCGTAAGAACGTGAATGGTGTCAGTTGCGAAATCGGCATTATATTAATACACTTTCTTATGTTTGTGTTTAATTTTATCTCTCTGGCTGGACACACGCGCGCACACACGCATGCACGCACACACTAATGCATATGTTGTCGTTGCTTGGAAATCATCCATGTAAACAAAAACAGACTATCATTATTTTGTCCGTGTATTGTTTAATATATTGTAATGTAATTGTCATCTTTGATAATGGCTTATGTAAGCCGAAAGCTTAGATTGGATTAAAAAATATGTATCAATATTGTGATTTTCTTTCTTCGTTTAATGATAATGTTATTAAGCTTATCAGACGATATGAAAAGAATTTACATAAAATAAATAGACAACACTTGTCTATATTATTTAACGAAACATGCATCAATATATATGTATATTGTGGGTAGTCTATTTTGGCGGATATTTTACCGGAAGTCGTTTATTTGTTTATTTATTTATTTGTGTCAAATTATTTTGCTTGTTTTTATTTAATTTTATTTCTATTTTTTATCTTATATATTTATTTATTGAATTTGGGGGTTGATTGTTGTGGTTTGTTCTGACTATTATTTTGGCGGGAATAGTTTTTAATTTATTTATTTGGATTGATTATCATTATTTGTTTTATTTCTAAAAGGCTTGTTTATCGGTATCGGTTGTTAGTTTATTTATATATTTGGATGTATTTAGATCAATTTATTATACTTGTTGTTATTTATTTGTTACACTGTATATTTTCTCCTTTTGGTTTTCGATTTTTAAGTAACGCAGTATATTATTTTTTATTCATTTTTTTATCGTTATATAACAGTTATTCAAAATTCAACAAATAGCTTTATCTTCCCAAACAAAAACAAAACTATATAAACAAATTTTTATTACGTTAATAAAAACACAGATCAAAATAAAAATAATAAATAAATAAATATATAAGATAAAAAATAAAAATAAAAATAAATAAAAACAAGCAAAATAATTTGACCCAAATAAATAAACAAATAAAAGTCTTCCGGTAAAATAACAGCCATAATAGACAACCCGCAATAAACTGTATAAACAAATTTTTACTACGTTAATAAAAACACTGATCAAAAAAAAAATATAAGATAAAAAATAAAATTAAAATTAAATAAAAACAATCGAAAGAATTTGACACAAATAAATAAATAAACAAATAAACGACTTCCGGTAAAATATCCGCCAAAATAGACTACCCACAATGCACCATTGACCCGTATATATAAATAGCCGAGAAATAGCCTGACGATTGCATCTAGCATGAAACACACTGTGACCTCTAAGTGTTGACTTCTATGTTCACTTTTATATTTACACACGCTCTATCTCTGATATTGAGCACTTCATCCAATAAATATAGCACACTTTAAGACTATATTTATTCATATATATATATATATATATATATATATATATATATATATATATATATATATATATATACCTTCAAAGAAATGCGATATCATAGGTTTGAAATGAACTTTTAAAAAATTAAATCTTTCTTGAATGTTTTATTATATTATTTTAATTTCAAGTTAATAGATTAAATTTCATATTTTCAATAAGGAAAATACTTTGCTGTTTTAAAAAAACTAAAAAAAAGGCCCTCCTTCCTCTTAATTTACATAATTATGGAAGGAAGTTTTTTTGGGTTTTTTTATAAGCATTCACCCCTTGCAAAGTGGGAGTGCTATTAGTACGCCAGGGGTTTTAGAGAGTGAAAATAAGAGAGAAGTCGGGGTATAGCGGTGATAGGAAAAGCTAAAAAAAAACGGGGATCAAGGTATCAGAAGATGTCGATTGACAGTATATTTAAATCTTAGATTATGGTTGTCAGGGAAGCAGTTTGTTTTGTAAGCGTTAAAAATCGTTGATTTTAGCGCCATTTTTAGCCATCTGTCAGTAAAATGTAATGCTCTTTATTAAAAAAAATAAAAGTAAACATTTAAAAATAAAATATACTTTTCTGAATTTTTATTTATAGAATATTAGCTGATTTTAAAATAAAATTGTTTTAAATCATGCAAAGCATGAATGCCATTAATACGCTGGCGGTTACAGGGTGTGGAAGTGAAATAGAAGACTGAGAATAGCGAGAACTGAAGAAAGGACAATATTGAACGGGATTCGAGAAGATTGATGCTGCATTTAAATTTTTGAAAATTGTATTATTATCAGGGAAACAATTAAACGGAAGAGAGTTCCACAGGTAGGAAGTGCAAGAAAAGAAACTCTTGGTGTATAAGTACGAGCAAAGAACTGTCGCCTTTGGCGTTTAATTAATACGATTTGAAACAAATATCTCTTACTTTTAGTTTAAAATAGTGCAGAAATTTATTTTTTAACGCAGAGGTAGACGTTTATTTAAGGCGTTGACAGGTTGCCGGACCATCAGAGATTTATCTAAATTTTTCTACGGAGGTCATATCTGTAAACATTTATTGAGGAATATAACGTGAGTGCCTTTCTTATATAATTTTTAACTAACCCGTAACCTTAAAAATTTAGGAAAATATTCTACGTAATCTAATGTTTTATTGAATTTTAGGTATTTTGGCTTTAAATTTACTATAGTTATTGGTCTTATTTTCTGATAAGGTTGTGTATGGTCGACCGTACGTCATACCAACTGTTCCAATTGAATTACTTAATTATAATTATCAAATCCTCTTAACAATTTCTATCATGTGCATATCATTGCTTGATCCGGCTTCTAATCCTTCAGTTTGAGCGGCTTGGTGATAGTAGTCGTGTCGCCTGGGGGCACAATCCTATGGTTACAGAGAACTTCAGTTGAGTTCCACCACGGAAAATGTGAGCGAGCGGCGCTATATTGAGTCTGATTTGCTACCTCTTCCTCGCCAATGCCCGTTGGAACAGTTGGTATGACGTTTGCTTAATAACTCAACTGTCAGGGTTTCAATTTCTCGGCAGTGGATTATAAACAGACGAGTGCTGCTCCGAAAGTAATTTTACGTAGCATGACAATTTATTTGCCGAAACCGCCATGTGAAATCAAATTTTCTTTTCTTAAGCACCAGCTTCACAAAGGGGGTATTTTGAAATTTGACAGCAGCCAATCGTCACCAGGGGCAAAATTTTTTCTTTCACTCCGATAATCTCGGAATAAAATAATCAAGATTCGAGTAAACATTTCATGTGATGTTCACCATAAGCCGTTTTTTTTTTTAAAAAGACTCAATGAATTACTTAATTAGAATTATCAAACCCTCCTAACAATTTTTATATATATATCCGACATTTTTTATTTTGTTTAAGCGTTATATTTTATAGCTACTCATATTCCAGTAGAATCTCTTTCTTTTTTTTAATTAAATAGTATTTTTTTAATATCTAACTGCATCTACCGGCCTGAACATTCGAGAAATCTTGTGCATTTTTCTCTACAAGATTTCTCGAATAGTCAGACCGGTAGAAGTAGTTGGGTAAAAATTGTCTAATTAAAAAAAAAACAAAAAAAACAGGGCATCTACTCGAATATGAGTATAGATAAAAAATAAAGTTTAACCAAAATATATTAAAAATAATATATAGAAAAAACTAGAAGGAACTAAAAGCTAACATACACTTAACACAAACATCCCATTTCCAGCAACGAATAAAACTGTCAAAACGACCCAAATGAGACCTATGAATGAGAACTACAGGTAAAGTTCACATTTTTCAGAAGCAGTCATTCACTCCTGTAGTTCACTGCAATTAACAAACAGGATTTTTTTTCTCCTGGTGATGGCCATTGTG
>OZ038500.1:14920719-14923219 GCA_964036315.1 Acanthosepion esculentum | reverse complement strand
TGCCTTTAACAAACTGATTCGGTAGTTTGACTTGTAATTAATAAATCAGTTATTTTGGTTTTTAATTCCATAATTCGACGACCGGCATTAACGCTTATCTTTTATCTGTTATCTTCATCTTCATTGCCATATTCACAATGTTTCGGCCGTTGTACGCTCCGGCCTTCTTGCGATTTCGAATCGAACACTTTATTTCATCCACCGGAATAGATTGTTGCACTTCCACGTGCCATGCCTCTTGCGGATGTCTCAGTCATTCTCAAGGACACATGGCCCAGTGGATAAAGACGTTGGTTAGATCCAGTGACTAGACTAGAGTTGTGAGTTCATTACCAGGCCACAGCAGTTGGGAATCAAAACTTGGAGAGTTGGGTTAAAGGGAAATAAAACCGTTTCTTCGTGCGAAGCACTGATCTGTGAAACAGACTCCCTAGAGGGTGTTTCCCCAACCACTACAATCTTGATCTGTTCAAGTCAACCGCTATCCCATCCGCATAGGCTGCCTCATAATGTAACCCTCTACTTGCTCCTTCCATAGAATTCTCTTTATTCTTCTTTTTTTTGGAGGGGGGGTCGCTAGATCAGTGGTGGTTCCCCAAATTATTTTCCACCATCCAACCTCTCTTTCAAAGGCGGGGTGTGCCAAGGGTAAGGGTAACGAATTAGACTCGATATAGCGCCCTTCGATCACTATTCCGTGGTGGAACTCATCCGATTTTCCCTTACCCATAGGACCGTTCCCCCACGTGCCACGACTATCTCCCCAAGCCACGACTACTCCCCACCAAGCTGCTCCATCGAGAACATTAAAAGTAATCTCTATAGTGATCCGAATAGAGAAATAGTATAGTGAATAGAGTAGAGAATAGCGCTCCGTATAGTAATAGAAGATAGAGTAGAAATGGCGATCCGTATCGTATAGAGGATAGACTAGAAATGCGACCTGTATAGTATAGAGGATAGACTAGGAATAGCGATAATTTAGACGTCACGCGACTTCCTATATATGCGTTTCCTCTATGGTCAGGTGATCCACTTAATTCAATAATGGGATCGCCTGTGTTTGCTCACTGGCGATCTATGTTCAAACTCAAGTGTCGGTAGCAGTGACACTTTATTCCTATATAACATATTTATAGCGAATAAAATTAGTGGAAGGGAGAAAGCGCTTTGTAAATCACATTGCATATTTATAAATCTACCATTTCGACGTACATTGAATACGGCTGCCATATCTGGTCTGGTGCTATATATCTGGAGATTCTTGACAAAATCGAAAGAAGGGTAATGCAATCGATCCTGATCAAGTATTCCGACTTCAGACACTTTCTCACCGCCGTAACGTGGCCTCCCTCTGTCTTTTCTGCAAACATTTTTTATGGCAATTGTTTTAATAAGCTTTACTCCGTGTTGCCCTAATTGAATTAATTTAAGCGTGCTACTAGATTGCAACAGGGTCTCAGCGTTTTACTGTTGAACGTGCTAGATGCTTATAATTTGATAAACCTTTAGTTTTTGTGTGGAGGGGGGGGCTGTTGTAAAACGTGTAATGTATATAATGATTATATACGTACATTTTATATGTTCCAAATGTTGTAATATCCCTGTGGGTGGAAGTGGGTACAATATCCCAGTGTCTATAAAATGCTTCCATGACATGTGTTTGGAATACATGTTTAATGTAGTTTGAATGTAGCAATCCGACGTAGTAAGTAATTTGTCCAATGTAACAGCACCAATATCTCGTAGCACCTATTCAGGAATTCTTAAGGACTTCCTTATCAGAGGTTGGCAGTGGATATTTGGAAAGAATAGGAAAACGTACTTTTTGCAGGTCTCCTCATCTGACAGGTTAGCAGTAGATCTTTCGAAAAAGAAAACAAAATGGCCGCCTTTATACACATCGGGTCGAATATCTCTAGTCTTGTGATTGGTTAACCTTCTATGGGTGTACTATAAAATGAGTCAGCTCATTTTGGTTTGCTCACTAGTATACAAAATAATCTAACAGTGTTATATACCATACTTATGAACATTAATGAGTATGTCCTAATCCTCATAAATACTATTGGACACTATTGTAAGGGGGTAATAAGTAGTCCACCACTAGCAGTGGTTTCCCTACTTTACGCCGCTGGCGAGTATTGTATTTTGTTGATGTTATAAAAATGAACATTTCATTTCCAACCTCCGGTTTGGTTATTCCTCATTCAGTAACCCATTACAGGTTTTACATCAGCACGCATCTGTCAGCGTGGGAAGCTCTTGCTTCGGGCAGAGACCTACTCGGATAAGGCTATGCTGTAGGGCAGAGTCTCACACGGGGAAGTAGACAGATACCCGATCAAGCGTATGCGGGGTCTACGTGCAATTTTTTACCGGAGCCAATGGGCTCGGATTTCCCCAAAGTAAATTTGGCCTTGTGCCGCATCCTATCTCGTGGGAAAGCAGGTAAATATCGTAATATGCTGTCTAAGTAGTCGACCACTAGCAGTGGTTT
>OZ038500.1:14828219-14915719 GCA_964036315.1 Acanthosepion esculentum | reverse complement strand
AAAATATTACCAGCTATACTTTGAAGGGTAAAAATTATTACCAGTAATCCTTTTTTGAAGGAAAAAATATTAACAACTATACTTTGAAGGATAAAAATTATTACCAGTAATACATTTTTGAAGGAAAAAATATTACCAGCTATACTATGAAGGGTAAACAATTTTACCGGTAATACTTTTTTGAAGAAAAAAATTTCCTGCTATACTTTGAAGGGTAAAAATTATTACCAGTAATCCTTTTTTGAAGGAAAAAATATTAACAGCTATACTTTGAAGCTAAAAATTATTACCAGTAATCCTTTTTTGAAGAAAAAATATTACCAGCTATACTTTGAAGGGTAAAAATTATTACCAGTAATCCTTTTTTCAAGGAAAAAATATTAACAACTATACTTCCAAGGATAAAAATTATTACCAGTAATCCTTTTTTGAAGGAAAAAATATTACCAGCTATACTATGAAGGGTAAACAATTTTACCGGTAATACTTTTTTGAAGAAAAAAAATTACCAGCTATACTTTGAAGGGTAAAAATTATTACCAGTAATCCTTTTTTGAAGGAAAAAAATATTACCAGCTATTCTTTGAAGGGTAAAAATTATTACCAGTAATACTCTTTTGAAAGAAAAAATATTACCAGCTATACTTTGAAGGGTAAAAATTATTACCAGTAATCCTTTTTTGAAGGAAAAAATATTAACAACTATACTTTGAAGGATAAAAATTATTACCAGTAATCCTTTTTTGAAGAAAAAATATTACCAGCTATACTATGAAGGGTAAAAATTTTACCAGTAATACTTTTTTGAAGGAAAAATATTACCAGCTATACTATGAAGGGTAAAAAATTTTACCAGTAATATTTTTTGAAGGAAAAAATATCAGCAGCAATACATTTCTGAAAAAAAATATTACTAGCAATAGAAATATTGTCGGCATTAAATAACCTATTGAGGTTGATATACCGTAAAACAGAACAGACTAAAGCAAGCCATCCTTCCCATTAAAAAATAACTCAAGCATTGAAAGCGCGTTTTGAAATTATTTTTTTACTAGTTCTTCGCCTTATAAATTTATGAAACACGGGTAAATTTGTCATGCATTGTAATTTTACATCCGTTTAATTTGTTCGGTGCGTAAACGGAAATTTAATTTTCTTACAAGCCGTCTGTCAAGTAAAAACCCTTTTGAGAAGCTCAGATCTACATGAGATGCTTGCAAATCCGACGGCCTCTTATCCTGGCTTCTAATTGAAACCTGACTTTCTCTCATGGCAACAACCGGTCTTTCGTTTATTTTTCTCATCCTACGACACTCAGCGATTCTTTGCCGGGCTTGCCAATTTAATTCACTTTCGCGGGCCTATTAAATAAATCGCCACTGACCGACGCGCTAACGATGACACAGACCTTTGGTAATCCCTGGGCAAACATTCAGCTGACTGTCGACCAAATATCCGGCTTTAAAGAAGAAAGAACGAAATAAACCAATCTTCGACGTCTGTTTGGTGAATTTACGTTTTCCTTGCATACCTTATTCTCTTTCCGTTTTAACTTCTAAAAACTTATTGAAATCTAAGCAAATATACCAGTCATTCAACTGACGTAAACGTACACACAGAGCCGGTGAAAGGGTCTTCTGATCTCCACCCCCAGTCTATGATACGGAGCCCCCCACTCTACAACATCAGAATTTTCATACGCTTATAATTATATAAAATACAGATTTTATTGTAACCTAATTATGTACCGTAATCGTTCATATGCAATATCGGTGAACAATTCAATTAGAAAAATTGAAAATAAATACAATGTTTCTTAAAATACAAATTAGAGACATGTCATAATAGATCATTCTTGGATACTTCGACGTTGTGTAATGATTAGCAAGCTTGTTTCGTTTTATCAATCACGACTGAATAGTGTGTTCGATCATCACCGGGCGTCCCATACCTCCTTCCCGAATCTACATCTCAATTTTCATAAGGTAGTATTCATATAAAATAAAAATTTGATTGTAACCTAATTATGTACAATAATGAATCATATGCAATACAGGTGAACAATTCAACTAGAAAAACTGCAAATAAATCCAATGTATCTAAATACAAATTAGAGACGTATAATAATAAATGATTCCATCTTTTTAAAGACTTAGCAAAACAAATTCACGCATTTGGTCGAACAAAAAATTATATTATATACCCCCTCTACACTATTACATCTCAATTTTCATAAGTTGCTATTCATATAAAATACACATTTTTATTGTAACCTAATTATGTACAATAATATATCATATGCAATATAGGTGAACAATTCAACTAGAAAAATTGTAAATAAATCCAATGTATCTAAATACAAATTAGAGACATGTCATCATCGATCATTCCTTCTTAAATAAATCAACAATATTTGGCGGCAATTTTTAACACCAACTTGAGATTTTCTTTGTTAAAAAGTTGAATAATTTTAACACATTCATTATTGTAGATAAAAATTGTGAATTTTATACAGTGCTTTTCTTCGAGACTTAACATGTGCAAAACACATTCGCGAATTTGGACAAACATAAGAATGATACCCCCCTCCACTCGACTAGATCTCAAATTTCATAAGGTAACATTCACATAAAATACAAATTTTATTGTAACCTGATTATGTACAATAATGGATCATATGCAAAGTGAACAATTCAACTAGACAAATTGAAAATAAATCCAATGTATGTAAACACAAATTAGAGACATGTCGCAATAGATCATCCAATCTGAAATAAATCAACAATGTTTTGCAGCAATTTTTAATGTCAACTTGACATTTTTCTTGTTAAAATGTTGAAGGACTTTAATACATTCAACTTTCTGGATAACAAACAGTCAATTGTATGTGGTGGGTTTTGCTTTTTTAAACTTAGCATGAGAAAAAAATTCACGGATTTGGACGAAAAAAAAATCACGGATTTGGGAGAAAAAAAAAATTCACGGATTTGGACGAAAAAAAAATCACGGATTTGGAAGAAAACAAAAATTCACTGATTTGGACGAAAAAAAATAATTGACAGATTTGGACGAAGAATATACACGGATTTGGAGGAAAAAAATTCACGGATTTGGAGGAAAACAAAAATTCACGGATTAGGACGAAAAAAAAAATCACGGATTTGGACGAAAACAAAAGTTCACTGATTTGGACGAAAAAAAAAAATTCACGGATTTGGAGGAAAACAAAAATTCCCGGATTTGGAGGAAAACAAAAATTCCCGGATTTGGACGAAAAAAAATTCACGGATTTTGACGAAAAAAAAATCACGGATTTGGACGAAAACAAAAGTTCATTGATTTGGACGAAAAAAAATTGATGGATTTGGACGAAAAAAAAATCACGGGTTTGGACGAAAACAAAAGTTCACTGATTTGGACGAAAAAAAAAATTCACGGATTTGGACGAAAAAAAAAATTCACGGATATGGACGAAAAAAAAATTCACGGATTTGGACGAACAATATTCACGGATTTGGAAGAAAAAAATTCACGGATTTAGAGGAAAACAAAAATTCACGGATTTGGACGAAAAAATTCACGGATTTGGAGGAAAACAAAAATTCACGGATTTGGACGAAAAAATTCACGGATTTGGACGAAAACAAAAATTCACGGATTTGGACGAAAAAAAAAGCCACCAGAATGACGTCAAAATCATGGAAAATCTTTATCCTTTAATAGTTGTGCTTAATTTGTAACATATAAATATAGGTGGAAAAAAACATTATTGATAAAATAGCGAGTGTCACAAAGCACTCCACAGGGTTCCTTATCAGACTTTCCCCTCACCCCAATCGAGAGGTTATGGGGTAATACGCACCGGCCATATATACACAGAATTCACTTTCAAGCAATGTTGGTGTTACTTAAGTATGTGATATACGTGTGTGGTTCGTCCATGGCTCTCTACAACTTCCGACATTACTGAATTAGTTTGATCCGCTTGAAAAAAAATAGTGGACATTTTTGGCAGATTGACAAACTTTAGACCTGCCTTAGGCCATGAAAGTCTTTAGAATAAATAATATGATAATATTCATAATTTTTTTTTACTGATCACTGTATATCTGGTTTGTTGATTTTGCTTAGCGGCATATCAACACCTCTATGGGTTATTTAATGACGAAATCTAAATATTTTGAACACAATTTTATGGCTTCAACTAAAGATAAAATTTATTGTTAGTCATTTTGCTAGAAAATATTGTTGGTAATTCTACTATAAAATGTATTGCTGGCCTTTAAAATTGTATTGTTTACTATAAATAGGTATTGTTGGTAATTTTCTTATATGAAAATATATTGCTAGTATTTTTACTATGAAAATGTTATCTTTATACTTTCATAGTATTTTTTTGTATAGGGGTTCACTATTTTAACCGGAGTAGATTGTTCTAGTTCAACATGCCATGCCTCTTCTGGAAGTCACAGTTATTTCCCTTTAATTCAACTCTCCATTTTTTGGTTCACCACTGCTGTGGCCTGTTATTGAACTCACAACTCTTTGTGTCTAGTCACTGAATCTAACCAGCCTCTTTATCCCCTGTTCCATGTGGCTACAACGTTGAACGAAACAAAGGTTCCGTTCAAAATTTCAATCACTTGAAGAAGGCCGGAGTGTACAACGGCCGAAACGTTGTGACTACGGCAATGAAGCTGAGGATAACCGTCCAAATGATGTAAATAATGCAAGTAATCATAATACCTCATCTCATAGATATAGACAGATATTGAAGAAAAAATTCCAATCACCTAAAGAAGGCCGGAGCGTACAACGGCCGAAATGTTGTGACTATGGCAATAAAGACGTGGATAACAGTCCGAATAATGAAAATAATGCAAGTAATCATAATAACTCATCTCAGAGATATAGACAGATATTCGGAAGGTATTCTTTCTTTTTATGCGCCATGTCCTTTCAGGACGTGGGCGATCATGGCTCTCCACCCCCCTCTATCCCTTGCAGCTCTCAAGAAGTTCCTTCCCTCTGCTTCCTCCCCCAGAACACGTTCTGTCATCCACTTGCTTAAGCCCTCTAGGCATGTCATGCGTTGTTTTCCCTTGTCTCTCTTTCCGTCTATTTGACCCGTGAGTATCAGATTCTCCAGGCCCTCCTTCCTCATTATGTATACCAGAAACTTCAGCTGCCTCTTCCTGATATTAAAAATAAGCCTCCTCCTTGTTTGCAACATCTCTAAGATCTTATCGTTGTTCACACGCTCGGTCCATGATATCCTTAGCATCCTTCTGTAGAACTATATCTCTGTCGCCTCGAGTCTCTTCTTCATCTTTGAATTATGGGAGAGTACTTTTGAAGCGATTCCCGGATGTTCAAATCACGTGATACTCACGGGTTTAAAATGACATCCCACATTCTTTAATAAGTAAGCGTCATCTAATATCTTCCCGTAAAAAATGCTATGAAGTTAGGTCGGAAGCCCCCATGTATACTAGAAAGAGTGATAACAGTAACACCTACAACGAGGAAAGAGGGCTGAGAGAATTTGACACTCAGAGGACATGTTGAAGGCAAGAGAGCAGAAGGAAACAGAGAGTAACCTGCCTAACGAACTGGATAGCTCAACAAGGAATGTTTCCACCAAATATTTACGACTGTAATTATATCGTTGTACATGTTTGGTTGAAAAATTCTTCGTTGTAAGATTAAAATTTCAATTTCCTTCATTACAACATGCGACTGTTTCGATTTGTTTAGAATCTAAGTGATAAACAAACTTTCCGCCTGTGTTTAACAACATAATCTATAATTTGACTTATCTCCGGTGGTTTCGATAGAGTTTGTTTTTATTTTTTATATTTAATTAAAATTCACTTCGATATATATATATATATATATATATATATATATGAACAGTTGATATGACGTTTGCTTGATAACCTAACTGTCCGGGTTTCATTTCTCGGTAGTGGATGCGCACTGCTGATGAGTCCCAAATATAGGACGAAACGGCCGTCCAGTGCTTTCTGCATTCTGTTGAGGTTTCTTTCAGACTCAATGAATTACTTAATTATATATATATATATATATATATATATATATATATATATATATATATATATATATATATATATGATTATAAACAGACGAGTGCTGCTCCGAAAGTAATTTTACGTAGCATGACAATTTATTTGCCGGTACCGCCATGTGAAATCAAATTTTCTTTTCTTAAGCACCAGCTTCACAAAGGGGGTATTTTGAAATTTGACAGCAGCCAATCGTCACCAGGGGCAAAATTTTTGCTTTCACACCGATAATCTCGGAACAAAATAATCAAGATTCGAGTAAACATTTCATGTGATGTTCACCATAAGCCGTTTTTTTTTAAAAAAAAAAAGGCTAAGCATGGTGCTGAGAAACGGAAAAATGTCTATAGAAACAAAGAAGAGCATTGGATTGCTATGGGATATTCGTCCTCTCACATGACAGAGAATGTTGGTCCATCTCCCTATATAGGTAAAAAGAAATTGGAGGCTCCAGAAATATTGTTATAAAGAAGGATACTGATAATTCCATAGACGAAGCAAGTAAACAAGGATGTTTGGTTTGCTTTGTTTTACGGCATATCAATCTTAATGGGTTATTTAATGCCGACAAGATATTTATTGCTGGTAATATTTCTATCAAAAAGGATTGTGGGTAATTTTTTTTCCAAAAAATTATTGCTGG
Source organism: Acanthosepion esculentum (assembly GCA_964036315.1). Classification (NCBI taxonomy): domain Eukaryota; kingdom Metazoa; phylum Mollusca; class Cephalopoda; order Sepiida; family Sepiidae; genus Acanthosepion; species Acanthosepion esculentum. The sequence goes on along the minus strand of OZ038500.1, from coordinate 14,908,990 downwards.
TAATAATTTTTATTCAAACGTAGTGCCGAAACATGTAAACAATTGTGTAGCGATTTCAACATGTTTTTGTTCTAATATCTATAATAAAATAATATATTGCTCAAATTTATATATATATATATATATATATATATATATATATATATATATATATATATATATATATATATATATATATATTTGTGTATTTAGGCAGCAATCCTTCTTTCAAGCACATTTCATTATTAGATCGCACGAGAAATTATATAAAAAACTATATAAAAGCACCTTGTCAGTCGTTTTTAATATATATATATATATATATATATATATATATATATATATATATATATATATATTGAACAATAAAAAATATTAAAAATTAAAATCTTCAGACACACTGGGTTGTATATTAATATTCCTTCGTTTTTATTATTATTTCATTTAGATTCCTCAAATAGTTTCGGCCAACATGGCCATCATCAGGAGAAAAATAATTTTCTGCTTGCTGGTAGCCGTGAACTACAGAAATGAATGTCTTGATAGAGAAAAAATCTATATATAAAATTATATACATATATATATATATATATATATATATATGTGTGTGTGTGTGCGTGTGTGCGTGTGTGTGTAGCGACTTGGCACACGTAAGTTTGATAGGTTTGTGTGCAATATTTGAAGGGGTCTGCTCACCAAATTCTTAATTTCTTTAGTGTTTAGTGAGAATGGTTTAATCTGGCAAATTCTTTATGAGAGGCATAGTTTAGACCTTCTCACTTACGGTACTGTTCCTAACCTTAGGCTATGCCGGAAAGAGCGCTTAGACATAAAATGACACCTGAGTTGGACAGATAATAGCTACGCATTATTATGAGGGCGGGAACAACGTTGTTGCCCGCCAAAACGCCTCATTATAAGATACAATGTAATGAAATAGGTGTATTTGGCAAGCAGGCTTACATGGAAGATAAAAGGAAGGCTTGGTTGAAAAGAAAAAAAATATTGGCTTGGTTAAAAGGACATGCTGTCTCAGTGAAGTGGTGGTCCGTTATAGAAAATTGTACTGTTTGCCTGCAGTCGCTTAGAGGCAGGCTGAGTCCGGAGTTTAGTAACTGTTCTTCCTAAGCTGTGTTTTTGTCTTCAGGGAGGTCTTGAAAAAAAAAAAAAAAGATTGGCAAGCCTGGTCCAGGGGATTTCGATTTTGAAGCAGCATTGTCCTCACAAAATAATAAGGTTCGAGGATTATAACTCGTTCATGATACATATTGCGGGGTCTGGAGCGATTTTTCATAGCACCAACGGGAAGCCAGTGACATGGTAGAATTTTCATATAATTGTGTTGATTTTCCAAGCCTTCTTTTTATCTTCCATATAAGCCTGCTTGCCAAATACACCTATTTCATGACATTCAAGACGATGGAAGCGAAAATTGCACCGCAGCTCATGACGTCACACATGACCACGCGAGAGTGAAAAACGAGAAGTATTAAGTATGGGAAGCCGTTGGTATAAATCAATGGCTTCTGTTACCAATTATAGGCATTTAAGAATATTTGTGGAGATTTCATAGTTTATTTTGTTCAGGTTAGGTTTCAACTGCGGTGCAACTTTCTACATTGTCTATATTATTTAATGAAACATGCATCAATGAAAACATTTTGCCTAAATACACACACAATATATATATATATATATATATATATTGTGTGTATTTAGGCAGCATTTTTTCATTAATACATGTTTCATTAAATAATATAGATAAGTGTTGTCTATATATTTTATGTAAGTTTTTTTCATATAGTCTGATAATCTTAATACCATTATCATTAAATAATGAAAGAAAATCACAATATTGATACATACTTTTCTTTTTTTTTTAATCCAATCTGAGCTTTCGGCTTACATAAGCCATTATCAAAGATGACAATTACACAATATATTTATGCAATACACGAACAAGAAATTGATGATAGTATTATTTGTTTACATGGATGATTTCCAAGCAACGATAAACACGTGCATATAAAACGCTGAAAGCGAAAATCGCACAACAGCTCATGACGTCACACATGACCACGCGAGAGTGAATCCGATGAGTATTGAGTATGGAAAGCCGTTGAATGACTTCTGTTACTAATTATAGGCATTTAAGGATATTTTTAGAGATTTCATAGTTTATTTTCTTCAGGTTAGGTTTCAACTGTTTTATGTATATAGCTTCAAGAATTTTTAGTTTTTGTTTATTGATTTCATGTTTAAGTATAGTTGTGTTTTCGACGAGGATTTTCCGGAATTGTGTATGCGGCCAGGCATGTTGTTTTAAATGCCTAAAAATGTCAGAGTTATCATTCAAATGTAGTGTCAAGCGTCGTGAAAGCGAGTTTGTGGTGTGACCAACATAGATATTATTTAGTTCGTTGGAGATACAATCTCCCAAAGGGCACCTGAATTTGTAAAGTATGTTGTTTTTTTTCAAATCGCTAACCGGGGGAGAAGAATCATTGCGAATAATTGAGTTGGATATTTTAGATTTAGTGTAGTATATAATTAACTTAATTCTTTTGCTAGGATCTGCTAGGATATATATATATCAATTATGTGGTGCGGGTTCAATTTATATTACGCAAATCATACATACGAAAAGCAGATAATGAAGTTAATGATATGGCAAGAATCATCCTCGCAAACAATTTTGTAATAATAAAATACATTAACCTTAAATCCGTTAATGAATGGTATGATCCTTGTTTATAAATTCCGGTTTTAACAGGTCTTTATATATATATATATATATATATATATATATATATATATATATATATATATATATATATATATATGGAGAAAACATTCAATAATAATATAATATGTAGAAATATTCAAATATTCACAGTTGCATTCCACATCACGTGACGTGACGTAAACAAACTTCTGAATACAGTTATTTAATTTATTTCTGACGAAAGATCGGGGCAGATCTGAAATATCAAATATATATATATAAATATAGATAAATACTTTCACAAAAAAACATTCAATTTTTTTAATTTGCAACTTTTCAGTTGTTTCCTCCATATTATGTACATATCAAGAAAGTATACGTGGCTTCTCATTATGCTATATATATATATATATATATATATATATATATATATATATATATATATATATATATATATATATATATATATATATGTATATGTATATATATATATATATATATATATATATATATGTATATATATATGTATATATATATGTATATATATACATACATATATATATATATATATATATATATATATATATATATATATATATATATATATATATATATACACAAATGTAAAAGAACAAAGAGTAAGATTTCAGCGCTCAAAATATTAATTTAAAAAAGGGCTCAATACAAAAGTAGATGAATAAAATAACGGGGGAGGGAGATTAGATAAACTAAGATGGAACAATTTCAACCAATCGTATTACGTCGAATCAGTTTTCTTTTCTTAAATTTCATTTCCTTTTCTTAGCCTTTTTCCTCTTATTTCTCTCTCTCTCTCTCCCCCCCTCTCTCTCTCTCTCTCACTCTCACTCTCAGTTACTAATCACGTAGCTGTCTTTCTTTCTCCACATGTAAATTCCATTTTACCTTTTATGGGAAACTTTCCAATAACGGAAGTGAAAGATGTTCTTCGTTAACCGCATTTCGGAATTTAATTATTTTACTTGCATCATGATTTCCCACCTGATGAAAGCCTAGAACACGATCCATCAATTAAAGTTACACCACTACTAATCATGGGTGTATCATACCCGATTTTGAAAATATCAACAACAAAAAAATTATTAAATATAAATCTTTATTTGAAATATTTTACATGCAGGCACTTCAAACTTTGTACTTTGAGTTAACATTAATAGGAACTGAAAAACATGTTATTTTTAGGTAATAAAATCACGTACTGAAAATTATAATTTAAAATAGGAAAAATTTGCGCTGGGTACTATATACCCATGGTTAGTGTTCTAGGGTTAACATTGAAACAAGATGTACAGTTTTGTAGTGGGTATGTGCATGTTCTAATGTAACACTGCATAATATATATGTATATATATATATATGTATGTATGTGTGTGTGTGTGTGTGTGTGTGTAGTACAGGTAATATTACGTTGGCATATAATCGAAGTTGATCCTAATAATATAAAATATTAAATCTGTAAAAAAAAAAACAGCTCAATGTATTTATTATAACAGAGCATATAAATTACATAACAAGAAATCAAGAATTACATCATAAGAATAGACTATTTCTACCGACGTCCATCGGCTTTACTCAACTTAAAACTTTAAGCAGTTGATAGCGGTTCGGATAGAAAAATCGGAGAGCCGAGTTCGAATTCCAGTCGGAATCCATTACATCCATTTACGTGCTAATACTCTTGGGAAAGGTATTAATCATCTTCTTCACCGTCCAGCTATGGGTAAATAGCAGGACAGAAAGAGTTCTATACCCTTGGATGGCAACCGGTCTAAAAGAAGGACAACTCTGAATTCAAAACCCGCGGAGGGTTGTTGGGGGACCTTGTGGCACATAGTGAACCAAGGTCTCTGTATTCGGCCCCTCAAAAACTGTAGTTGCTTCTGGACAAAACCATAACCAATATAATCAAATCCTATGTATTGCTATCTGGGCTGTCGGTTCCTAGGAACTGAGTTGTTTGACCCTCATACGCCGAATACGACGGGAGATTTAACCATATATATATATATATATATATATATATATATATATATATATATATATATATATATATATAATGAATACAGAATTATTAAAAATCTATCAGATCAGGTTATAATTTATTTTACGGACCTCAACTGTCCATCTCTCCAAACCAGTTTTACTTCTTTTTTTTAAGCTTGTCACCCCAAGCAAGGCTGGAGGCCACTAACACGCAAGGGGTTACAGAAGGTTTGGAGGAAGAGCAGATAGGAGTGGTAGAGGAAAGGATGTGGAGAAAGATAGTGGATCGATCAAGGCAAGGGGGTTACAGAAGATTTGGAGCGAGAGCAGATAGGAATGAATGGGGAAAGGATGTGGAGAAGGGAAGTGGATAGATCAAGGCAACTGGAGATGTCGATTGACGTTACACTTAAATAGTTGGAGATTATATTTGTCAGGGAAACAGGAATAAGGAAGGGAGTTCCACAGGCGAGAGGTGCGAGACATGAAGCTATTGGAGTAGAAGAGACGTCTACATCTAACAGATTCAACAGTGAAGGGGTGGGAACAGGATGCCAGCCTCGTAGGACGCTTAAATTCATGAGGCCTGGGAACCAGTGAAATCAGCTTATCGGAGAATGCAGTTCAATTTATTCAGACGCAGGGAAAAAGATTAGAAGAAAAGGAAAAAGTTTTAATATTAAAGGAGAAAGAAAATCATTTTTTTCTGTTTGTTTTAAGTTTAGACGTGGCTTCCTTCGGTCTTTTCTACAGATATTTGTCATGGCAACTGCTCCGATGGGCTACTTTCACTGGTACCGCAATGTCATGAATTTAAGCGTACTACTACGTTGGCGTGTCAGTCACTCAATTTCACTGTCGAAACAGTTAAATGTAACCGCCTTTTCTACTACAAAATCTTCTCTCGCACTTCCCGACAGTGGAACTCCCTTCCGCTTACTTGCTTCCCTAATATCTATAATCTTCAAATATTTAAATGTAATGTCAATCGACATCTGATGCCTTGAACTTGATATCCGTCCTTCTCTATATCTTTTCCTCAAACACCCCTTTTTACTCTTGCTTTCACTGTCTTTAACCCCTTGCGTACTCGTGGCACTTCCACCTTCTTTGGGGTGAAATGGTTCTTCATTCCTGAACTTTGCCAGATCTAGACTCGTAGAAGAACCAAGAAGAAAATAACTGTTTTCCATAACGAACTAGTTTAAAGCGTCCTTTGACCGATTGCTCCCCGTGGCAAAAAAACTGGTAGCGGCACAAAAATATGGTTTCACAAATAGGAAAAGGGGATGCAGTTTCGTTTATTCATGCTTGAATTTTGCAAATCTATAAGTTTACTATAGTTACCGCGCTTATTTTCTGATAATGTCAAGTCTGGTCATCCGTATACAGAAAATTGGTACTTATATGCACATAAAAAATGTCAAACTTCTTTTAAATATATTGCTGTTTGATGATTTGCAATAAGCTTTTCAATTTATGATTAGTAAAAATAGTTTTCTATTAATAACATCATCTCAAAGGCTGAAATTAATACGGTATTTTAAAAGATTAAAAACTATTTAAAAATAAGTTATTCTTATTAAAAAAATGGAAACAAATATTTTAAAAATTCATTATTCATCGAAAAAATTTTCTTAAGACGATAATGTCCTTGATATATATCATTTATAAAAGCCATTAAAAGCTTTTCTAATTAAATAATGTCTTAATTTTATTGTATTTTTTATGTTACGATTCAGAGTAGATTTTCAGTAAATGAGTTACTGTTTGAAAAAAATTGATGATTTACAATCATTCACCAAGGAGACCTGCTTTGAACTAATATAAATATGAAAGGGGACACAATTTAATTTCTAGAAATTTCATTAATTAAGGTCAGATAACAGATGTAAAAAATAAGGAAGATGAGGTAACAGATGTAAAAATTTCGTAATTAAGGTAACAGATGTAAAAATTGAGTAAGGTGAGGTAACAGATGTAAAAATTGAGTAAGGTAAGGTAACAAATGTAAAACTTAAGTAACATGAGGTAACAGATGCAAAAATTGATTAAGGTGAGGTAACAGATGTAAAAGTTGAGTAAGGTGAGGTAACAGATGTACAAATTGAGTAAGGTAAAGTAACAGATGTAAAAATTAAGTAAGATGATGTAACAGATGTAAAAATTGAGTAAGGTGACGTTAACAGATGTAAAAAATTGAGTACGGTAAGGTAACAGATGTAAAAATCAAGATGAGGTAACAGATGTAAAAATAAAGATGAGGTAACAGATGTAAAAATAAAGATGAGGTAACAGATGTAAATATTGAGTAAGGTGAGGTGACAGATGTAAAAATTGAGTGAGGTGAGGTAACAGATGTAAAAAATATTTATACAACAGAAAATTTGTAAAACAATTTCATTCATTTGGGAATAAGTCTTGAAGATTTAATTAGAATCTGATAATCATTTGATTTTTGCAAGAATTTCCGACCTAATGTGCTTTTTTCACCGCAAAAAAGACGCTAAAATTTTCCCTTCTGATCTTTGGTTCTCCGACCTACGCAAGAAAAAATAATTTTTTAACAAAATATTGAACGTGTTAGAAAAGTTTAAAACTTTAATAAAGTAACGAAAAAAATATTTTTGGATTTTCCTCTTAATAATAGCATAAACATTTTGACGATAAAACTTTGTTTTTATCAAGTTTGGGGCCTTTTACATCATGCTATGGTCTTTTTTCTTATTGGAGGTACCATATTGTTGTTTGGGAGGTTAATTCGGACACACATACACAGAAAAGAATACCTTTTTGTTGTAGACTAGACAGATAGGTAATACCAACTAGGAGAATCATATACAAGATCAGGCGACAGGTTAAATAGTTTTTCGTTCTCTTATCTAAATTAATGATAAAATTAATGCAGTGTGTGAGGCGTCATAAATCGGCTTGACGTCCAAGTATGAACTTGGTTTTATTTCTTCATGAAGCCATAAAAGCAAGACACTCTGTCTGCCATCTGAAATTCTCTTCTTCCCGCGTGAAAGCCGACTTAAAACAGAAATAAATCGAAGCAATCGACCCGGTGACTCTAGGCAACCCAAATAGAACCCATTGTTCTCAATCAAAAGGCTATACCCCACCGTCATACTTATAAAATATTTCTTTTTTTAGGCCATGTCCTTTTTGACCTGGGCAATTGTAGCTCTCCACAACTTCCAAATTTTCCTTACTCTAAGTAATTTTTTAAAATCCTATTTTCATTATTTACAGTCGGACTAACATCATAATCACTATAGTCATAATTACAACGTTTCGACCGTTATATATTTTGTCCTTCTTCAGACGTCCGGTATATAGCGATAATCTACATCTGGCAGCAAAATCTCTAACCGGGACATTGGACATTTCGAGAAGCTTGGAACTACCTCAATTTCTGTTGTTCCCAGGTCCACCTTGACCCGGGGTGATAGCACCTGTTAAAGTCCCAGCTATTAGCAAATATTGAACACCAAACAAAAACAAAACGCTATAAAAGTATAAAAATACATTTTTATAGTACAATTACCAGCTATACTCATAGGGGAGTAACAATGCATTTTTATAAGAAAATGACCAATAACAAATTTTTATCTATAGTTGGAACCATACACTTACATTTAAAGTGTATTTAGTTTTAGCCATAAAATTGCATTCAAAATATTTAGATTTCGGCATTAAATAACCCATAGAGATGTTGATATGCCGCTAAACAAAACCGACAGACCAAACAACCAACATGAATGAACACTTTCATGACATTAATCCATATAATGACTTATTTATTAAATCAAACTGTATTCTAAAATATAACGTCAACAAAGCTACAACACATCACCACCTCTAGTTATCATGTCTATACAAATATGTCCGTGTACAAAAGCTGAGTATCATCTACCATGTATTCAACTGTAAAAGCAGAATAACATATCTTATTTTTATTGCTTCGACCAAGAAAACTGAGTTTCGCCATTAAGTGACCCATAAGGTGTTGATGTGCCTTTACACAGACAAAACAATCAAATAATCCTTCTCCAGGATAAAGTTCAGAGAGTTGAAATCTGAAACTTTAATGTGACCTACAGGGATTAGTTTTACAAATTCCGATGTGACTTCCAATGTCCTGAGTCGATCGGATAAGAATAGCAGTGATGAGGATATTAGTCTTTCAAATCTTTAAATAATAACCCCTCATCCCATAAATTTATTGATTGATTCGTTTTCTACGTTTTACCAACCCATTTCAGATTATTTAAAGCCAGGGTATAGATAATCATAATCAGGGTATAGATAATCATATTTAAAGCCAGGCTGAGATAATCATATTTTTTTTTTTTTGCTGGCGTGGCGAGATAATGATTAAGTGATAAAAGTATTACTAATTAACCCATAACCGGGGGGTGGAGATGTGGATTCCTACCATTCCCAAGGGTATTCGGAACTGGAATTGGAACTCGGCTATCCGATTAACAATTCTGAGCCCTTATACATTACACCACCTGCACATCCAAGCCTACAGCATCTGGTATTCCCAAATGGCCACCCTTCAAGTGACTGACCAAGTTTGACGTTGCTTAACTCCGGTGATTGTACGGGAAAATATACTTCAACGTAATTAGAAGTAAGTATACTATAATTTCAGGCAGAAATTATCCAATCGGTATGCCTCCGACTGGATACATCAGTGGGATAAAAACAACAAAAATGAAGACATTGGTTTGATTGTAGATAATCTAAATAATGATAACTCCTCATTCTAAAACTGCATACACATGAGGAAGGTCGGATGGCACCTCGACCGGAATGTTGTGTTGATAACAAAAAAAAAAAATGAGGACATTCGTACGGCCAAAATGTGATAATAACAACAAAGATGAGGACATTAGTATGAATGTAAATGATGTTAACAATGATAACTCCTCTTCCCAGAAATTCAGAGAAATCGGAAGAAGACCAAAGAGCACAACGGCCGAAATGTGATAATAACAACAAAGATGAGGACATTAGTATGAATGTAAATGATGTTAACAATGATAACTCCTCTTCCCAGAAATTCAGAGAAATCGGAAGAAGGCCGAAGGGCAAAACGGCCTAAATGTGATAATAACAACAAAGATGAGGACATTAGTATGAATGTAAATGATGTTAACAATGATAACTCCTCTTCCCAGAAATTCAGAGAAATCGGAAGAAGGCCGAAGGGCAAAACGGCCAAAATGTGATAATAACAACAAAGATGGGGACATTAGTATGAATGTAAATGATGTTAACAATGATAACTCCTCTTCCCAGAAATTCAGAGAAATCGGAAGAAGGCCGAAGGGCAAAACGGCCTAAATGTGATAATAACAACAAAGATGAGGACATTAGTATGAATGTAAATGATGTTAACAATGATAACTCCTCTTCCCAGAAATTCAGAGAAATCGGAAGAAGGCCGAAGGGCAAAACGGCCTAAATGTGATAATAACAACAAAGATGAGGACATTAGTATGAATGTAAATGATGTTAACAATGATAACTCCTCTTCCCAGAAATTCAGAGAAATCGGAAGAAGGCCGAAGGGCAAAACGGCCTAAATGTGATAATAACAACAAAGATGAGGACATTAGTATGAATGTAAATGATGTTAACAATGATAACTCCTCTTCCCAGAAATTCAGAGAAATCGGAAGAAGACCAAAGAGCACAACGGCTGAAATGTGATAATAACAACAAAGATGAGGACATTAGTACGATGGTAAATAATGTTAATCCTATCTCATCCCAGAATTTCAGATATTAATCTTTGCTGCATCAGCATCTTGTTTGTCTATCCATTTACTCAAACATCTTAAGTATGAACCTTGCTGTTTCCTCCTGTTTCTCATGAGTGCCCTATGAGTGTTAAAATCACCAAACATTATTTCCTTATTATGCGTTTCAGAAAGCTAAACCCACACTTTTGGATTACGAGTAGCAGTCGATATGCGTAGCTGCGAACTATTATGTAATATCGGTCCTATATGGCAGTATATCCTGGATAACCTCATCACAAATGAAAAAAAAAAGAATTGAAGCAACTGAAATATGGTTCTACAGAAGGATGCTGAGAATGCAATGGACCTTAAAACGACGAAGCTTTCGAGAACGCGGGGAAAAAGGACAATTGTACATAACACTCCAAACAGATACTAAAATGTCTAGGGCATATAATGAGGAAAGAGTGTTTGGAAAATTTAACACCCTCAGGACATACTGCAAAGAGAGAGAGAGAGAGAGAGAGAGGGGGATAACTACGCAAAAGCTACCAATTGGATTGTTTAGATAGATGGTAAAACAGAGTTTGAAGGAGATACCATAACAAAATTTCTAAGAGCTTAAAAGGAGAGGAAATCGTGTTGAGCCATGACCGTCAAAGTGGAAGTTTTTTTAGGACAACAACAACCCACCACCTAGAAACTTATCACTACTTGCAATTCTCTCTCTTTCTATATCTTTCTCTCTCTCTCTCTATCTATATATCTCTATCTATATATCTCTCTATCTATATATCTCTATCTATATATCTCTATCTATATATCTTTCTCGCTCTGTCTAGGGTTAGAGTGTACACTAACATTCATTTCTATCTCTTCCTACGAGTTTCACGATATCGCAAAATTTGAGAGTTTGCGTTGTGGCATCCAACCTTGCGCAGATCGAAGTATTACGGTGTATGTGTCATGTAGCGACCTTTCGTATCTAACATGACAGATGCTCGGATATTACTCAAGGCGAATGAATTGTGATTGCTTTCGGGGCAATGCCATTTTGCAACGTTAATACTGTTTTTAGACATCAGTTGAAACCAGATTAATAAAATAGCGAAACATTTTTTTTAAAGCTTGTCACCCCAAGCAAGGCTGGAGGCCACTAGCACGCAAGGGGTTACAGAAGGTTTGGAGAAAGAGCAGATAGGAGTGGTAAAGAAGAGGATGTGGAGAAAGACAGTGGGTCGATCAAGGCAAGGGGGTTACAGAAGATTTGGAGCGAGAGCAGATAGGAATGAAAGGTGAAAGGATGTGGAGAAGGGAAGTGGATAGATCAAAGCAACTGGAGATGTCGATTGACGTTACACTTAAATAGTTGGAGATTGTATTTTTCAGGGAAACATGAATAGGGAAGGGAGTTCCACAGGCGAGATGTGCGAGACATGAAGCTATTGGAGTAGAAGATACGTAAAGAAACACCACACTACTCCACTCGTAAAGTACAGATATATACGTAAAAAAAAGTATATTTGTCAACGTATTTGAGAACATTAGATGTATGTGTGGAAATCTCACACATGTAATCTGTTTGGGACTTCGCCAACCATTTTTAATATCTTGCGATGTGTTTGCGAGACAGTGATATAATTTGTTTTTAAATCAGAAGAAACATTACTGCTTATGGTTGAACAAATACTCTCTCTTATGGTTACTCAATCGGCTGTAAGATCGACTTAATTATGAGAAAATGTGTGTAGCTTTACGTCTCATACATTAGTTTATATTTATTTTTATTTTATATTTTTTTTGGCAAACATCCCATTGCTATATTTGCCAGAACTACCCCTCTGCCTCCGCTAATTGCCAAATTTGACGACCTGCGATTTTTTTGCAAAGTCACCTTCAACCTTTGGGGGTCGAGTTTACGGAGAGTGCAATCAAGCAGCTGATGGTGATATCGATATGACCTTTTACACCTTATTTGTAAAAGTGGAATAGAAGCGAGGCTGTATGAACAGTCAAGGAGAACAATATTTTAAGTCCCTGGAAATACCAATGATGGTTTTTGAAAGAATTGCATACGGAATCATACCTTTAACCAATTCTGTTTCTTTTGAATAATCAATATCTGTCTATATTTCTGAGATGAGGTATTATGTACACTATTTACATTATTCGGACTATTATCCTCATCTTTTTCGCCATATTTATTACAACGTTTCGGCCCTTCAGTATCTGTCGATATTTCTGAGATTAGGTATTATGTACACCATTTACATTATTCGGACTATTATCCTCATCTTTGTCGCCATATTTATCACAACGTTTCGGCCTTTCAGTATCTGTCTATATTTCTGAGATGAGGTATTATGTACACTATTTATATTATTCGGACTATTGTCCTCATCTTTGTTGCCATATTTATCACAACGTTTCGGCCTTTCAGTATCTGTCTATATTTCTGAGATGAAGTATTATGTACACTATTTACATTATTCGGACTATTATCCTCATCTTTGTCGCCATATTTATCACAACGTTTCGGCCTTTTAGTATCTGTCTATATTTCTGAGATGAGGTATTATGTACACTATTTACATTATTCGGACTATTATCCTCATCTTTGTCGCCATATTTATCACAACGTTTCGGCCTTTCAGTATCTGTCTATATTTCTGAGATGAGGTATTATGTACACTATTTACATTATTCGGAATATTGTCCTCATTTTGTTGCCATATTTATTACAACGTTTCGGCTTTTACGTATCTGTCTATATTTCTGAGATGAGGTATTATGTACACTATTTACATTATTCGGACTATTGTCCTCATCTTTGTTGCCATATTTATCACAATGTTTCGGCCCTTCAGTATCTGTCTATATTTCTGAGATGAGGTATTATGTACACTATTTACATTATTCGGACTTTTGTACTCATCTTTGTCGCCATATTTATTGCAACGTTTCGGCCTTTCAGTATCTGTCTATATTTATGAGATGAAGTATTATGTACACCATTTACATTATTCGGACTATTGTCCTCATCTTTGTCGCCATATTTATTACAAAGTTTCGGCCTTTCAGTATCTATCTCTATTTCTGAGATGAGGTATTATGTACACTATTTACATTATTCAGACTATTGTCCTCATCTTTTTTTGCCATATTTATCACAACGTATCGGCCTTTCAGTATCTGTCTATATTGTCGGAGATGTTAGAAGTATTGAGTTGAAGTTGACTTCCGAATAAACCGGAAACCCAATACTAAACAGGAAACAGGCGATAAACAACTACTCCTGGTAAAAAAAAAAAAAGAATGTGGAGGAATTTGAACCGGACGATAGGCGAACCTATCGAGTCCTATTTGTTCGTTTTATAATAATATGCAGCAAAAGAGACATAGAACTTTGCATCAGATTTTTTTCACGCCCAGGCATTATTGTCTCGACTGTCGATTAGTTGTCTTACGGACATTGTAACGCTGCATGAACACAATGGCAAGCCTTACCAGTGATCAAATCAAAGTACTATCGACTGGCTGGGAAACTCTTCTGATTTAAATCCAGTCGAGAATCTGAGGTCAATCTCCAAGGAAAGACTTCGTGGAATTGACATACGAAGTACTAACACGTGCACTGCGTCATGTTTCATTGGAAAAATACGAAAAAATAAATAATAGCGGAATTCTTCTAGAATTCTCGCAAGTAAAATACAAATTTCATACACTTTTCTATACTATATAAGAAGATAATTCCTAAACGGAACTATTTCTAATATGAAAATCAAAACAATCCTCGAATACAAGAACAGTAATTAAAGGCAGTTAATTAATAAAATATTCTTTTTTTGAAATCTATTAAATTATATTTTTTACTTCCAGGCGGTATCAATTGATATTTAATGCGGTGTTTACTACCTGGCACAGGGATTCGTCCCTGCGCTGGTAGTATCACGGCCACGACTAGCTTGGACCGGCTCTGACCAGTTTGGACCAGCTCTGATAAGCCAAGACCAGCTATGACTAGCTTTGACCAGCTCTGACCAGCTTGGACAAGCTATGACCAGATTACACCAACGGCCCGAGTGAAAACACTCGGGACCCCACGTTAAAAACTGACCTTGTGTCACAACCTGACTCAGTGGGGGGTGGGGTTCAAGTAAATAAACCTGGCACAGGGATTCGTCCCTGCGCTGGTAGTATCACGGCTACGACTAGCTTTGACCGGCTCTGGCCTGGACCAGCTATGACAAGCCATGACCAGCCAAGACCAGCTTAGACCAGCGGCCCGAGTGAAAACACTCGGATCCACACGTTAAAAACCTACCTTGTGTCACAACCTGACTCAGTGGGAGGGGGTCAAGTAAATACCTACTATAGAAATTGGAGTGGGGACCTTTTTACTTTCATAATTCATGGGCGAATTGAGCTTGAATTTCGCATTTATTCATATAGATAGGCTGCTTAAAATATTTTGTTAATTTTTAAACATTACGTGGTAGTTAAAAAACAAACCGTTCTATTTTACAATTCGTAAATTTATGTTAATTCTGGTCCACCATTCTAAACCTGTCAACACGTTCAGCCATCAAATTATCGATGGAGAAGTGAGAATAATAAGAACCTATAGTCAAGAAGTGCTTGTCTAGAAAGTTCAATGCTATAAGTAAATAATATTTGCATCATAACAGATTAATTTAGTTTTAAATTTGCTAACATTACGAAAGCAACGTTTCAAAAATGTATATTTTATTTTTGCGGGATTTTTGAAACCGAGAATTAAGTTTTATTTACATTTCTGTCAAAAAATTAAATATGGCCGTTTCGAGTGGTTTTTTTCTGAAGAATCGACTAAAATCATTATAATTCCTATTTGAAATACACCACAGTATTTTGTTTTCTGGAATTAGAAAATGTAATCCTTTAGCTTTCAATTGAAGTTGGGGGAGACAATAGGTTTACTTAATATTTGGAGTTACCTAGATTTAAGTACCTGCGGCGGTGTATGGTGATTTTCTAAGCATAGCTAAGATGTTGTACAAGGCTGAATGTATGGGACACCCAGTCAGGATCGAACCCACTATTCAGTCCTAATTGATCTAGCTCGACAAACTTGTTAACCATAACACTCCGTTGAAGTACCTCTGCTGAATGTATGTTATTTAATATTGAATGTATCTGTGATATTTGTATATTTAATTTACGCATTTGGTGTGTGTGTATGTGTGTGAATAATACATGTATATGATCTGTGTGTGTATGTCCTGGAGTGTAAGATTTGAGTATTTTGCGCGGATCTACGTAATGAATGCATGTGATGCAATGTATACATGTATTTGAGTGTACTCGATTTACATAGTGTATATGTGTGTGTATAATGAATGTGTGTATGTGTTGTAGATGTACGATTTACGTATGCCGTATGCGTGCATGTGTGCATAATGATGTGATACGATCGTGTGTCTGTGCGTGATTCGGTGTGTGTGTGTGTGTGTGTACGTGTTTGTGTAGGTGTGTGTGTGTGTGTACGTGTGTGTGTAGGTGTGTGTGTGTGTACGTGTGTGTGTACGTGTGTGTACGTGTGTGTGTGTGTGTGTGTGTGTGTGTGTGTGTGTGTGTGTGTGTGTGTGTGTACGTGTGTGTGTGTTTTGTTTCTTTTTATTATTATGTTTAACATTCCTCTGTGGACGCATCTGGATCAATTTTCCCGGAATTTTCTACAAAATGGCCTTCTGGGTTGAAAGGTCAGGCTTAAAAACAAAACAAAAAACTAAAAAAAAAAAAACCCCAAAAAACAAACAAAAACAGATAAAAAAAAAAAGACTATTTAAACAAAAACAGCAAAAACAGAAAACTCGGAAGCCGCCCACTAAAAATGACCTTCCCCACTCACAACCAATCTTTTATCAGCTTAACCTGAAAGAAACACTCTCGTGAAAACGGATTTGAATGATGACAGTAAACAGTTACATTACTAAATGGGAAAATACGATATGAACCTAAAAGGTTTCAAATACTAACAGATCACGATAGCTATTAGGGAGATCTGATTAAATATACTTTAATATTTAAAAAAAAAAGATTTATTCAGATTTATTGTTTAAGTTATAAGCATTAATTATAACATAGCACAAATAGCTATATTGTGGGAAAAGGAATTTTCAACAATATACTTATTTTTCACGTATTTATGGTTATTTTTTAACTTTTATCAAAAACGATCGTACAAGTAGTTATGGATAATATTATACATTAATTACTAATTTTTTAAATTAATAATTATTAGTGCTCAGTTGTTGACATTAATATCTATCTGATGATGCGTTAATATTTTGGATAATGCAATAATAAAAAATTTAATTTTCTGATAGATGTAGCGATCTGTAAAATTATTTAACTTTTTAACAAGAAAAATCACAAGTTGATGTTAAAAACTGCATTAAAACATTGCTGATTTATTTCAGATGGCAATGATCTATTATGACAATTTTTTCTATGACTAATATCCTGGATAGTACTATCTTTTCAATGATCTTAAAAAGAGACATCTCCATATTCTTGTTCGACGAATCTTTTTTACAGATCGCGACAGGTATTTAGGAGATTTGACTTCACTGTTTTAAAGGAAAATATTCAGTATTATTATTGTTTAGGTAATAAGCATTATAACATAACACAATTGGCTATATTTCTAATTTTCTTAAAATAAGTTTTGAAAAAATTATTATTGATTTTTAAAAGAATTTGCAACTGAGATTTTCATTTTTTTTTATAAAATTAAAAAAAATGATGGCATGATTGATTATCTGTCAATTTTGCTGACTCAAAAAAAAAATAACAAAAATTTCGGACGTGCTAGGATCGATTAAAAATGTAAAACAATACACCCAAAATACTTTGATCTTTCCTCTTAACAATAATATAAACATTTAGATGATAACATTTTCTTTTCGTCAAGATTGGCGTCATTTTCGTCAAACTATGCTTATTTTTATCTCATGGAGGTACCTACTTTAGATATATTATCGAGCAGTCTTTCTTTTCGCCAGTACTTTCTAATGAAATAATGTGTTGCTTTACCTCTTTTTTACATCAAGGTTCACCATTTACAAGGCTTCTGGGCCTTCAAGGTAGAGTGTTAAATTAGATTTTATTTGCAGATAAGAGTGTAAAATAACTGTGAATCCGAGCCTAGCTGTAGATGTACATGCTTAATTCGAAAATAACAATGAGATTTTGATAAAATCTATCGTTTCGGATGTCTCGACAATAAAAGTTCGAATTCATTTGCGTCGCGGCTACAGTACGGCAGCCATTACTGGCGTTGTTTGCATACATTTGCTTCGGAGCAGTCATTCGCCGAAGCTTCACTTGTCTTGATTAATCCGCCCGGGATGCGTAAACTTTGCGCGAAATTTAAAAAGAAGCATGATTATTATTTGTTTTATTATTTAATTTATTTTATTATTTATTTAATTATTATTTGTTTTATTATTTAATTTGTTTATTATTTTTTTATTAATATTTGTTTTATTATTAATTGTTTTATTATTTATTTTATTATCAATCGTTTTATTATCTAATTAATTATTATTTATTTTTATTATTTAATTCGTTTTATTATTTATTTTATTATTATTTTACCAAGAATTCATTATTAATACAGCTTCACTATAAAAAGCTTTACGATAAAAATACAAAAAAGCTTCATATAAAAAAAAAAAAAATTGTCATTGCTTTTCTAAATAACTTAAACAAATTTACCAAGAAAAAAATTTTCAATACAAGCTTTACATTCAAAAATGTCTAAAAACTGCGTTTGGTTTTGTGCAGTAATTGAGACGAGTAAGATCAGTAAAAAGTAAGTAAGCGTACCTACTCCGAGGCAAACGTATGCACGCAATGCCAGTGACGGCGGACGGAAGCGACGCGAATGAGTCCGATCTTTTATTGTTGATAACTCCAAAACGGTAGATTTTAGTAAAATTTCATTGTTATTTTAGAAACACTTATATACATTTACTTCTAAATATAACTATTCGGGAATTTTTTATAAAAAGCAGAGCGCGGGAATTTACATTGCAAATAACCCGGATAATTTGTCATTCAAGCTTTCATTTTAGTTTTAATTTCAAGCTAATAGGTTAAATTTAATGTTTAAGTAAAATACTTTGCTGTATTGAAAAAAAAAACTAATATAAATCGATTGGAATTATTTTTTTATTATCAGTAAAAACGACGAAATCGGCTGTATAACAAATCTGTCAACACAACGTAATTATAATTAGTTAAATAAATCTTTCAAAAATAACATATACTTTTCTGGAACTTTATTTGAGCAACATTAGCTGACGTAAAGTTTGATTTGATTTGAAACAATTAATATTTATTTTTTATTTTTAAATAATGTTTGAGAAATTTTTCCTAAGACAATTTTCTAAAACAATTACTTGACTAAAATAACATTAACGCCATTTTAATATATATATATATATATATATATATATATATATATATATATATATATATATATATATATATATATAGTGTGTAACCCGGATATAAGAGAGTTGTCGGGACCGGAGAAGAAGTATCTTATATCCAGGTTTCTCTTATATCCGGGTTTGGTCTATTTGTTTAGGTAAATATGACTCTAATTTGGGACCAAAGAAAATCTCTCTTATATCCGGGTTTATCTTATATCCGGGTCTCTTATATCCGGGTTACACTGTATATATATATATATATATATATATATATATATATACTATTTACATTATTCGGAATATTTTTTCTCATCTTTGTCGCCATATTTATTAGAACGTTTCGGCCGTTGTTCGCTTTTCAGGTGGTTGGAATGTCGAACTGAACCCTTTATTTCGCTCACTGGGGTAGACTGTTCTAGTTCCACGTGCCATGTTTTAATGGATGTCAGTTATTGGTCATCACCTGTTAATTTCCCTCTCCAAGTTCTCCACTGCCTTAACCGGGTATTGAACTTACACTCTTTGGGTCCTGTCACTGGATCTAACCAACGCATTTTTCCACTGTACCATGTGTCACTGAGTCTACCCCAATTGTTAGAAAATTAAGAATGACTATTTGCTTTGAAAAAGATGAGCCTAAAATGCGATTTGCAGGCCGGGAACGCTAGAATCAAGCAGACGCGGAAGTTTAAATATCTGGGAAGCTTTTCCGAAAGATAAAGGTGGGGAAACACACATGGTCAGAATTAAAAATAAACCCTTGGGTTTGTCTTGATCAAGCAATTAAATGTCAGATCTACGCTAAATAGAAAATTTAGCTCAGAAGGTGGAGGTTGGGAGTTTTTTTTTTCATGACATGGTAAACCGGAACTTAGACAGATGATCATTTTGTGGGGGATTTGTAAGCAACAAATGTTTTGTGATTGCAGACAAATATGACGTTCAATTTTTCAAAGGATGCTGAAGGTAGGCGAAGGAAGATAATCAGACGTAAAATTAGTATCAACAGAAATTTCTTTTTAAATTTTCATATTCAGTAATCTTCTTGAAGGAACCTGTAGATAAAATAAAAAATGTGGAACATCTATACATAAAATGTAAATAATATTAACATGACAGGAATACATAGCAATACTAAATTTGAAAAAATTAAATAAGATAATTACTTTTAGAGGGTGGACCATTATTTACTTATAAATTATGGCCATAAGAAATGCAAGTGCCCAATTTAACATTTTTAAAACTATATTGTAAGGTAAAAGTTTAACTGTGCCGGCAATTTACAGTTAATGCATTTCTTTAGTTTAGCAAAGATTTTTTCAGCAAATGGTATAATTTCTAATTTTTCATGTAAGCATAAGAAGCAAGCTTCATTATAAAGATTTGCAGATTCCAACTTTTTTTAGGATTTTCCATTTTACAGTAGGGGTTTTGTTAACCTCTTGTAAGTTACATATATATATATATATATATATATATATATATATATATATATATATATATATATATATATATATATATTACATCTGTTACCCGGTACGTCTTTAATTTTGTGAAAATTTGTGTGAATCTAAATCAACAATTCCTTTCTGTCAAACCGAATACTGATTTAGAGTAAATCTGCTCTAAATCGGAAAATAAAAAAATGAATTAAATCTAACACTGTATTTAATTAGAAAAAGCTTTTAATTGATTTAAGAATAAGATATGTTGCGGGCATTATTGTTCTTTTTTTTTTTCGATACATAAAGAATTTCTACAATATTGGTTTTCAGTTTTTAAAATCTTAATTCAAATAATTAATATTAATCATTACCTGTCAGGTGATATTGGCATTAGGTAAAAATCTATATTTATTAAACATAAGTGGAAAAACTTATTAGAATTGAGCATCCGCAGTATATAAAAAAGAATTTTGAATTTTTTCATGTATATAAACGTGCCGATTTTTGTAAATACGGACGTCCATACACATTATCCGTAAATAAGTGCAGTAACTACAGTAAATTAAGAACTGATTGATAATTTTCTAACATTTCCTTAACAAGCGTCTTCGAAAGTACGATTATCAAGTTGAAGAAATAAAATTCAATAAAATATTAGATAACTTTGAATATTTTCCTAAATTTTTAAGATTATTATTTTTTTTTTATTTATGCCTCTTGATTCCTTGGGGAACATAGGGCCGCAACAACATCTCTCCAACGGACGGGATTCCCGGCGATCCTCTTCAGCTCGGCCCATGCCGTTACGGCTGCTTTCACCTCTGCGTCAACACTTCTGTGCCAAGTGTGTTTTGGTCGACCCAATTTTCGCTTCCCTTGTGGATTCCAGTCAAGGCCCAACCAGGTGACACTAGAAACAGACTTAGAATATTTTCCTACATTTTTAAGATTAATATTATTTTTATTTATGCCTCTTGATTCCCTGGGGAACATAGGGCCGCAACAACATCTCTCCAACGGACGGGATTCCGGGGGATCCTCTTCAGCTAGGCCCGTGTCGTTACGGCTGCCTTCACCTCTGCTTCAACACTTCTGTGCCAAGTCTGTTTTGGTCAACCCATTTTTCGCTTCCTTTGTGGATTCCAGTCAAGGGCCTGCCAGGTGACACTAGAAACACACTTAGAATATTATTATTTTTTTTAATTTATGCCTCTGGATTCCTTGGGGACCATAGGGTCGCAACAACATCTCTCCAACGGACAGGATTCTGGGCGATCGTCTTCAGCCCTTGTTCGTTGATTTGCAAATTCATCGAATAAGTGGTTTCTTCCAGTTTTTCAATAACCTCTAAATTCTGACGTAACATGAAAGAATTTCTTTTCCATTTTCTTCCAATTGAAGTCTCTTTTATGCCAGACATTACGGATTGAGAAATTCCAAGTTGCTAACAATTATCTGCAGAGAAAAATGTATTACAATGTTGTATATTTTTGCAATATCTAAATAAGTTCAGAGAAGTTCGGCTGTGAGGATTTCTACTATAAATGGAACTGTCCTAGCTTTGCAAGAAACGTGTCCACCCAAGGACACACAGAGGCAAGGTCGTCGCCAACAGACAGCAAACATCTATTAGCGTTTACAGTGTTTGTAAAAAGAAGAAAACAAACTAAATTTCAGCTTGAAAGTATGTCTGTTTACCCTCGGCTTAACTGTTCTTTCAGACAACACTTGTTATGACATTTTTAATACGACATCTTTACACTGATCTTATTCAAAATTTAGACTAGAGTAATAGCCTTTAGTGGCGCCCACACACGCTTGAACCTAAAATGAACCCTTGATCGTTTCTAGTCTCCATCTCTCAATGTCCCCACGAAGAATATAAGAAAATATATTTGCGATTTAGCTTATCACTTGCTAAGGAACATGTGGCGTTCTTTTTAGAAAATGAAGATTGCATTCGGCTCAAAAGCTTGATGCGATAAGTTTTGACTCAAAAAATTAGATTCATGGCTTTTAGTAAATTTTTAGCATTTACTTTTATATATCGTTTTAATAATGTACAGTCAGTCAGTTATGTGCCATGCATGATACACGCTTAGGCGATGATGTATCTTTCGATACATGACTGACGAGGCAGATTTTTTTCCCGTTTTTTTTGTTGCCATGTCTTTCTGCGGTAGACCAGTTGCCATACAAGGCTATAGAACACGGTCTGAGTTCTATAGCTGGAGGTCGAGGGAGAAGAAGAGAATTCATAGCTTTCCCAAGGTTATTAGCACGTAAGTGATTGTAATGGATTCGACTGGAGTTCGAACTCGGCTCTCCGATTCCTCAATCCGAGACGCCATCCATTACTCCTCCAGAAATAACTAATTCCCGTAGGTTTTTTTATTATTATCTGTCTTCAAAATTTTACTATTTCAAGAAGAAATCCAAACAAATTTGTTATTTTTTGTATAAGATTCATTGAATGGTAAATATACTCAAAAAAGAATTCTAATTGTGAATCACCGCAAGCAAAATATACAATTTCTTAATATTATAATATAATATAATATAATATAATATTATATAATATAATAATATATATAATATTATTATATTATAATATAATAATATTATAATATATAATATATTAATATTATATTATAATATAATATATATATAATAATATTATAATACTATAATATAATATCATAATATAATATAATATAATATATATCATTAATATATTAAATATGCAATTTATTTTATTGTGTTCGATAAGTAAAAACTGTTAAAAATTGTAAATGATTACAAAAAATGGCTACTCAGTGAATAAGATTTCTCACATCATTTGTTAGATTATAATTCATAAGAACAAAAAATAGATGAAAGTGTGTCGGTTTACCTCCACCTAATTTTTGAAATCGCTACTAGGGGACGCTTTCCGGCAGTATAAATACTCTGTGATAATTATTCGCAGTTTCTTCTTACTTTTTACATCAACATGTAAATTTCTGGCGGAAGAACGCGATTATAACGCGTTCCCTTTTGGGAAACACATGAACAATACATAGACACACACGTACGTACGCACATTCACTCACTTCACATACTTTGCACGCACAAATTTCCACATTCATTTGTTACACACATTATTGTCTTTGTTAGTTGTAACCTTTTTGTTGTTAACACGTTATCATTTGTTTGTACATTATATATATCGGTTCTTGCTGGTTCCTTTCATTTCTTTTTGCCCGTCTCATATCCCGAGTCTGCCATGTTTCTTGTGGGCATTTCAGGAGACACATGTGTTTATGTCTCAGTACATACACCGGCTCGTAATAAGTGTATATATTACATGTAGCTAAATTGTTCAGTATAATATCTCTTTGAAGGTCTTATTTGATGGCTCAGTGATTTGATTTACTAATAATGTGCGTGAGGAAAACAGCTTGTAAAGCATCAGTAAATTATAAATTTAATAAGGCCCTGCTATAAGGCTTTCACTGATCAACAGAATGAAATTCGAACGCTACCATTTTGAACGTAAATTTAATATTTTAAACACATGTCCTCAAAAAAAAAAAAGGTAACGATGTAGAAAATAAATAAAGTTTCAAAACTAAAATATACTTATCTGAAATTTTATTTGGGCAAGATTAACTGATTTAAAGTTTAATTAATCTGAATTATAACAAATATTACATAATTTCCGCTTAAAATATCGGAGAAGGCCATTTTTATCACGGAAGTGGGTGTTTTCTGAGATTTGGCAGATTTATCGATAATGTATGTTTGGCATTTTTAAGTAAACGGCAAATAACTGTAAAAATTACTCAACGAGTACAACGTGAATAACATTTTTATATAATTTTTTTTAGCTACCCAGTAATATTAAAAAAATTGAAATGGGGATGGATCGGCCACTGTTTCTAGTGTCAACAGGCAGCCCTTGACTGGAATCCACAAAGGAAACGAAAAATAGGTTGACCAAAACAAACTTGGTGAGGAAATGATGTCGCAGAGGTGAAGGCAGTAGGCACAACACGGGACGTAATTGAAGAAGATCGCCCGGAACGCATCAGTTGGAGAGGGTGTTGTTGCAGCCCTCTGTTCACCAAGGATTTAAGAGGCATAATGATGATGATGATGATGACGTATATATATATATATACACCCGCATACACATATATATGCTTCCCCGATCACTGCAATCTTAAGCTGTTCAAGTGTGTTGTCAACTGTTATCTTCTCCACATAACCTAATATACTGTGCCTTTTGCGCTGCCGCCCTCTACCCCGAGGTAAAAAATACAGAATCCCTTGAGGATTCATCCCTGATCGCCACCATCACAATGTCTAGGTTTGCTCGAGCTGCTTCATCTCCGTACACAACACAAATGTCTCGAGCAACTTTGAAAGCTTTGTGTCCTTGATTAAAAGCAAGGAAAAAAAGGCGAACATGTTCATTTTTGTCTACTTGGAATTCAGACTCGAAGGGTTGATTAATCTGAAATAATATTTCAGCAACGTTAGACGAAAGTGTCACACGATGATCAGAGTTACTAAGAAGCAAAGAATGCCGAGAAAGATTATTCTTCGAAATCATCCAGAGAACCTCAGAAGTATCGACCGAATATATATACCAGCCTGATGCTACCCAACATCTAGGTAACCACGGTGAACTAGCACCTTGCGAGCTTACCCAAGACGCGCAAAACAAGACGAATGAATGAGAAGAGAGAAAACTTGAATTTAAAGCATTTGAAGATGACGAACGACAGTAACATGAGAGCTTTGCCATCTTCTCATCCAATTCCCTAGGGGTTTGAAGCGGTTCTTATATATTAAGCGCGTGCAGGACGGCTAGAACGCGGAAAAGTCCGTCAGTTGTAACTTATTCTCTTAGAGACGGGAAACCATTTCTGTGTCTTTCTGTCGGTAATGAAGTCATCTCCGTACACAGAACAAATGACTTGGGCAGCTTTGGCAGTTTTGTGACCTTGATGAAAAGAAAAGTCAAGACGTCGAACCTCTGTTCATTTTTGTCGACTTGGCATTCCATCAAAAAGGGATAATTAATCTGAAATAATATTTCAATAACGTTAAACAACATTTTCACATGTTGATCAGAGTTACTAAGAAGCAAAAAATGCCGTGAACGATTATTATTCGAGATCATTCAGAGAACTGAAGAGATATCGTTGTCACGGTTAAATCGTCTATGTAAGCCCTTATCGGGGGCTGATGGACTCCTGGCTTAGACAAAGGGGCTCGGCGTTCCACCTCGGCTGCCTTTACCATCATATTCATGGTCAATGAAAAGAGGACAACAGACATTGTACAACCTGTAATAATAATAATAATAATAATAATAATAATAATAATAATATATCTATCTATCTATAAAAGGCAGGATGTGTGTGTGTGTGTGTGTGTGTGTGTGTGTGTGTGTGTGTGTGTGTGTGTGTGTGTGTGTGTGTAACGAATGCACGGCCGCAATTTCCGACGGATTTGCACCAAAATATACATGCACATGCTCCAAGTTAGTACAAAGACCAAGACCGACATTGCATTTCACAACTCCCATCGATAGTGGAAATAATCGATTTTTTCATGCTTCTACTGCAGTTTTCATGTAGTTTACGGCCATATTCTACTGGCCAGAGTGAGCGCCTATAGCTGGCTGCCACGAATAGGCCGCAAGGTTCTATTGGCCAGCGTGAGAGCCAACAGCTGACTGACACGAATGTTAACTAGCGTGCTAGCATGCAAAAAAAAAAAAAAAATAGCCAGCTGCATTCGTCACAAGTGGGAAAAATTTAAATCTGCATGGCACTTTACTCCAATTGGCTCATTCGCTTGCATAAAATCAACGTTGATTCTGATTCCGCAGAACTGGGTTGGGTGTGAAAAAGTATTTGTTGTTAACATTCTTTTTTCATTCAGTTTTTCCAGTTACGAGTCCTTTTTTAAAGCTGATCGTTTTGTGTTCATTTTGATTATTTCTTTTTTTCGTAAGAGATTTAATGTTTAGTATAGAGCTTAGAAAAAATTCGCAGTGTGAGATAGGCAAGAAGTAAGGCATGTAGTAACATCAGCACGGCAAAGGGCACTCATTTAAAAGCAAGGAAGGGCAAAAATATTTTAAGTCAAGTGATAGCGATTGCTGTATGACTTGTACGATTTTTGAATCAAGCCCGGGCAACGCCGGGCCATGCTGCTAGTTTCTATATAATTTTGTTGCTTTATACGCATAATCTTCATATTTTTAAGTGTAGATGTTTCTTTTCATTTATTCTCCTTTAAATGTTGTTTTTTTATATAAAATAAAAGTTTTCGCTGATATTTTATTTATTTCCTTATAGATGATCATTGTTTTATTAATATAAATTAATATATGTTCTTTTTAATGTAGAATATAATTATTACATTTCCTAAACCCTAAAAAGTAAAAAAAACAAAAACATTATATGTCTCTTAATATATAAATAATTTTGAAATAATTTATAATTTATCTTTTTAATATAATATATAATAATATCCTTTAATATTGAAAGTAATAGTGAATTTGTTAATAAAAAAAAAATCTGACCCTAAATTCTTAAATAACCCCTTGAGGTTGATACACCGTAAGACAAACCTACTACCCATTTCCCGAGTTGGAGGACTTCGTCTTGAGAAATATTGTGACTCTGACAAACAAGGTGACGCACCATTTTGACTAACACATTTTATAAAAAGAAAAAAGAAAAAAAGATTGACTTTTATGGCAGGTCGACTTGTCCGCTGCAAAGTACGATAATGGCCGACTTGTGTTTGGCATTTTTTCGAAGAATTTCCTTTTAGCTGAATCTTCCTCCGTTCTGCAAACGTCATTACGTAGATAAATAAATAATGATAAGACTAACATTTACTTTTATATCTTGCCTAGAATCTCAGCATCTTTGGAAGAATGATAATTCTTGGCAAGTTTTGTCTGGCATCATTTCAAAAAACAAAAATACCAGTTTTCATTTCTTTTCATCGAATCTCGCCTGCCACTTAAATTTACATGTTTGACTTAAACGTATTCCTTGCCCTGACCTCGAGATAAATATATTATTATTATTATTATTATTATTATTATTATTATTATTATTATTATTATTATTATTATTATTATTTCTTTTGATTTCTGGTGTGTACACATTTCTTTCCAGATCCCGCCCAGAGACCTAAGGTTAGAAATGGCATCATGACATTTTCCACTGACCAATTAAAAAAAAAAATACAAACATATTTTACATTTTTTTTTTATTATTATTATTATTATTATTATTATTATTATTATTATTATTATTATTATTATTTCTTTTGATTTATGGTGTATACTCATTTCTTTCCGGGTCCCAACCAAAGACCTAAGGTCAGAGATGGCATCATGATCATTTTTCGGAGAAAAAAAGCACCTAATATCAAACATATTTTACGTAGAAAAAGCCATCGTACGGTGTCGGCTGTATAGGGTTCGTTAGGTGAATTGCCGCCATTTTATATTTTTAATTTCGCGCATGCGTGTTGTTTGTTTGTAATTTTATCAACTGCACAGTATAGCAAGATCAGTTGGACACTATCAGTGAGAAAAGGAGCAGCGTGACTCAATTTACTACACCAGACATTTAGAAACGGCCTGCTGTATTGCTTGGCAATCGCGACGGAAACTCCAATACGAACATTTCAGAGTGTTTGGGTGTCAATCTGAGGAGAGTGCAGAGGATTCATTCGAGTCTGATAGTGATTACGATGATACGCCAGCTCGGATAATCTATTCTGGTCGTTCCGATAAGAAACGAACTCACAAATTCGTTGGTGAACGTCTCAGACTCAACACAGAGGCGTACATCAATTTCTAATGTCTTTTTCGGGTGTTAAATATATGTCCATTTTGTTTCCAATTTCTCTAAAACTTCGTCGTTGCTCACATGTTCAGTCCATTTTATTCTCAGCATCCTTCAGTAGAACCACATCTCTGTCGCTTCAAGTCTCTTCTTCATCTGTGAGGACATTGTCCAGCATTCACTGCTATATAGGAGATTAGATATTACATAGCCGTCCACACTCTTTTCTTTGTTTCTAAGGACACTCGTCAGTAGAACCACATCTCTGTCTCTTCATGTCTCTTCTTCATCTGTAAGGAGATTGTCCAGCATTTACTGGCTTATAGGAGATTAGATATTACATAGCCGTCCAACACTCTTTTCTTTGTTTCTAAGGACACTCGTCAGTAGAACCACATCTCTGTCTCTTCATGTCTCTTCTTCATCTGTGAGGAGATTGTCCAGCATTCACTGCCATATAGGAGATTAGATATTACATAGCTGTCCAACACTCTTTTCTTTGTTTCTCAGGACACTCGTCAGTAGAACCACATCTCTGTCTCTTCAAGTCTCTTCTTCATCTGTGAGGAGATTGTCCAGCATTCACTGCCATATAGGAGATTAGATATTACATAGCCGTCCAACACTGTTTTCTTTGTTTCTAAGGACACTCGTCAGTAGAACCACATCTCTGTCGCTTTAAGTCTCTTCTTCATCTGTGAGGAGATTGTCCAGCATTCACTGCCATATAGGAGATTAGATATTACATAGCTGTCCAACACCCTTTTCTTTGTTTCTCAGGACACTCGTCAGTAGAACGACATCTCTGTCGATTCAAGTCTCTTCTTCATCTGTGAGGAGATTTTCCAGTATTCACTGCCATATAGGAGATTAGATATAGCATAGCTGTCCAACACCCTTTTCTTTGTTTCTCAGGACACTCGTCAGTAGAACCACATCTCTGTCGCTTCA
This sequence comes from Acanthosepion esculentum, assembly GCA_964036315.1. Classification (NCBI taxonomy): domain Eukaryota; kingdom Metazoa; phylum Mollusca; class Cephalopoda; order Sepiida; family Sepiidae; genus Acanthosepion; species Acanthosepion esculentum. The sequence goes on along the minus strand of OZ038500.1, from coordinate 14,879,758 downwards.
AGTCTCTTCTTCATCTGTGAGGAGATTGTCCAGCATTCACTGCCATATAGGAGATTAGATATTACATAGCTGTCCAACACCCTTTTCTTTGTTTCTCAGGACACTCGTCAGTAGAACCACATCTCTGTCGCTTCAAGTCTCTTCTTCATCTGTGAGGAGATTGTCCAGCATTCACTGCCATATAGGAGATTAGTTATTACATAGCTGTCCAACACTCTTTTCTTTGTTTCTCAGGACACTCGTCAGTAGAACCACAACTCTGTCGCTTCAAGTCTCTTCTTCATCTGTGAGGAGATTGTCCAGCATTCACTGCCATATAGGAGATTAGTTATTACATAGCTGTCCAACACTCTTTTCTTTGTTTCTCAGGACACTCGTCAGTAGAACCACATCTCTGTCGCTTCAAGTCTCTTCTTCATCTGTGAGGAGATTGTCCAGCATTCACTGCCATATAGGATAGATATTACATAGCTGTCCAACACACTTTTCTTTGTTTCACAGGACACTCGTCAGTAGAACGACATCTCTGTCGCTTCAAGTCTCTTCTTCATCTGTGAGGAGATTGTCCAGCATTCACTGCCATATAGGAGATTAGATATTACATAGCTGTCCAACACCCTTTTCTTTGTTTCTCAGGACACTCGTCAGTAGAACCACATCTCTGTCGCTTCAAGTCTCTTCTTCATCTGTGAGGAGATTTTCCAGTATTCACTGCCATATAGGAGATTAGATATTACATAGCTGTCCAACACCCTTTTCTTTGTTTCTCAGGACACTCGTCAGTAGAACCACATCTCTGTCGCGTCAAGTCTCTTCTTCATCTGTGAGGAGATTGTCCAGCATTCACAGCCATATAGGAGATTAGTTATTACATAGCTGTCCAACACTCTTTTCTTTGTTTCTCAGGACACTCGTCAGTAGAACCACATCTCTGTCGCTTCAAGTCTCTTCTTCATCTGTGAGGAGATTTTCCAGTATTCACTGCCATATAGGAGATTAGATATTGCATAGCTGTCCAACAGCCTTTTCTTTGTTTCTCAGGACACTCGTCAATAGAACCACATCTCTGTCTCTTCAAGTCTCTTCTTCATCTGTGAGGAGATTGTCCAGCATTCACTGCCATATAGGAGATTAGTTATTACATAGCTGTCCAACACTCTTTTCTTTGTTTCTCAGGACACTCGTCAGTAGAACCACATCTCTGTCGCTTCAAGTCTCTTCTTCATCTGTGAGGAGATTGTCCAGCATTCACTGCCATATAGGAGATTAGTTATTACATAGCTGTCCAACACTCTTTTCTTTGTTTCTCAGGACACTCGTCAGTAGAACCACATCTCTGTCGCTTCAAGTCTCTTCTTCATCTGTGAGGAGATTGTCCAGCATTCACTGCCATATAGGATAGATATTACATAGCTGTCCAACACACTTTTCTTTGTTTCACAGGACACTCGTCAGTAGAACGACATCTCTGTCGCTTCAAGTCTCTTCTTCATCTGTGAGGAGATTGTCCAGCATTCACTGCCATATAGGAGATTAGATATTACATAGCTGTCCAACACCCTTTTCTTTGTTTCTCAGGACACTCGTCAGTAGAACCACATCTCTGTCGCTTCAAGTCTCTTCTTCATCTGTGAGGAGATTTTCCAGTATTCACTGCCATATAGGAGATTAGATATTACATAGCTGTCCAACACCCTTTTCTTTGTTTCTCAGGACACTCGTCAGTAGAACCACATCTCTGTCGCGTCAAGTCTCTTCTTCATCTGTGAGGAGATTGTCCAGCATTCACAGCCATATAGGAGATTAGTTATTACATAGCTGTCCAACACTCTTTTCTTTGTTTCTCAGGACACTCGTCAGTAGAACCACATCTCTGTCGCTTCAAGTCTCTTCTTCATCTGTGAGGAGATTGTCCAGCATTCACTGCCATATAGGAGATTAGATATTACATAGCTGTCCAACACCCTTTTCTTTGTTTCTCAGGACACTCGTCAGTAGAACCACATCTCTGTCGCTTCAAGTCTCTTCTTCATCTGTGAGGAGATTTTCCAGTATTCACTGCCATATAGGAGATTAGATATTGCATAGCTGTCCAACAGCCTTTTCTTTGTTTCTCAGGACACTCGTCAGGAGAACCACATCTCTGTCGCATCAAGTCTCTTCTTCATCTGTAAGGAGATTGTCCAGCATTCACTGCCATATAGGAGATTAGTTATTACATAGCCGTCCAACACTCTTTTCTTTGTTTCTAAGGACACTCGTCAGTAGAACCACATCTCTGTCGCTTCAAGTCTCTTCTTCACCTGTGAGGAGATTTCCCAGTATTCACTGCCATATAGGAGATTAGATATTGCATAGCTGTCCAACAGCCTTTTCTTTGTTTCTAAGGACACTCGTCAGTAGAACCACATCTCTGTCGCTTCAAGTCTCTTCTTCATCTGTGAGGAGATTGTCCAGCATTCACTGCCATATAGGAGATTAGATATTACATAGCCGTCCAACACTCTTTTCTTTGTTTCTAAGGACACTCGTCAGTAGAACCACATCTCTGTCGCTTCAAGTCTCTTCTTCATCTGTGAGGAGATTGTCCAGCATTCACTGCCATATAGGAGATTAGTTATTACATAGCTGTCCAACACTCTTTTCTTTGTTTCTCAGGACACTCGTCAGTAGAACAACATCTCTGTCGCTTCAAGTCTCTTCTTCATCTGTAAGGAGATTGTCCAGCATTCACTGCCATATAGGAGATTATATATTACATAGCTGTCCAACACCCTTTTCTTTGTTTCTCAGGACACTCGTCAGTAGAACCACATCTCTGTCGCTTCAAGTCTCTTCTTCATCTGTGAGGAGATTGTCCAGCATTCACTGCCATATAGGAGATTAGATATTACATAGCCGTCCAACACTCTTTTCTTTGTTTCTAAGGACACTCGTCAATAGAACCACATCTCTGTCTCTTCATGTCTCTTCTTCATCTGTGAGGAGATTGTCCAGCATTCACTGCCATATAGGAGATTAGTTATTACATAGCCGCCCAACACTGTTTTCTTTGTTTCTAAGGACACACGTCAGTAGAACCACATCTCTGTCGCTTTAAGTCTCTTCTTCATCTGTGAGGAGATTGTCCAGCATTCACTGCCATATAGGAGATTAGATATTACATAGCCGTCCAACACTCTTTTCTTTGTTTCTAAGGACACTCGTCAGTAGAACCACATCTCTGTCGCTTCAAGTCTCTTCTTCATCTGTGAGGAGATTGTCCAGCATTCACTGCCATATAGGAGATTAGATATTACATAGCTGTCCAACAAGCTTTTCTTTGTTTCTCAGGACACTCGTCAGTAGAACCACATCTCTGTCGCTTCAAGTCTCTTCTTCATCTGTAAGGAGATTGTCCAGCATTCACTGCCATATAGGAGATTAGTTATTACATAGCTGTCCAACACTGTTTTCTTTGTTTCTCAGGACACTCGTCAGTAGAACCACATCTCTGTCGCTTCAAGTCTCTTCTTCATCTATAAGAAGATTGTCCAGCATTCACTGCCATATAAGAGATTAGTTATTACATAGCCGTCCAACACTGTTTTCTTTGTTTCTAAGGACACTCGTCAGTAGAACCACATCTCTGGCGCTTCAAGTCTCTTCTTCATGTGTGAGGAGATTGTCCAGCATTCACTGCCATATAGGAGATTAGATATTATATAGCCGTCCAACACTCTTTTTATTGTTTCTAAGGACACTCGTCAGTAGAACCACATCTCTGTCGCTTCAAGTCTCCTCTTCATCTGTGAGGAGATTGTCCAGCATTCACTGCCATATAGGAGATTAGATATTACATAGCCGTCCAACACTCTTTTCTTTGTTTCTCAAAACACTCGTCAGTATAACCACATCTCTGTCGCTTCAAGTCTCTTCTTCATCTGTAAGGATATTGTCCAGCATTCACTGCCATATAGGAGATTAGATATTACATAGCCGTCCAACACTCTTTTCTTTGTTTCTAAGGACACCCGTCAGTAGAACCACATTTCTGTCGCTTCAAGTCTCTTCTTCATCTGTGAGGAGATTGTCCAGCATTCACAGCCATATAGGAGATTAGTTATTACATAGCTGTCCAACACTCTTTTCTTTGTTTCTCAGGACCCTCTTCAGTAGAACCACATCTCTGTCGCTTCAAGTCTCTTCTTCATCTGTGAGGAGATTGTCCAGCATTCACTGCCATATAGGAGATTAGATATTACATAGCTGTCCAACACCCTTTTCTTTGTTTCTCAGGACACTCGTCAGTAGAACCACATCTCTGTCGCTTCAAGTCTCTTCTTCATCTGTGAGGAGATTGTCCAGCATTCACTGCCATATAGGAGATTAGATATTACATAGCCGTCCATCACTCTTTTCTTTGTTTCTAAGGACACCCGTCAGTAGAACCACATTTCTGTCGCTTCAAGTCTCTTCTTCATCTGTGAGGAGATTGTCCAGCATTCACAGCCATATAGGAGATTAGTTATTACATAGCTGTCCAACACTCTTTTCTTTGTTTCTCAGGACCCTCTTCAGTAGAACCACATCTCTGTCGCTTCAAGTCTCTTCTTCATCTGTGAGGAGATTGTCCAGCATTCACTGCCATATAGGAGATTAGATATTACATAGCTGTCCAACACCCTTTTCTTTGTTTCTCAGGACACTCGTCAGTAGAACCACATCTCTGTCGCTTCAAGTCTCTTCTTCATCTGTGAGGAGATTGTCCAGCATTCACTGCCATATAGGAGATTAGATATTACATAGCCGTCCAACACTCTTTTCTTTGTTTCTAAGGACACCCGTCAGTAGAACCACATTTCTGTCGCTTCAAGTCTCTTCTTCATCTGTGAGGAGATTGTCCAGCATTCACAGCCATATAGGAGATTAGTTATTACATAGCTGTCCAACACTCTTTTCTTTGTTTCTCAGGACCCTCTTCAGTAGAACCACATCTCTGTCGCTTCAAGTCTCTTCTTCATCTGTGAGGAGATTGTCCAGCATTCACTGCCATATAGGAGATTAGATATTACATAGCCGTCCAACACCCTTTTCTTTGTTTCTCAGGACACTCGTCAGTAGAACCACATCTCTGTCGCTTCAAGTCTCTTCTTCATCTGTGAGGAGATTTTCCAGTATTCACTGCCATATAGGAGATTAGATATTGCATAGCTGTCCAACAGCCTTTTCTTTGTTTCTCAGGACACTCGTCAGTAGAACCACATCTCTGTCGCTTCAAGTCTCTTCTTCATCTGTGAGGAGATTGTCCAGCATTCACTGCCATATAGGAGATTAGTTATTACATAGCCGCCCAACACTGTTTTCTTTGTTTCTAAGGACACACGTCAGTAGAACCACATCTCTGTCGCTTTAAGTCTCTTCTTCATCTGTGAGGAGATTGTCCAGCATTCACTGCCATATAGGAGATTAGATATTACATAGCCGTCCAACACTCTTTTCTTTGTTTCTAAGGACACTCGTCAGTAGAACCACATCTCTGTCGCTTCAAGTCTCTTCTTCATCTGTGAGGAGATTGTCCAGCATTCACTGCCATATAGGAGATTAGATATTACATAGCTGTCCAACACTGTTTTCATTGTTTCTCAGGACACTCGTCAGTAGAACCACATCTCTGTCGCTTCAAGTCTCTTCTTCATCTGTAAGGAGATTGTCCAGCATTCACTGCCATATAGGAGATTAGTGATTACATAGCTGTCCAACACTGTTTTCTTTGTTTCTCAGGACACTCGTCAGTAGAACCACATCTCTGTCGCTTCAAGTCTCTTCTTCATCTATAAGAAGATTGTCCAGCATTCACTGCCATATAAGAGATTAGTTATTACATAGCCGTCCAACACTGTTTTCTTTGTTTCTAAGGACACTCGTCAGTAGAACCACATCTCTGGCGCTTCAAGTCTCTTCTTCATCTGTGAGGAGATTGTCCAGCATTCACTGCCATATAGGATATTAGATATTACATAGCCGTCCAACACTCTTTTCTTTGTTTCTCAAAACACTCGTCAGTAGAACCACATCTCTGTCGCTTCAAGTCTCTTCTTCATCTGTAAGGATATTGTCCAGCATTCACTGCCATATAGGAGATTAGATATTACATAGCCGTCCAACACTCTTTTCTTTGTTTCTAAGGACACCCGTCAGTAGAACCACATCTCTGTCGCTTCAAGTCTCTTCTTCATCTGTGAGGAGATTGTCCAGCATTCACAGCCATATAGGAGATTAGATATTACATAGCTGTCCAACACTCTTTTCTTTGTTTCTCAGGACTCTCGTCAGTAGAACCACATCTCTGTCGCTTCAAGTCTCTTCTTCATCTGTGAGGAGATTGTCCAGCATTCACTGCCATATAGGAGATTAGATATTACATAGCTGTCCAACACCCTTTTCTTTGTTTCTCAGGACACTCGTCAGTAGAACCACATCTCTGTCGCTTCAAGTCTCTTCTTCATCTGTGAGGAGATTGTCCAGCATTCACTGCCATATAGGAGATTAGATATTACATAGCTGTCCAACACCCTTTTCTTTGTTTCTCAGGACACTCGTCAGTAGAACCACATCTCTGTCGCTTCAAGTCTCTTCTTCATCTGTGAGGAGATTTTCCAGTATTCACTGCCATATAGGAGATTAGATATTGCATAGCTGTCCAACAGCCTTTTCTTTGTTTCTCAGGACACTCGTCAGTAGAACCACATCTCTGTCGCTTCAAGTCTCTTCTTCATCTGTGAGGAGATTGTCCAGCATTCACTGCCATATAGGAGATTAGATATTACATAGCCGTCCAACACTCTTTTCTTTGTTTCTAAGGACACTCGTCAGTAGAACCACATCTCTGTCGCTTCAAGTCTCTTCTTCATCTGTGAGGAGATTGTCCAGCATTCACTGCCATATAGGAGATTAGTTATTACATAGCTGTCCAACACTCTTTTCTTTGTCTCTCAGGACACTCGTCAGTAGAACAACATCTCTGTCGCTTCAAGTCTCTTCTTCATCTGTAAGGAGATTGTCCAGCATTCACTGCCATATAGGAGATTAGATATTACATAGCTGTCCAGCACCCGTTTCTTTGTTTCTCAGGACACTCGTCAGTAGAACCACATCTCTGTCGCTTCAAGTCTCTTCTTCATCTGTGAGGAGATTGTCCAGCATTCACTGCCATATAGGAGATTAGATATTACATAGCTGTCCAACACTCTTTTCTTTGTTTCTCAGGACACTCGTCAGTAGAACCACATCTCTGTCGCTTCAAGTCTCTTCTTCATCTGTGAGGAGATTGTCCAGCATTCACTGCCATATAGGAGATTAGATATTACATAGCTGTCCAACACCCTTTTCTTTGTTTCTCAGGACACTCGTCAGTAGAACCACATCTCTGTCGCTTCAAGTCTCTTCTTCATCTGTGAGGAGATTGTCCAGCATTCACTGCCATATAGGAGATTAGATATTACATAGCCGTCCAACACTCTTTTCTTTGTTTCTAAGGACACCCGTCAGTAGAACCACATTTCTGTCGCTTCAAGTCTCTTCTTCATCTGTGAGGAGATTGTCCAGCATTGACAGCCATATAGGAGATTAGTTATTACATAGCTGTCCAACACTCTTTTCTTTGTTTCTCAGGACCCTCTTCAGTAGAACCACATCTCTGTCGCTTCAAGTCTCTTCTTCATCTGTGAGGAGATTGTCCAGCATTCACTGCCATATAGGAGTTTAGATATTACATAGCCGTCCAACACCCTTTTCTTTGTTTCTCAGGACACTCGTCAGTAGAACCACATCTCTGTCGCTTCAAGTCTCTTCTTCATCTGTGAGGAGATTTTCCAGTATTCACTGCCATATAGGAGATTAGATATTGCATAGCTGTCCAACAGCCTTTTCTTTGTTTCTCAGGACACTCGTCAGTAGAACCACATCTCTGTCGCTTCAAGTCTCTTCTTCATCTGTGAGGAGATTGTCCAGCATTCACTGCCATATAGGAGATTAGTTATTACATAGCCGCCCAACACTGTTTTCTTTGTTTCTAAGGACACACGTCAGTAGAACCACATCTCTGTCGCTTTAAGTCTCTTCTTCATCTGTGAGGAGATTGTCCAGCATTCACTGCCATATAGGAGATTAGATATTACATAGCCGTCCAACACTCTTTTCTTTGTTTCTAAGGACACTCGTCAGTAGAACCACATCTCTGTCGCTTCAAGTCTCTTCTTCATCTGTGAGGAGATTGTCCAGCATTCACTGCCATATAGGAGATTAGATATTACATAGCTGTCCAACAAGCTTTTCTTTGTTTCTCAGGACACTCGTCAGTAGAACCACATCTCTGTCGCTTCAAGTCTCTTCTTCATCTGTAAGGAGATTGTCCAGCATTCACTGCCATATAGGAGATTAGTTATTACATAGCTGTCCAACACTGTTTTCTTTGTTTCTCAGGACACTCGTCAGTAGAACCACATCTCTGTCGCTCCAAGTCTCTTCTTCATCTATAAGAAGATTGTCCAGCATTCACTGCCATATAAGAGATTAGTTATTACATAGCCGTCCAACACTGTTTTCTTTGTTTCTAAGGACACTCGTCAGTAGAACCACATCTATGGCGCTTCAAGTCTCTTCTTCATCTGTGAGGAGATTGTCCAGCATTCACTGCCATATAGGAGATTAGATATTATATAGCCGTCCAACACTCTTTTTATTGTTTCTAAGGACACTCGTCAGTAGAACCACATCTCTGTCGCTTCAAGTCTCCTCTTCATCTGTGAGGAGATTGTCCAGCATTCACTGCCATATAGGAGATTAGATATTACATAGCCGTCCAACACTCTTTTCTTTGTTTCTCAAAACACTCGTCAGTAGAACCACATCTCTGTCGCTTCAAGTCTCTTCTTCATCTGTAAGGATATTGTCCAGCATTCACTGCCATATAGGAGATTAGATATTACATAGCCGTCCAACACTCTTTTCTTTGTTTCTAAGGACACCCGTCAGTAGAACCACATCTCTGTCGCTTCAAGTCTCTTCTTCATCTGTGAGGAGATTGTCCAGCATTCACAGCCATATAGGAGATTAGATATTACATAGCTGTCCAACACTCTTTTCTTTGTTTCTCAGGACTCTCGTCAGTAGAACCACATCTCTGTCGCTTCAAGTCTCTTCTTCATCTGTGAGGAGATTTTCCAGTATTCACTGCCATATAGGAGATTAGATATTGCATAGCTGTCCAACAGCCTTTTCTTTTTTTCTCAGGACACTCGTCAGTAGAACCACATCTCTGTCGCTTCAAGTCTCTTCTTCATCTGTGAGGAGATTGTCCAGCATTCACTGCCATATAGGAGATTAGATATTACATAGCCGTCCAACACTCTTTTCTTTGTTTCTAAGGACACTCGTCAGTAGAACCACATCTCTGTCGCTTCAAGTCTCTTCTTCATCTGTGAGGAGATTGTCCAGCATTCACTGCCATATAGGAGATTAGTTATTACATAGCTGTCCAACACTCTTTTCTTTGTTTCTCAGGACACTCGTCAGTAGAACAACATCTCTGTCGCTTCAAGTCTCTTCTTCATCTGTAAGGAGATTGTCCAGCATTCACTGCCATATAGGAGATTAGATATTACATAGCTGTCCAGCACCCTTTTCTTTGTTTCTCAGGACACTCGTCAGTAGAACCACATCTCTGTCGCTTCAAGTCTCTTCTTCATCTGTGAGGAGATTGTCCAGCATTCACTGCCATATAGGAGATTAGATATTACATAGCTGTCCAACACCCTTTTCTTTGTTTCTCAGGACACTCGTCAGTAGAACCACATCTCTGTCGCTTCAAGTCTCTTCTTCTTCTGTGAGGAGATTGTCCAGCATTCACTGCCATATAGGAGATTAGTTATTACATAGTTGTCCAACACTCTTTTCTTTGTTTCTCAGGACACTCGTCAGTAGAACCACATCTCTGTCGCTTCAAGTCTCTTCTTCATCTGTAAGGAGATTGTCCAGCATTCACTGCCATATAGGAGATTAGTTATTACATAGCCGCCCAACACTGTTTTCTTTGTTTCTAAGGACACTCGTCAGTAGAACCACATCTCTGTCGCTTTAATTCTCTTCTTCATCTGTGAGGAGATTGTCCAGCATTCACTGCCATATAGGAGATTAGATATTACATAGCAGTCCAACACTCTTTTCTTTGTTTCTAAGGACACTCGTCAGTAGAACCACATCTCTGTCGCTTCAAGTCTCTTCTTCATCTGTGAGGAGATTGTCCAGCATTCACTGCCATATAGGAGATTAGATATTACATAGCTGTCCAACAAGCTTTTCTTTGTTTCTCAGGACACTCGTCAGTAGAACCACATCTCTGTCGCTTCAAGTCTCTTCTTCATCTGTAAGGAGATTGTCCAGCATTCACTGCCATATAGGAGATTAGTTATTACATAGCTGTCCAACACTGTTTTCTTTGTTTCTCAGGACACTCGTCAGTAGAACCACATCTCTGTCGCTTCAAGTCTCTTCTTCATCTATAAGAAGATTGTCCAGCATTCACTGCCATATAAGAGATTAGTTATTACATAGCCGTCCAACACTGTTTTCTTTGTTTCTAAGGACACTCGTCAGTAGAACCACATCTATGGCGCTTCAAGTCTCTTCTTCATCTGTGAGGAGATTGTCCAGCATTCACTGCCATATAGGAGATTAGATATTATATAGCCGTCCAACACTCTTTTTATTGTTTCTAAGGACACTCGTCAGTAGAACCACATCTCTGTCGCTTCAAGTCTCCTCTTCATCTGTGAGGAGATTGTCCAGCATTCACTGCCATATAGGAGATTAGATATTACATAGCCGTCCAACACTCTTTTCTTTGTTTCTCAAAACACTCGTCAGTAGAACCACATCTCTGTCGCTTCAAGTCTCTTCTTCATCTGTAAGGATATTGTCCAGCATTCACTGCCATATAGGAGATTAGATATTACATAGCCGTCCAACACTCTTTTCTTTGTTTCTAAGGACACCCGTCAGTAGAACCACATCTCTGTCGCTTCAAGTCTCTTCTTCATCTGTGAGGAGATTGTCCAGCATTCACAGCCATATAGGAGATTAGATATTACATAGCTGTCCAACACTCTTTTCTTTGTTTCTCAGGACTCTCGTCAGTAGAACCACATCTCTGTCGCTTCAAGTCTCTTCTTCATCTGTGAGGAGATTGTCCAGCATTCACTGCCATATAGGAGATTAGATATTACATAGCTGTCCAACACCCTTTTCTTTGTTTCTCAGGACACTCGTCAGTAGAACCACATCTCTGTCGCTTCAAGTCTCTTCTTCATCTGTGAGGAGATTGTCCAGCATTCACTGCCATATAGGAGATTAGATATTACATAGCTGTCCAACACCCTTTTCTTTGTTTCTCAGGACACTCGTCAGTAGAACCACATCTCTGTCGCTTCAAGTCTCTTCTTCATCTGTGAGGAGATTTTCCAGTATTCACTGCCATATAGGAGATTAGATATTGCATAGCTGTCCAACAGCCTTTTCTTTTTTTCTCAGGACACTCGTCAGTAGAACCACATCTCTGTCGCTTCAAGTCTCTTCTTCATCTGTGAGGAGATTGTCCAGCATTCACTGCCATATAGGAGATTAGATATTACATAGCCGTCCAACACTCTTTTCTTTGTTTCTAAGGACACTCGTCAGTAGAACCACATCTCTGTCGCTTCAAGTCTCTTCTTCATCTGTGAGGAGATTGTCCAGCATTCACTGCCATATAGGAGATTAGTTATTACATAGCTGTCCAACACTCTTTTCTTTGTTTCTCAGGACACTCGTCAGTAGAACAACATCTCTGTCGCTTCAAGTCTCTTCTTCATCTGTAAGGAGATTGTCCAGCATTCACTGCCATATAGGAGATTAGATATTACATAGCTTTCCAGCACCCTTTTCTTTGTTTCTCAGGACACTCGTCAGTAGAACCACATCTCTGTCGCTTCAAGTCTCTTCTTCATCTGTGAGGAGATTGTCCAGCATTCACTGCCATATAGGAGATTAGATATTACATAGCTGTCCAACACCCTTTTCTTTGTTTCTCAGGACACTCGTCAGTAGAACCACATCTCTGTCGCTTCAAGTCTCTTCTTCTTCTGTGAGGAGATTGTCCAGCATTCACTGCCATATAGGAGATTAGTTATTACATAGTTGTCCAACACTCTTTTCTTTGTTTCTCAGGACACTCGTCAGTAGAACCACATCTCTGTCGCTTCAAGTCTCTTCTTCATCTGTAAGCAGATTGTCCAGCATTCACTGCCATATAGGAGATTAGTTATTACATAGCCGCCCAACACTGTTTTCTTTGTTTCTAAGGACACTCGTCAGTAGAACCACATCTCTGTCGCTTTAATTCTCTTCTTCATCTGTGAGGAGATTGTCCAGCATTCACTGCCATATAGGAGATTAGATATTACATAGCAGTCCAACACTCTTTTCTTTGTTTCTAAGGACACTCGTCAGTAGAACCACATCTCTGTCGCTTCAAGTCTCTTCTTCATCTGTGAGGAGATTGTCCAGCATTCACTGCCATATAGGAGATTAGATATTACATAGCTGTCCAACAAGCTTTTCTTTGTTTCTCAGGACACTCGTCAGTAGAACCACATCTCTGTCGCTTCAAGTCTCTTCTTCATCTGTAAGGAGATTGTCCAGTATTCACTGCCATATAGGAGATTAGTTATTACATAGCTGTCCAACACTGTTTTCTTTGTTTCTCAGGACACTCGTCAGTAGAACCACATCTCTGGCGCTTCAAGTCTCTTCTTCATCTGTGAGGAGATTGTCCAGCATTCACTGCCATATAGGAGATTAGATATTATATAGCCGTCCAACACTCTTTTTATTGTTTCTAAGGACACTCGTCAGTAGAACCACATCTCTGTCGCTTCAAGTCTCCTCTTCATCTGTGAGGAGATTGTCCAGCATTCACTGCCATATAGGAGATTAGATATTACATAGCCGTCCAACACTCTTTTCTTTGTTTCTAAGGACACTCGTCAGTAGAACCACATCTCTGTCTCTTCATGTCTCTTCTTCATCTCTGAGGAGATTGTCCAGCATTCACTGCCATATAGGACATTAGATATTACATAGCCGTCCAACACTCTTTTCTTTGTTTCTAAGGACACTCGTCAGTAGAACCACATCTCTGTCGCTTCAAGTCTCCTCTTCATCTGTGAGGAGATTGTCCAGCATTCACTGCCATATAGGAGATTAGATATTACATAGCCGTCCAACACTGTTTTCTTTGTTTCTAAGGACACTCGTCAGTAGAACCACATCTCTGTCGCTTCAAGTCTCTTCTTCATCTGTGAGGAGATTGTCCAGCATTCACTGCCATATAAGAGATTAGATATTACATAGCCGTCCAACACTGTTTTCTTTGTTTCTAAGGACACTCGTCAGTAGAACCACATCTCTGTCGCTTCAAGTCTCTTCTTCATCTGTGAGGAGATTGTCCAGCATTCACTGCCATATAGGAGATTAGATATTACATAGCCGTCCAACACTCTTTTCTTTGTTTCTAAGGACACACGTCAGTAGAACCACATCTCTGTCTCTTCATGTCTCTTCTTCATCTGTGAGGAGATTGTCCAGCATTCACTGGCATATAGGAGATTAGATATTATATAGCCGTCCAACACTCTTTTTATTGTTTCTAAGGACACTCGTCAGTAGAACCACATCTCTGTCGCTTCAAGTCTCTTCTTCATCTGTGAGGATATTGTCCAACATTCACTGCCATATAGGACATTAGATATTACATAGCCGTCCAACACTCTTTTCTTTGTTTCTAAGGACACTCGTCAGTAGAACCACATCTCTGTCGCTTCAAGTCTCTTCTTCATCTGTGAGGAGATTTCCCAGTATTCACTGCCATATAGGAGATTAGATATTGCATAGCTGTCCAACAGCCTTTTCTTTGTTTCTCAGGACACTCGTCAGTAGAACCACATCTCTGTCTCTTCAAGTCTCTTCTTCATCTGTGAGGAGATTGTCCAGCATTCACTGCCATTCAGGAGGACAGATATCACGTAACATTCCAGTACTCCTTTTGTTTTTTGTAACGATTTTCTTCTTTCTCATAATACCCTGCTTAACGTTTGGAATGTATCGGTCACTATCCCAATATGTTTTCGGATTTCAGTGCCCTCCGTTAAAACACTTCACAGATATTTAAATTTTTGTCCTTGTATGATTATTGTAATTTAAATTTTGGCCCCATCCTTTTGCTAACAATCATGCATTCTCGTTGCAGGTGATTTTTAATTCCTTATCTCAAGTTTCTTCACTACATTCCGCAAAATTTTGTGTAGTTTTCTTTCTGTGTCTGCTATCAACACTATGTCATCGTCATATCTTCCTATATATTTCTATATTTATATTTAGCATCTCCAGTTTGTAATTCGCAAGTTGAGCTGTCCTTTTGCTAACAACCGTCCTTTCGTATTTTTTAAATTGATGATTAATCCTATCTTTTCGCTTTCTTTTTTTACCTTTTTGTTGGAGTTCTAATTTCCTTTGCGTTTCTGAGTCATCTGCATAACTTATGTTAAGATTGTGGCTGTTAATAATTAATTCTGCTAGGAACCTCCCCATATGGATCTAGTTTTCGTTTAATAAAAATAACGCAAACTTAATCAAAAATTATATTACTGTTGGATGTTACTAATTCGCTGTCATTTAAATCACTTGTTATCTGGAGTTATTCACTGCTTTAATTTCCAAAATCATTCATTTTCCTGAGTCAAGATATATGGCTCATTTTACAATTCTTTTCATAACATACTCGACTAAAAAATATCAGGACCCTGGCATTTTTCCTCAAACGTTAAAGGCTATTATCTTTCTTGTGTCACGTCTTAATGTCCAAGTCAGGTATCGACATTATACAGTGGTATTGCTATTATTAAGTAGACGCCTGTTTTAAATCAATAAAAACGGTGTAACGGGATAGACCTAGAGAAGAAACATTTATTCTCCCATTAGTATTTCTCCTGTGATGGCTGGTACTATATCCAGGATATAATAACACAGTTTTTCATGGACGGAACTGAATGGCTGAAATGAAAAGGAATGATAAACTTGCTTTCTTCTCCGAGAGACATACACACATTCTGTATTTACATACATGCACGTTCCCACGTAGATAATAATATATCATATATATCTACACGGCAAATCAGAGTGTAAGAAAAATAAAAAAAGAAACGTGTAACATATAATATGGAGATACTCCTGTATCTGGAGAAATCATATTTAGGACTCCATAATCAAGCAGGCTGGATTCATCTATGCCCCAGGCGAGGACATATTTCACGAACTAAAATATCGAGTCTTGGGTTTTCCAAAATTGAAGTCTGCGAGAAGGAGTTTAATTCAGTATCTATGAAAGTTATATTCCCAAAAGGAAAGAGCGCAATGGACTTGGAAGCTGCTGGGGAAACAGATTTAGGCTCTTCTCGTGCCATGGGGATGCTGTAAACAGACTAGATTTGACCGCCGCTTTCGTCACTGCATCGATGACGTCACTAAGCGGCTGCCATATGATCCACGTGAATTATCTCCACCGAAGAGAGTAAAGCGATTTCTGTATCCCTACAAGAAATTAGTCTTGTGTTCACGGAGATAAAAGCATACTTGACAGGAAATAAAACGTACAGAAATAACAAGAAAAGCATGATAAATTGTATGTTAATTTCATACAATATATTTATATTTTTTGTGTATTGGTGCATGTATTTTTAAGGTTACAGTTGTTTTATGGTACATGTGATAAAATAGAGAAATTACTCCGTGTTCTTAGACGCCATATCACAGAGAAAGTTTGGACACGTGTTGCTCGTAGCAAGGTTCGTGGGAAGTTCGTATTTCCGGCAGAAAATTTTTGTTGCATTCTGGAAGTATTTTATTATTTTTAATTTTTATTTTATTTATTTTATACAACGTTTTTATGTTATTGTTATATTTTATTTTTATTTATTTATAATTAAAAATAATAATAATAATATTCCTACAACTCCACAAAATGTACAGAAGATAAGAACAAGTTACCTACCTATATTTTTGTTTTTTGTCGGCATATCAACTCGTTATGGGTCATTTAATTTTCTTGTAAGCATTCGTAATTTATTTTATAAAGATGTATTGCTGGTAATATTTTTTGTCAATAATGCATTTTTCTGGGTTTTTTTTTTTTTTACTATGCAATTGTATTGCTGATATTTTAACTATGAAAATGTATTTTTATAACTTCATAGTGTTTTGTTTTTGTTTTTATGTTCACTATTTGCCCATAGCTGGGATCCTAACTGGTACTATCACCCCAGGGTCAGGGTGGACCACGGAACACCAGCAATTAAGAGGTGGTTTCTCTTTCCTCAAAACCTTCGATCCGAGACCTTGCTGCCTGATATAATTTATTGTCTTATCCAGAACGTGGAAAATTTAACAGGACGGGAAAACCATAATCGATCACATCCTGAAGAAACACGGCATATAGATGATGATGAGGAGGAAGACATCTGAGACACCAATCATGTTAAACATTCTAGAACTTCAAACGATGAAGATCGTTTCTTTTATTACATTTCTGTAAAATGGTTTTGTTAATATATACAGGGAAGATCAATGGCGATGTCGGAACTGAAGAGAGCTATTTTCCAGAGAAGATGCTTTAAGAGAAAAAATTCATATATTTCAACCAAAAGCAGCATTGTCATCAATGAATACAGAATGTTTCCTTATTATGAAACAGCTAATATTAGAGACTAGCAGCATGGGCTGGTGTTGCCCGTGCTTGATTCAAAAATCGTACGACTCATACAGCAATCGCTATCACTTGATTTAAAATATTTTTGCCCTTCCTTGCTTTTAAAGGGGTGCCCTTTGCCGTGCTGATGCTGTTACATGCCTTACTTCTTGCCTCATCTCACACTGCGAATTTTTTTAGGCTATATACTAAACATTAACTCTGTTACAAAAAAAGAACTAAACAAAATGAACACAAAACGATCAGGTTTAAAAAAAGGACTCATAACTGGAAAAACCGAATGAAAAAAGAATGTTAACAACAAATACTTTTTCACACCCAACCCAGTTCTGCGGAATCAGAATCAACGCTGAGTTTAAGCAAGCGAATGGGCCAATTGGAGTAAAGTGCCATGCAGATTTAAATTTTTCACACTTGTGACGAATGCAGCTATCGATTTTTTTTGCATGCTAAGCATGCTAGTTAACATTCGTGTCAGTCAGCTGTTGGCTCTCACGCTGGCCAATAGAATCTTGCTACCTATTCGTGGCGGCCAGCTATAGGCTCTCACTCTGGCCAGTAGAAAATGGCCGCTAACTACATGAAAACTGCCGTAGAAGCATGAAAAAACGTTTATTTCCACTATCGATGGGAGTTGGGAAATGCAACGTCGGTCTTGGCTTTTTCGCTAACTTGGAGCATGTAAATTTTGGTGCAAATCCGTCGAAAATCGATACCATACTTTGATCCCATACCAATGGTTACGGAATGAAGAAAACCTTAACTTTTGTAGCACTGGCTGCTCGGTCAATGAATGCTGAGTGATACCTCATAAGGAAACGTCTAATATTGCCATTATCATGAAGTATGTGAAGAAAATATACTACACTTTGTTCCCATTTCGAAGGCTAGTGAGTAAAGAAAAGAACAACTTGATTTGCACTGGCTGCTCGGCTAGTGGATGTCAAATGATTCCTTACCGGGAAACAGTTAATATTAACATTATAATTAAAGATCAAGAGAACAGATACTACCCTTTGATTCCAGCACAACGGTCACCGAGTGAAGAAGAGCCTAACTTCAGTTGCACTGGCTGCTCGATCAATGAATACCGAATGTTTCATTATAAAGAAACGGTGAATATTATTATTATAATCCTTAGAGATGAGGAGAACAGATACTATATTTTGATCTCAGCCCGATGGCCAGGAAGTGAAGAAGAGCGTAACTCGAGTAGCACTGACAGTTCAGTCAACAAATACCGAAAGTTTCATTATAAAGAAACATCTAATATAACCATTATCATGAGGTGAGCAGATACTACGCTTTGATCCTAGCACAATGCTCATGATTGTCACGGAATAACACTTGCGAGGTGTGGGGACCGCGTGTGAAGTTAAAAAAAAAAAAAACTCCCTTGTTACTCCGTTTCAAGAATTCACCCGCCGTTGAAATCGGGAATAGCTGTCGCTCGTTTCAGCATTGGCGACGGATCGCCGTGCTTGGTCGGCCTTCGTTCCAGACGCGGTGAATTCCTTGGAAGAAGCCGGCTTAACCGATCCAGGGTGAATGCCGCAACATACATACATACATACATACATACATACAATAACACTTGCTGCTCCGTCAGTGAATGCCGGATGTTTCAATGTCGAATGTTTCCATAATTGTTGTCAAATTTTAATACGTATTTCTTTCGTGTTCACTTCTCGTGCTTTCTACGGCGTTTCTTGAAAAGGGATGCTATTATGTTGACAACGCTTTCATTTGACCCCATACGGCATTGTGTATCTCTCTTACTCATGAGAAAAAGTTTGTTTTTTTTCCGTTTACATTTTTGGCATTTTATGTAAGTTCCGTTATTTCACTTTTTTGTTTAACAGATTCGTTTATTTTTTAATCTCTCCCAAACGTTTTGATTTAACACGCATTCTTCTCGTTTGTGATTCAGCCATTTTCATCACAATCGTAAAATTCCGTTTTGTACAAGTTTAATTTTATAAATACTATGCACCATCCAGACACATTGCTTCCACCGCCCATTCCATCCCCCCCCCCATTAACCCGTCTCAGAAAACATGCGTTCTTCGTTGTTCCCCTTCTTTCCAAGTCCGTCTGAACGGGTTTATCTTGATTACTCTATAAACAAATGCCAGAAACTCGAAATATAAACTAGATTGCCGAGCCTAACACCTATTTTCTCCCACCTTCTTCAAAGTAGTCAGCTTGGGTATGTTTACATTTATTCGTTTTAAAAAGAAATAATGTCTATTAGTAATTAAATTTAAAAATAATATTTTAAAATTGTCTGTTCAATATAACGTATTCTAACCTAAACACCCCTTTTAGAAGAATCTTTAAGTATACAAGTACGAATTTAACGAAAAAAAAATGCCGAAAAACTTTTTCTCGTTAATAAAAAAAAACAGACGACATGCCTTAAACGGATGTCAAAATTCGTTGAAAAATGCACCCCTACGCTACCTCGATATATTTCAATATATCACAGCCCATCAGGGTGGCTACACGTCCGGTTTCCTCTAGCTCGGATCGAAATCCGGCTGAATTGGAGTCAGTCGCGGATTCTATCAATAAGCCGTTAGCGCACGGCAGGGACGCAAGTGAATTAGGCGTATTTATTTTTAGATAAACACACAGTGACTGAGAGAATGCGATTCGATTTACCGAAGAGTTTTGCATTATTAGCCGAAATAGTCTCTGTTACAAACCCACATTTCCTCCCCAGAGAGCTCAACCGAAATACATTTTTCAGGAGCATATATATTGACTGTTTCGCTGTATCACAGCTCATCAGTATGGCTAGACGTCCGGTTTCCCCTCTCTCTCTCTCTCTCTCTCACTCTCTCTGTATATATATATATACCTATATATATATATATATATATATATATATATATATATATATGTGTGTGTGTGTGTGTGTGTGTGTGTGTTACGTTATTTTATAGATACAAATAGTTAAGTCAATGCTTTGTTCAGAACAAAAAGTCTGAAGAACATTTACCGACCTGAATGTCCGAGAAATTTCATAGAAAATATGTGTCCTTCTACAGGACTCGAACCTGTATCATACATGAGACCGTTATATAGCCTGATGTGCTATACCATTTAGCTACAGAAGAAGCGTCAGTACAATTTTTTCTATTTTAGGCTCTCACCGAGGACAGTCCTTTGGATCGGAGTTAACTCAACCCTGCCTTATTGGGTGTGACATGTAGTCATTGCTTCGAATGAATAAAAGTGATAATGAAAAATTTGGCTACAAATATATACAAAAGAACTCTTCGAATAAAATGGCAAGGCTAGGTGCCTTCTCTTATTTTATTTATTTTCTGAAAGCATTCTTTCTTTGGAATATGTTTCATTTTCAATAGAAGACTTCAAGTACTTATTCATGTCCTAAGGGTTTGGCGCTTAGGAGAACATATACAAGGAAATTCTTCTTAAAATTAAAGATGCCATCTTCCGACTTCTTCTCTATTATTGACCTTCCTGTTTCCTCTCAGTAGCCACTTGCATCCGAAAATACGATATAAAAATAGTTAAACATATTGAAAAATAGCGGGATGTCTTGATAAAATCGTAAGGCATGTTTTATCATGCATGTAAAGTCTAACAAAATATTCACAAATTCCTTGTATACTGTTTTAAATCAATCTTTATATATACATATGAGTGCACGACGACTCAACGCGGCCGACTCCTCCTCGCCGAATCAACGCCGCCGACTCATCACCGCCGACTCAACACCGATCAACTCATCTCCGTGACAACTCAACGATATGCAATTTATGAAATAAATAGAAGACTTCAAGTACTGCTTCATGTCCAGAGGTTTTGGCGCTTATGAGAGCATATACAAGCAAATTCTTCTTAAAATTGAAGATGCCATCTTCCGGCTTCTTCTCTATTATTACCCTTCCTGTTTCCTCTCCTCTCAGTAAGCCACTTGCAACCGAGAGGCTTTTGTCTCGCTTGAACTGAATTGATTAAAATAAATGTAATTAAAATCCTTGTTCTGAAGAACAATCATGAAGGTCTTATTTTTAAGAAAGAATACGCATCCATTATTAATATAAAAAATACGATATAAAAATAGCTCTTTTCGTTAAACATATTGAAAAATGGCGGGATGTCATGATAAAATCGTAAGGCATGTTTTATCATGTATATAAAGTCTAACAAAATATTCAAAATTTCCTTGTATACTGTTTTTAATCAATCTTTCTCTCTATATACATATGAGTGCACGACGACTCAACGCCGCCGACTCATCACCGCCGACACAACGCCGCCGCCTCAACACTGCCGACTCAACGCCACCTACTCATCACCGCCGACTCAACGCCGCCGACTCATCACTGCCGACTCAACACCGATCAACTCATCTCTGTAACAACTCAACGACATGCAAATTATGAAATATTTTCGTCGACTTTTTGAAAACAATTAAAAGTAATTTCTTAACGATCATTTTTAAAATACTAACAGCTGACAAATAGTCTGAATGCTTGTTTATTTCCTTGATAACTGCTCAGTTCGTATGAATCCTTGCATTGCATCTAGAGACTTGGTCACAACGCCAACAGTTGATGTTTCTGTCTCTTTTACTAAACTTATCAAATACAAATAAATGACATACGTGGGCAAATTTTTATTTTCCTCTTTGACTAAGAATTTCCATTTTTGGCGTGAATAAAAGTTTGACAATTAAACATCACTCTGACAAACAGTGATTTATTGGTTACAACAGTCTAAGACAAACAATGGAACTTTCAAAACGACAACGATTGAAAAGCCGATTTAAAAGATGTGCACACTATGACAGCCTTCACTCCCACTTTTATTTGAACTATTTCGCATTGTTTATTGTTTTAAAAACTGA
The DNA here is from genome assembly GCA_964036315.1 of Acanthosepion esculentum. Lineage (NCBI taxonomy): Eukaryota > Metazoa > Mollusca > Cephalopoda > Sepiida > Sepiidae > Acanthosepion > Acanthosepion esculentum. The sequence goes on along the minus strand of OZ038500.1, from coordinate 14,858,036 downwards.
TGATTAGAATTGTAATAAAACCTAAAACATATGATGAAATTGAATTCATACTTTATTTTTGTTCTTGAGAAATTTACAGCAAAAATATTAAACACTATTTATTTATTAGTTTATTTACAAGAACAATTTTATATATACAACATTTTAAAAACTAATACAATCTCTATCTATAAAAGGCAGGATGTGTGTGTATGTGTGTAACGAATGCACGGCCGCAATTTTCGACGGATTTGCACCAAAATTTACTTGCACATGCTCCAAGTGAGTTTATTTCCCAACTCCCATCGATAGTGGAAATAATCGATTTTTCATGCTTCTACGGTAGTTTTCATGTAGTTTGCGGCTATTTTTTACTGGCCAGAGTGAGAGCCTATAGCTGGCTGCCACCAATAAGCAAGAAGATTCTATTGGCCAGCGTGAGAGCCAACAGCTGACTGACACGAATGTTAACTAGCATGCTAGCATGCAAAAAAAATAAATCGATAGCTGCATTCGTCACAAGTGGGAAAAATTTAAATCTGCATTGCACTTTACACCAATTGGCTAATTCGCTTGCTTAAACTCAACGTTGATTCTGATTCCGTAGAACTGGGTTGGGTGTGAAAAAGTATTTGTTGTTAACATTCTTTTTTCATTCTTTTTTCATTCGGTTTTTCCAGTTACGAGTCCTTTTTTTAAAGCTGGTCGTTTTGTGTACATTTTGTTTAGTTCTTTTTCCGTAACAAATTTAATGTTTAGTATAGAGCTTAGAAAAAATTCGCTGTGTGAGATAGGCAAGAAGTAAGGCATGTAGCAACATCAAAGGGCACTCCTTTAAAGGCAAGGAAGGGCAAAAATATTTTAAGTCAAGTGATAGCGATTGCTGTATGAGTCGTACGATTTTTGAATTATGCACGGGCAACGCCGGGCCATGCTGCTAGTTAAAATTAAATACAATGCAATATTTATCACTTACCAATTTATAAAAAATTTTTATTTTAAAATTTATTGAAAATTTTATGCAATTCCGCTGAAATATTCACTTTGCAGATCGTTATGAAAAAGAAGAAACAATTTGCAAATTCTTTCATGGTGGTGACCTCGAAATAATTGCTCAAAAAATCCATCTCGTTTTCTTAGCACTTCCGTAATGAATCACCCCATTATGGAGTGCTTCATCCCTATGCAGTCTGTTCACTTTAACCATTCTACATTGGCCGAATTTTGGTAATGCTTCTTTACTTTCTGGATAACTGATCCAAACTTTGTATGATTCCTTGCATTGCATCTGGAGCCTTGGTCAAAACACAAATATTTGATGTTGCTGTCTCTTTTACTAAAATCAAATGCAAATGAATGGCCGTTCGTGTGGAGATTTTTCTTTTCCTCTTTGGCTAATAATTTCCATTTTCGGCGTGATGAAAAGTTCTCCACTTCCCCCTATCCCTTGTAGCTCTCAATAAGTTTTGTCCCTTTGCTACTTCCCCCAGGCCATGATCTGTCATCTACTTCCTTAAGCCAGCTAGGTCACGCGTTGCTTTCCTTTGTCTCTCTTTCCCTCTATTCGACCTCTGAGTATCAGATTCTCCAGGCCGTCCTTTCTTATCACGTATCCCAGAAATTTCATCGGACTCTTCCTGATGTTAAGCATAAAGCTTCCACCTTGTTTGCATCCTCTCCAAATCCTCATCGTTGCTTACACGCTCGGTCCATCATATCCGCAGCATTCTTAAAATAGCGCATAAAACTGTAATCACTTTTTTTATGTGCCGTGTCCCTTCAGGACGTAATTGATCATGGCTCTCCACTTCTCCGTGTCCCTTGTAGCTCTCAATAAGTTTAGACTCTTTGCTACTTCCCCCAGGCCATGTTTTGTTATCCACGTGCTTAAACCTGCTAGGTATGCCGTGCGTTTGCTTTCTGTTGTCTCTCTTTCCATCTATTCGTCTTGTGAGTATCAGATTCTCCAAGCCCTCCTTTCTCATTACGTGTCGCAGAAATTTCAGCTGCCTCTTCCTGATGTTAAGTATAAGCTTCCGCCTTGTTTGCATCCTCTCCAAAATCTCATCGTTGCTCACACGCTCGGTCCATGATATCCTTAGCATCCTTCTGTAGAACTATAACTCTCTTGCCTCGAGTCTCTTCTTCATCTTTGAGGAGACCGTCCAACATTCGCTGCCGTAAAGGAGGAAAGATATCACATAGCAGTTCAGTACTCTTTTCTTTGTAACCAAAGGAATCCTCTTGTCTCGTAATACTCTGCCTGGCTTTTAGAATGCGTTTTTGTCCATCCCAATACGTCTTCGGATCTCAGCATCGCACTTACCGCCGTCTGTCAAAACACTTCCCGGATATTTAAATTTCCGCACCTGCTTGATTTTAGTGTTCCCGACCTGTAAATCGCATTTCGGGCTCATCGTCTTACTGATGACCATGCATTCTGTTTTCTTGGATGCTTAGTCCCTTCTTCTTGCTCTCCCTCGCTACCTTCTGTAAGAGGTTTTGTAATTTCCTTTCCATGACTGCTATCAGTACTGTGTCATCTGCGTATCGTATTTTGTTAAGATTGTGGCTGCTAAGTAAGAATCTCGGTAGGATTTCTAATCGCTGTATAAGTAGAATAAGTCCGGTGAGAAGACACATCCTTGCCTTACGCTCCATTCTACTCAGTCGTAATTGATCTCGAGAAATATGACTGCTAACAATTACACCATATCGAAGTTCTCAGCTTGTTTTCTAAACGTAGTTTAGATGTGGTACAAGGCCGAAAGTGTGGAGCACCCAATGACGATCGAACTCCCTACTCAATCGTAATTGATCTAACGAAACAAGTTTGTTAAGCATTACAGAAGAGAAAGATTATGATCTCTTTGGCGTCATCAGTTTGAATAAAAGAAAAGACAAAACTATGTGTTAGGAGAATGTCTTGAGACCCCGGAGGATAAGTTTGGTTGTCGTAAATCCCATTAATCATTTCCGGGCTTGAGACTTGAAGATTGTGTGTCTCTGTACTTATCTGTTTTATCTATATCTCTATTGTAGCCGTTTGGTATTATAGAATTTTAATTCAGGGCCATTTTATTATTCTTTATATATATATAAACCGTAAATTTTAAAAAGTAAGTTACTCCAAAATTCGCTTGATGAGGAAATGGAACTAATGTCTTTGGTTTAATAACAAAATCAAATTCAGGGGCTTTAGCTTCCATTTCTGAAACATGGTTATCATTGTGTAGCGGTAAAACCATATTTTAAATCTATTAATTTATAATATATATATATATATATATATATATATATATATATATATATATATACAAGCATTTTCACACATACGCACACATGTATACATACATGCACGCACACAATGCATGCATATATATATATATATATATATATATATATACATACATACACACACACACACACACACATACACACACACACACACATATATATATATATATATATATATATATTCTTACATAAGTGTGCCCACATATACATCCGCCCAGGCATTTACATTTTGTTTTTTATACTTATACATACCTATATATATATATATATATATATATATATATATATATATATATATATATATATATATATATATATATATGTCCACCGAGTTTGTGTACCTCCCCAAACGAGACTCTGCCCTTTGCCATAGCCTTGTCTAGGTTCCTCTCTGCCATTGAATTTCCGATCATTACTCTTCTTTCTTTCTTTCTTTATTTCTTTCTTTCTTTCTTTCTTTCTGTTTTTGACGTTTGTAATTCTTTTGCTTGCTTTTTCTTATTTAAAAACCTTCTGTTCATGCTACCTGTCTTTTCTTTCTTTCTGTCTTTCTTTATTTCTTTATTTTCTTTCCTCTCTTTTCTTTTTAGATATCACGTTTTCAGCTTTTCACTTTGTTCTTTACTTTCTCCTCTTCTGCTTGCGCTAACCATCTTTCTTTCCTTGCTTCCCTCCTTTCTTTCTTCCTTGCTTCTTTCTTTCTTTTTTTTTTCTTTCTTTCACTTCCAAACACTTGAACCTTTCCACCTCAATATGCTAAGTAGTAAAATATATCCTTACGGGCCCCAAGAACCAATTGTGGCCAATGTGGAGCCGATTTCTCTCCACTTGAGTTCACTTGTCACCTGATTTCGTCTAATTGAATTGACAAAAAATTCTGTTATCCAAAACCTATTTTAAAAACCTGGTTTGATTATTGTAACAAGAAACACAACAATTAAAGTTCGACAAGCTGCTGCTGCTGCTGCTTCTTCTTCTTCTTTTTCTTCTTCTTATTATTGTTGTTGTTGTTGTTGTTGTTGTTGTTATTATTATTATTATTATTATTATTATTATTATTATTACGATGAAAGTCATATCACGTTCAAACGACGGTTCTCACCCCAACCACCCAAGTTAAGCAACGTTGAGCCAGGTCAGTAACTAGATGGCTAACCAGGTGCTGTATGCTTTGCTGTGTGGATGGTCTAATGCAATGATTCCGAATTGTGGACTGCATGCCCCACCGGTGGGGCATGTTAATATTTTGGTGAGGTGGGGGGGCTTACTATATCAACAGAATATGGGGGCAATTCGAGAATGAGTTATTAACAGTCATTTGTTTTCTAGTGAGTCTGAGTGAGAGTGTTAATATATACGAGACAGTATGCATACATAAATATATTTTGTGTGTAATTGGCATACAGGGTATTTCCCGTCTCCCCAAACAAAGAAGAGGGCGTGATGCATATCGCTGGAAGAGCCAATGTTTTGTCGGCCAATCAGCGCGTGTGAAAATTCAGTTTGCTTCCTTCACGTGAATTGCATTAAAATTTAGAATATGTAATAATTAAATATTACGGAGGGGAGCACTAGAATTTTAGACATACCAAAATGGGGTATGGCCAAAAATCGGTTGGGAACCACAGGTCTAATGGGTAACGGCTCGGAAATGGAAATCAGAGAGCCGAGTTCCAGTTCCAGTCGGGTTTGTTATATTCACTTACGAGCAAATGTCCCTGGGACATGTTGTAACCTAGAGAAGGTTACTGAATAGAATAATCACATGAAGGTTGGTAATGAACGATAATACTTAGGACAAGAACAACACATATATGTTTCGCCAATGACACGTAGAAGAAATATTCAACTGCTAGAAGTGACGCAAGTGAATTCTACAATGTATCTCCAATTGCAGGATATCTACCAACCGCCCCACGCGGTCAGATGTGGCACAAGACCGAATTTAATATGGAATACCCGAGCATGTAGGCTCGGCCAAAAAGTCCCCGTAGAGCCCGTGTAGACCAATGTCGTGTAGCTGTTTCCCGAGGCGAAAATCTGCCCTTCGACATATCCTTGTCTGGAGATCATCTTTGCCTGTAGGCAGAGTGTTTGACCACAGCAGTCGGAGACGAATCTATAACTGCAGAGGTATTTATTGTACAAAAGTACAAATGTGCCATATGGGCAAAAATTGGAATGGGGGAGTCTGGTCTTCAACTGTCTTACTTCTAACTTATCTAGCCTCATTTACAGACCCAATCGTCCAAATATTGTTCCTTTCACCAAAACATCTCATCCACACAACCCTGCCATACACATACACCACAATACCACATCCACTCCAGGAAATTCTAACTAATCCCCATATATACAGCTTTTGTGGAGGGCTGGGCTTAAACAATAAATCCCCAATGTTCATGATATAAAAATATTTACACAACTAAACAAAACTAGTGTTAGTAACAGCCCCCCACCCAAACATGGCAGAGATAACAGTTAACTGGACGAAAAATACTGCAGGATTAATAGAATAATTTTCCGCAGACCAACATACAGTATTTACTACTGTATTTACGTCAATAGGCACATAACCATTATCGTCCGTAGGTATGCTACAACAGGAAAGGTACGAATTCACCACTTTCCACCATCGTCCAGTTATTGTTTAATCAGTAGAAGTTGTATGCGTAAATTATTATTATCTTCAAAATTCCTTACAATCTAAATATATTTTCTGAAGTATATAAACGAAGGAATAAAATGAATAAAAAGTGACAAGAGGAAAAACGATTCTTAGCCGACGCGCTTCGTTCTTTGAGGAATTTTATCAAGGCAAATGTAGGAATTATTTTGTTGCATGTGTTTATCAAATATAAATCTACGTCCTGATTTCTTTACAATCTCACCTCTACTTTCAAATTTATATATATATATATATATATATTTCAAATTTATATCTATATATATATATATATATATATATATATATATATATATATATATAGATAGATAGATAGATAGATAGATAGATAGATAGATATAGATATATATTACAAATTTATGTATATATATATATAGATAGATAGATACGTCCAGATTTCTTTACAATCTCACCTCTACTTTCAAATTTATTTATATTTATGTATATATATATATATATATATATATATATATATTACAAATTTATATCTATATATATATAGATATAGATATATATTACAAATTTATATATATATATATATATATATATATATATATAGAGAGAGAGAGAGAGAGAGAGATACATAGATAGATAGATAGATTTTAAAAACTATATATAGATATTATTTTAAAACGTCTGTCTGTTAAATTTTAATCCCCATCATCACCTTTAGGCCTTTCCTGCTCTTCTTTCTTCTGTTACACCTCTCTCTAGAGCTTGCATACATATCACTTTCAAACTTGTTTCCCACACCCGCACATACACTCTCAGTGAAATTTAGTTTTTTTTATACGCGGAGTTACATTTTCCGATTTCTTTTTTAATTGGTAGGTCTAATGAATTGGATCGTGATTCCAATGTAATATATTATGACCATTGAATATTAGTGTTTGAGCTTTTTATTATATATACACACACACACACACACACACACACACACACACACACACACACACAAATATATATATATATATATATATATATATATATATATATATATATATATATATATATAGATAGATAGATACATAGATAGATAGATAGATATTATATTTTAGAAAGGTTAAAAAATTTGGATCAGGTTCGAAATTTTCCCATCGTCATCAGCTCGAGAATCCCCCCTCCAACAAAAACAATTCAAAATGAGCAAGCAATCTCAATCTAACATTATATAAGTTTCATTAAAATCCTGCTCTGAGGCAGAGAGGAACCCGGACGAGGCTCCTCCGAAGTGCAGAGCCTCGTTCGGAGAGGTTTACCAACCCGATCCCGTTTATACGGGTTCTACGCGCAATTTAAATCGGCAATGTTCCCCATTTGACACACGTGGGCGTTTTAATGAACATCGTGCGAGTTCAGTCCTTTTTGGACGCCTCAGCTAGCCGGTCGAACTCTCTGCCTCCAGGCAGAGGGGAACTCTATGCCTCTGGGCAGGGAGGAACCCGGACGAGGCTCCGCCGAAGTGCAGAGCCTCGTTCGGGGAGGTGACCAACCCAATCCCGTTTATACGGGTTCTACGGGCATTTTTTGGCCGAGCCTACGGGTTCGGAAAGCCCACATTAAACTGGCCTTGTGCCACATTCGACACACGTGGGCGTGTTGCTGAACATCGTGTGAGTCAGTCAGAGACAGAGTCGCGTCAGACGATTACTGTAAGACATTGGAATAGTGATACTGGTCCTGACAACATAGTTCTCTCTAACCTAACCTGATTGTTATTACTAACACTTCTACTTCTTTTGTACATATTTCTATTTGTAATATATCTGTGTTATTCCATACCTGTGTTCAAGTTATTCTTCATTGGTTCTACCTTGGACCATCACCGTGGTACAAGGAACCTGGACCATAACAAAGATGTACAACATATACGTCCATCACAAATCATAACAATCCGATCACAATTTAAATCAATATTCATTTAATAAAAAACAATATTTCTTGAGATGAGGTTTTATGTACATTATTTACAGGACTATTGTCCTCATCTTTGTCGCCCTATTTATTACAACCTCGACTATATTGCCAATACTTGAGGACACTGTGCCATGTGCCCCCAAGCACAGTGGATAAAGGCGTTAGTTAGATCCAGTGACAGGACCCAAAGAGTCTGAGTTCAATACTCGGTTAAGGCAGTGGAGAACTTTCAGAGGGGAATTAACAGGAGATAACTGATAACTGACATCCATTAAACCTGGCACGTGGAACTAGAACAGTTTACCCCAGTGAGCGAAATAAAGGGTTCAGTTCGACATTCCAAACACCTGAAGAAGGCCGGAGCGTACAACGGCCGAAACGTTGTAATAAATATGTCGACAAAGATGAAGACAATAGTCCGAATAATGTAAATATTATTTCTTGAATATTACTGGCTTATTTTTACCCTTCCGGAGTTTGAATTATGACACTGCGTTCTCCAGACGTTCTTAAAGAAATTTCAACCACGTGATGAATGTTCAGGAACGTTCTCAAAATCAAAGACTTGATAAAACAATGACATCCTTGCTCTTGCATATAAACACTTGCCACAAAATGAATCCTACACTGTCTTGATAACGTCTCTCAGAGGACGAAACGCGTCGGCTAAGAATAGTTTTTTCTCTTGTATTTTTATTCATTTTACCCCTTCACAGATAATTAAATTAATATTGGCCCTGCCAATAGCTAATAAATAAGGGACTATTGCGTTTTGACCACAAGAAAAAACGGAAATAACATATCGGAGACGCTTCTTGGTTTCACTGAGAAAAAAGAAAGAAAGAACGAAACAAAGAGAAAAGAAGTGAAGAAAGAAAAAAGAAAGAAGGGAAGAAAAATGAAGGGAAGAAAGAAAAAGAAAGAAAGAAGACTTTAACGTCTCCTGTCAAAACCACATACTATTCCGTTTTGATTACATGGAAAAACATTATTATTCTATTATAATTCTGCTTGTCCCGACCTTCGCTAGTTCGCTCGACCTTTACACCCTGCCAAACCTAATAAATAAGGGGCTATTCCATTTTTACCGCGTGAAAACACGGAAATGGCATATCGGTGACGCTTCTTGGTTTCATTGAGACAAAGAAAGAAAGAGAAAAGAAGCGACGAAAGAAAAAAGAAAGAAGTGAAGAAAGAAGTAAGAGAAGAAAGAAAAAAGGGAGGAAAGAAAGAAAGAAGACTTTAACATCTCCTGTCAATACCTCGTACATAATGGACTATTCCGTTTTGATCGTATGGAAAAACATTATTATTCTAATTCTGCTTGTCCCGCCCTTCGCTAGTTCGCACGACCTTTACACCCTGCCAATACCCTATAAATAATGTATTACTCCGTTTTGAACGCGTGAAAACACGGAAATGACATATCGGAGACGCTTCTTGGTTTCATTGAAAAAAAGAAAGAAAGAAAGAACGAAAGAAAGACAAAAGAAGTGAAGAAGGAAAGAAGAAAGAGGTGAAAGAATGAAATACCTCATACATAATGGACTATTCCGTTTTGATCGCATTGAATAACAAGACATAACAGTGAGAAATGAAAAAGTTTGTCAATTTCAAACCTTTTTATTTGTACCCTCTTACTTCTGAAAATAACGAACAGCATTCATATTTATGATTTCTGTTTCAATACTTTATTGTGAGAGGGGAATTTCTATGGATATTTTATTGTCATGGAACTTGTCACGAGCTTATTCAATTACTAACTAAAGAATTAAGATTCATCTGAAATTTCAAATTCAAAACAGTGAAATTTTAACGGGTCCGTGTAAGCATCATTTGTCTTTTTGTACCTAAGTTAGTTAACAAGTACGTTACGCCTTGGCATAAAATAATAGACTTCATAGGTAATGGATTATTCCGTTTTGATCGCGAGGAAAGATGAAAAAGACGCCGTTTGATTTCAGTGAAAAAAAAAAGATAGAAAGAAAGAGAAGTTACAGATGGCGATAACGCTCCGATGCGTTTAACGCCTGCTCCTGTGAAACGGAAAACTTGCCAATTTAAAATCCTTTCATTTGTACCCTCCTATTTTAAAAAAAATAAGTACCCGCATTTTATATATGTGATTGTTCTTTCAATATTTGCTAAAGCTGTTATAGTCAAATGTTTAACGAAGCAATGGGGGCGGGGTATCACGGGTATTCTGCCGTCGTGGAATTCACAATGAGTTTATTTATTCAGTAAATATTATGATATATCAGAAAATGAATATAGGAAAACTGTGAAATATTCGCAAGTACTATAAGCTATTATTATTATTATTATTATTATTATTATTATTATTATTATTATTATTATTTTTATTTTCTTTGATTTCTGGCGTTTACACATTTCTTTCCGGGTCCTGCCCGGGGACCTTAGGTTAGAAATGGTATCATGACACTTTCCACTGAAAAAAGAAAATTACATAGATAAAGTCTGTTGTGGATTCCGAGAATGGAATCCTGCACAAATAAATAAACAACGCCAGTAATTGAAATAGGAAAATAAGTGTATTGAACGTAAGAATTCAAACTTGAAATGAAGATTAGTAGTCCAGGAATACGGGTTAGTAGAAAGTATATGTACAAGTCTCTGTAAGTGAAGCCGTAATTATCTCTCTCTCTCTCTCTCTCTCTCTCTGGACTCTCGTATAACTCTCAGTGAACACCCTGTGTCTGTATCCGTGTCTCTCACCCTGACTCAACGTATCTCAACCTTGTCGCAACGTATCTCCAACACTGTCAGTATAAGTATATTTGGACGAGTTTATCTTGTGTAAAAGGGGAGAGCCCCACAACAAAGTGTGAGCGGTACTTGTCAGAACAATGTTTTGTATCTCTTTGAGGCATGGACTTCCAGGGATCCCTTCAATTAGTGTACTGGTATCTTTTCCAACCAGTCCAACGGTTCCAACTACAACAGGGATTGTTGATGTTCCCATGTGCCACATTTTTGAGATTTCTATTTCAAGGTCCTTGCATTTTGACAGCTTTTTGAATATCTTCAAAGATACATTGTAGTCTGCAGGGACTGCCATATCAATAAGGAGGTATTTTTTTGTTTGTTTGTGGTCTTTAATAACAATGTCTGGGCGGTTGGCTTTGATTATTCTGTCAGTGTGTATTGTGTAGTCCCATAGAATTGTAACAGGTCCTATCTCCGTAACTGGGTCTGGGTGGTGTTCGTACCAATTTCTTTCAGTTTCCTTCCAATTAGAAGATGCAAATTTTCCAGTGCAGATATTAGCCCACTCTGTTATTCCGGGTTTATATTCAGTTGGTGCCAATATCGTGCAACCTGATATAAGATGATCAATGGTTTCTGGATATTTATCACAGAATCTGCATTTTGGGATAACACAGTATTTTAGTATCTGTGCTTGATAATTCCTAGTTAACAAGCATTGATGCTGTGCAACAAGGATAAAACCTTCAGTTGCAGCTTTCAACCCTACGTAGCCACTGATGGGTACGGGTTTTGTCTACGTCAGCTTGTTTGGTACGTTTATTATTATTATTATTATTATTATTATTATTATTATTATTATTATTATTATTATTATTATTATTCCTTTGATTTCTCTTGTATACACATTTCCTTCCGGGTCCCAACCAGAGGTCAAAGGTTAGAAATGTCTTCATGACATTTTTCCTGGATCATTATTTTTTTTTAAATCAAAAAACAAACTAAGATCACGTACTTTTTACATAGATAAAGCTCTTCGTAATTTGTAAGCTCAGTTTGTGACTAATTTTTTTTTCTTTCTTTAAGACATGGTCTACCAGGTATCCCTATAGTGAGTCTATGGGACCCTTCCCAATCAACCCGAAGATTTCAGCTACAACTGCAATTATTGATGTCCTCATGTGTCACATTCTTAAGATTTTTCATTTTTAATTATTATTATCATTATTTTATTTCCTTTGATTTCTGATGTGTACTCATTTCTTTCCGGGTCCCGCCCAGGGACCTAAGGTTAGGAATGGAATCATGACATTCTCCACTAGAAAAAAAAAGACAATAACAAAAAAAAAACATATTTTACATAGACAAAGCTCTTCGTAAGGTGTGGGCTGTACTCGAGAGAACAATTTTTTTGTATTTCTTTAAGGCATGGGCTTCTCTTCAATGAGTCTACTGGAATCTTTTCCAATCAATCCAAGGGCTCCAACTACAGTGGGGATTGTTGATGTTCCCATGTGTCACATTTTTGAATAAGGAAAGTCGGCAAAATGGATCCATACCTTCGGAAGAAGGATTGGGTCCCAGGACCGGGTCGGTTGGGCTGTGCCCGCGCGCAGCGAGGAACCGATTATTATTATTATTATTGTTGTTGTTGTTTATCGATCTTTATTACAAAGAAAAACATATAAATATTCCCCTATCAACTTAAAGCAATTTCAAGTCGTCAAACGATTTAATCTGTTCTGTCAACACAATGTTAATCTCTTTTTTTCTTTCTATGAGCTGCTCGTGATCCGTCAGTTTTAGTGGTTGGCGGGCGGCGACACCGCATTCCTTTCCGTCATGGGGGGTTTGTTTTTTTAAAAATTACTTACGAAAAGAGACGAAGAAACAGGCTCCAGTTGGCAATTAATATAAATTTAGATGACTCTATCTTAACCTAGAAAGTAATTCGCCCGGTCAAACGGTGCTACTGACTTGTTTTCTTCTTATTTTTAATAGGTGACACCTTTCTCTCTTACTTTATCTGACTGATATAATTTAGCCGCAAAGCAGCAAGTTTAATTGTTAGCACATGGAATCGTTAAAATGTATATTAGGACGATTACAAAGAATTTCTTGTATTATCTTATTATCACAATCGTTTTTGTACGAAAGCTTTTCGAAATATTTCGACAAGATGTTTTAAATTGAAAGAATGAAATCACTTGTCTTGATTTCTGCTACGTTCTAGCAATTATCACCATTCGCAAGACATAATTAATTATTGTTTCTTTTGCAGGCTAATTATGTCTGCTAGATAGTTAAAACATCTAGTAAATTAAGTAAAAAATAAAAATATTTTTCCAGTTGGTAAGATTAGCATTACTTAATTAATACTTACTTTCTTGTGCAACTTAATTGAAACAAAACGAATAATTCCGTTATTATTTAATTTTTCGTATTTTTCCAATAACACATGACCCAGTACACATGTTAGAACTTCGTATATCCATTCCATGAAGTCCTTCCTTGCATATTGACCCCAGATTCTCGATTGGATTTAAATCAGGAGAGTTTCCGGGTCAATCAATTGTATTTTCAATTGCTCCCTGGTAAAGCTTGCCAGTGTGTTCGTGCAGCGTTACAAAATTTCGTACGCTTCCTTGGAGTAACGTCCATCGCAGACAAAGGCCGTAGGACAGCTAATCGACAGTCGGGACAATTGCGTCTGGGTGTGATAAAAACCTGATGCAAGTAAGAATGATGCAATAAGGCCAAACAAATTTCATCACACACCTCGAAAATAGATTCATATAACTGCAACACCACTGCACACCTAATTTAAGGAAAAAATAGAAATTGATAACACCCTGTCACTCCAGTGGGTCTAAAACTGACCGTATGGTGAAAGAAAGGAACCTAAAGCGGTTGTTTCAATTCATTTGCTTAAGGGTGTAGATAGATAACTTGAAGAAGACAGACATAATGTCGAAATATTGCTAAACATTGTCAGATTGTCGCTTCTTTTCTTAAATCGTATTTTTTAAATGTTGAAAACTATTGGAATTACATCAATCCGTTTTTGTTTAATAATAATAATAATAATAATAATAATAATAATAATAATAATGATAAGTAGAGCCCACACTTTACGAAGGGCTTTATCTATATAATTATTTTTTATTTTATTTTATTTTATTTTTTTGCAGTGGAAAGTGACATGATACCATTTCTAACCTTAGTTCCCTGGGCGGGAACCGGAAAGAAATGTGTAAACGCCATTAGATATATTTAGGAATATATGTTTGACTAATGATCTGCAGCCGCAAAACACTATATATATATATATATATATATATATATATATATATATGTGCGTGTATGTGTGTGTGTATATATATATATATATATATATATATATATATATATATATATATATATATATATATATATATATATATATATATATATATTGAGAGAGAGAAAGGGAGAGAGACCCCCACTTTCATTCATCAAATATGAATGACGGACAAAAAATAAATTCATTAATTTTGTAGAAACAAACACACATACACACACACACACACACACATATATATATATATATATATATATATATATATATATATATATATATATATATATATATATATATATATATGTATATATATATCAGTATCTGTCTATATTTCTGAGATGTGGTATTATGTACCCTATTTACATTATTGTAACTGTTCTAGTTCCACGTGCCATGTTTTAAGGAGTTTAAGGTGGTGGAGAACTTGGAGAAGGGAATTAACAGGAGATAACTGATAACTGACATCCGTTAAAACATGGCACGTGGAACTAGAACATTCTACCCCAGTGAGCGAAATAAAGTGTTCAGTTCGACATTCCAACCAACTGAAGAAGGCCGGAGCGTACAACGGCCGAAACGTTTTAAGAAATATGGCGAGAAAGATGAGGACAATAGTCCGAAAAATGCAAATAGTATATATATATATATATATATATATATATATATATATATACATATATAACATGAGGATGATATATATATATATATATATATATATATATATATATATATATATATATATATATATATATATATAAGATGAGGATGATAGTCGGAACAATGTAAACATGTACATAATACCTCATCTCAGAAATATAGACAGATTTTACAAATTTTAACTGACAAGAAGAGCATTGGCTTTTTGATTGGTTTTTATTATATGGAAATATCTAATATCACAATTGATATCTAATATCTAATATCTAATATCACAATTGATATCTAATATCTAATATCTAATATCACAATTGATATCTAATATCTAATATCACAATTGATATCTAATATCTAATATCACAATTGATATCTAATATCTAATATCTAATATCACAATTGCTATTAGAGATGAAAGGATACTACCCGTTGAACCTATATCGGTGGCCAGGGAGTGCTGGAAAGCTTGATCTGACTTACACTGGCTCCCTGGTCAATGAACGCCGAATATTTCTTTATAAAGAAACGGTTATATTGCCATTAGCGTTGAGGAGAAAAGATCATATCCTATTATCCAAGTCCAATGTCCAATGGAGTGGTGAAAAGCGTACTCGAGTAGTTGTGGCTGCTCGGTAAATGAATGAGAAATATTTCCTTATAAGGAAACGGCTAATATTATCATTATCATTAAAAACGAAGTGAACATATTACACTTTGATCCCAATGCGTAGCCAGGAAGCGGCGAAAAGTGTGATTCGAGGAGCACTGGCCGCACGGACAATGAATGCCAAATATTTCCATATAAGGAAACAGTTAATATTTCCATGAACATTATAGATTAGGAGAACAGATAGTACACTTTGATCACAACCCTATGTTCGGAGAATAGAGGAAAGTGTAGCACTGGCTGCTCGGGCAATGAATGCCGAATATTTCCTTATAAGGAAACGGCTAATATTCGTTATAAGCTACTCGCTAAACAACAATCTCATAAAATTGATATTAACAAAACGAGAATGTTGTTTGAGGAGCAACACACACACACATACACATACACACATACACATATATATATATGCATGTATATATATACACACGCATATATGTGTGTATGTATATAATATATAATAATTATAGGTGGAGTAATGGATAGCGGCTTGGATTGAGGAATCGGAGAGCCGAGTTCGAATTCCAGTCGAATCCATTACATTCACTTACGTGCTAATACCCTTGGGAAAGGTGTGAATCCTCTTCTTCTCCCTCCAGCTATGGGTAAATAGCAGGACAGACTGGGTTCTATAGCCTTGGATGACAACTGGTCTAGGAGAAGGACAACTCTGAATTCAAAACCTGCGGAGGGTCGTTTGGGGACCTTGTGGCATTCGCTGCACAGGGTCCCTATATTCGTCTCTCCAAAAAGTCCTGCACAAAGCCTTCACCACTATAATCAAATCTCATGTGTCGGTGTCGGGCTCTCAGTTCCTAGGAACTGATCTGTCTGACCCTCATACGTCGAGTTCGACGGGAGAGTCGATCATTCATATATATATATATATATATATGGCGAGAGAAGGCACAATTTTGGGAATGGAACGTTTAAAGATATAAACAGTGTTTCTTCGGGGAAATAAGTTAATTAACATTTGTCTAAACAAAGACGAAATAATATTAATACTAAAAAGTTTTTGTAGACAAAACAACGCAGTTTTTATTGTTTTACGTTCGGACAGAAACTGTGGATGAAAATAGGTTAACAGTTTACAAGAAATAAGAGTTTTTTTTTCCTAACCAATTTGAAAATAAAGCAAACTTTCTAACTTCACTACCCTCGCACCAAACACAGTTCGTCTATCTACAGTGCTGTTCGATAAAAGTGACTCCACTGATTTTTTGTTACTAAATGTTCTCTTCGCCGATGAAACGAAAGGATAAGCGATCTAAAATCCGAAGAAGAAGCTTTGAAAGCTCTTTGAATTTAGCAGTAAGTACTGTCAAGCATCCGTTCAGTATAATGTTTTGGGGATGCTTTTCTTTTCATGGAACTGGTTTCTTAAAACCTATTGAAAAGACTCTCAGGAGCGAGCAGTACAAGAGGATTTTAGAGTCTTGTCTGCTCCCTTCTGCTGAAAGGGTTCAAATCAACCCCACCAAGCTCATTTTTATGCAGGATAATGCTCCCTGTCACAAATCAAAATTGATGAAGGAATACATTGATGAGAAGCAGGTGAGTGCTATGACATGGCCGTCCCAATCTCCTGACCTCAAACCCATAGAAAACTTATGGAGCATTATAAAGTACAGACTCTCGAGAAACCATTTGAGCAACAAAGACGATTTGAGTGTGAATTTTGTATCCGAATGGAATTCAATGCTTGGAGATGAGATTTGCCAGAACCTAATCAAGTCAATACCAAAAACGGTTGAAAAAGGTTATTCAAAATAAAGGAGGACCCATAGATTATTACATATTTCGAACTAATTTGCCTATTATAAAAAAATGAAACCTCTGTTATTCTTTATTTAAAGCTGTTCGGTTATGTTTCTATTGATTACTAGTTGCAGGAAATAAGTGAGTCACTTTTTTTGCACAGAGTTTTTCCCGTAAATCTCGTTTATATCCAAAATTATAATTATCAATAGAATACTTTAGGGTGAGTAAACTTTTTTACTAGGTGGTCGGGAAGGGGTCTTTATATTAGTAAGATTAAAAATTAGTTTGACCCCAAAAACAATGGGCGAAAATGTTTTTAAGTAAAAAATCAGGTGAGTCACTTTTATCGAACAGCTCAGTATGCCTAAGGAGTGTTAGGGTTAAAATGTTCAAGGCTCGGCAATTTCAAAAGGCCGGAATGTATTCGGCACCTCGTCGGAGTATTTATGCGATTATACTGGGCATGAATAGGTGATCGGTTTTCTATTATTGTTATGTAATAAAGTGAACCCCCTAAAAATGTAGATTTGTAATAATACCGGCCTCACCATGAAACCGGCCAAAAACAACAACATTTGATGTTTAATTATTTCTTCAAATTTTGAGAAGTGGGCCCGAACGTTTCAGCACCTCATATGTGTGACGTGCATCGCTGACAGTAATATATCCATATATGTGATAAAAAGATAGGTTTAAGGCTTGCTATATTTATGGGCTAGAGCGTATGTAAATATAAAAGTGGACATTGAGGACAACACCACCGCTGGGTGTTGATGTCGGTGTTCATATATATATATATATATATATATATATATATATATATATATATGTTATAAATTAACTGATTTAAAATATGTTTTTTTTCGCTACACAGTAATAACCATGTTTCAAAAACTGAAGCTAAAAAGGTCAAATTAAATTATATAATTAAATTAAAAGCATTAGTTCTGTTTCATCTTGAAGCGAATTTTTGAATATGCGTTTAAAAATAAGTTATTATATATATATATATATATATATATATATATATATATATAAATATAAAAGTGAACATAGAAGTCAACACTTAGAGGCGACAGTCTGTTTCATGCTAGATGCAATCTTCTTTTTGATTTCTATGTTCACTTTTATATTTACACACGCTCTATCTCTGATATTGAACACTTTATCCCATAAATATAGCAGACTTTAATACTATATTTCTTCATATATATATATATATATATATATATATATATATATATATATATATGAATATATATATATATATATAAGTATATGTATATGTATATATATATATATATAGAGAGAGAGAGAGAGAGAGACAGATAGATATAATAATATTATATATATATATATATATATATATATATATATATCATATTATGATATTTGTATCATAATATTTCACATCGCTACAAATAAAATTTCCATGTTTCGGAACTTTAAAATTGTCACTCATCAGGCGATGTTAGATAATTTATCATGAAAATGATTTACTTGGGAAATCAGAAAACAATTCGGCAACTCATTTGAGAGTTAAAAATGAGTGGGGAAACCAAATTTTCCGAAATTTAAAAAAGTATTTTTTTATTTTATTTTTGATATTCTCATTATATTGAATGAACAATAAAACATGGCTATTTAAGGATTTGCAAATTCCCGTTTTTTTGTTTTGTTTTTTAATGTAAAATGTTATAAATAACAATATTTTGCTCCACGTTGTATTGATATCTTTCTTTTAAAATAAAAAGTAAATGCTAAGACCTTTTTTTCTTAATCTGTCAGTTCTTTCTCTTTATTTATATTTTATTTTTTATTTTTATACCTGTACTGTAAACACTGGCGGAGAAATAAAAACAAACAAAAAAAGAACAAATGATGCAATTTTGAAAAAAAAAAAATTTATACAAACTGATATCAGGGGAAAAAATTCAATAATAAAAAAAGAAAAGTATAAAAACATCCGTGCCGCTTGAACATAATCAACCATCACCGCAATGTCTAGTAAAAAATAAAATAAAAAAAAATAAAAAACACCGACAGACTTGCTTAAGCCGATAAGTAGAATTATATTACCTAAATACCCAGAAACTATCTACTCTGTGTGTGTGTGTGTGTGCGCGCTCGCGCGTGCTTGCGTGTGTGTGTGTGTGTGTGTGTGTGTGCGCGCGCGTGTGTGTGTGTCTGTATGTGTGTGTGTGTTTCATGCTAGATGCAATATTGCATCTAGCATGAAACAGACTGTCGCCTCTAAGTGTTGACTTCTATGTTCACTTTTATATTTACACACGCTCTATCTCTGATATTGAGCACTTTATCTCATAAATATAGCACAACTTAAGAGTATATTTCTTCATATATATATATATATATATATATATATATATATATATATATATATATATATATATATAATGCCTAAACAGCCAGAACATATTTACCTAGGTTTCACCAGATCATCAGGGTAATTCTGATTTATTCTGACGATGAGCCTCAAACATTTATGATTAAATGTTGCTCACGTCAAAATATCCTCCTTTAGCTTTGATTAATGCGGCACAAATTTGTGGCATTCGTTGCAAAAGTTTCACGAAGTATAAGATCAGTTTGATAATTGATTCCATTTGGTTTTAGTGAGCTCTTTTTCATTTTTGGGATGAAAGTTCATCCCATGATAATTCTGGAGATGGCTTCAAGGTTTTGAACTTTGCTATATATATATATATATATATATATATATATATATACAAGAGGAAAATATAATCTCAGCAGATGTAAGGATTTAGTTTGTGGCACGTGTTCATATACAAGAGAAAGCATGTCGTTAGTTTATCAAGGTTTTTAAATTTGAGAACGTACATGCATATTCATCAGGTGGTTGAAAAGTCTACTAAGACAAAACTAAGCGCACAATATATATATATCTATATATATATATATATATATGTATGTGTATGTGTATGTGTGTGTGTGTGTGAAAATTTTCCGTATGCTATGCATTGCTAACTTTATATATATATATATATATATATATATATATATATATATTACTAACCTTTTATATATATATATATATATATATATATATATATATATATATACATATATATATATATATATGTATGTGTGTGTGTGTGTGTGTGTGTGTGTGTGTGTGTGTGTGTTTATCACTTGTAACTGCAAAATTGTCCAAATCTTGTAAAAGCAACATTTTATATTCGTTAGATTACGATGTGAACCGTTATATCTTAGAAATGATTAAAGATATTTTACAGGAATTCTCCGATGATTTTATACCACTATTAGACTATACTTTGAGTAATAAGAATGTATATTTACTCTCCAAGTTTAACAGAAGAATCGTGATGAAATCGATCATAAGCGAAAATGACATGTTCATCATTATTAATTACTCACAACTAACGATCGGAAGTTCATGAAGGATGGAATTCCTGAAGAAATATAGTGTTAAGATGTGCTATATTTACGGGATAAAGTGCTGAATCTCAGAGATAGAGCGTATCTAAATATAAATATAAAAGTGAACATTGAAGTCAACACTGTTTCATGCTAGACGCAATCATCAGGGAGCCTGACGATTGCGTCTAGCATGAAGCAGTCTGTTGCCTTTGAGTGTTAACTTCAATGTTCAATTATATATATATATATATATATTTATATATTTAACAGTGAACATTGTAGTCAACAATATATATATATTATTTCAGGTTAATTTTCCAAACTATTCAAAATTATCTTCGCCCTCTCTAACCTTCTAATTTTCTGTCCTAAAGTAACAACGTGCCTCACGGGTTTCATGTACGATTTCATTTTCAAGTCTCTTTTTACTGTGAAACTCCTCTCTTCTGTGACAAGCGTTTTATTGACTGAGTTGGATCTTTTCTAATTGATCTCTAAGTTGAAAATGATGATCCCTCTTTCCGTTGTGATCTTCTGATCCCGTTTTCCTCTCTATTGTTCCCTCTTTTTTAAACTTATTCACCATTCTCTTGAATGATCGTGAATGGACTTTGAAGATGGAAGTCTGAGAATGAGTGTTGGCACCATTACTTCATTGCCATATTCACAACGTTTCGGCACTTGTACGCTTCGGCTTTCTTCAGGTGATTGGAATTTTTCTTCGATATCTGTCTATATCTCTGGGATGAGGTATTATGATTACTTGCATTATTTACATTATTCGGACTGTTATCCTCATCTTCATTTCCATATTCACATCGTTTCACCCGTTATAAGCTTCACCCTTCTTCAGGTGATTGGAATTTCGAACCGAACCCTTTATTTCGCCCACCGGGATAGATTGTTCTAGTTCCACGTTCCATGCCTCTTTCGGATCTCTTAGTTATTTCCTGTTTCAATTCTCCAAGTATTGGTGCACCACTGTTGTGGCATGGTATTGAACTCATAACTCTTTGAGTCTATCCACTGGATCTAACCAAAGTCTTTATCCACTGGGCCATAAAGCTCGTCATGAAACTGAACCTACACCGCTTTAAGTAGCTTGAAGCTGAAAATAGGTCATGAAAAACTATTGATCCAGCTAAAGATCTGAGATTATGAAGTCATAAGAATGTGTCCTTTCTAAGTATAAGGTGCCTTGATTAGCTGAACATTAACTTTGTTTAACTACAAGGTAACCAAAAAAGTCCTGTCCATTTTTAAAGGAAAAAAAGAAAACGCTTCATAGTATGTGTAACGTATATTTAGTCTTCGAAGTAATCGCCATCGGCATCCAGCACCTTCTGCCAACGGGTCTCCAGTTGTTCAACGCCCTTGTGGTAGAACTCGGGGTGTTTTGACGCAAAGAAGTCCGTGAGGGCTTTGCGCAAGTCTGCTTCATTGGTGAAGGATTTCCCACGAAGATGATTATTCAGGGAGTGGAAGAGGTGGTAATCGGATGGCGCAAGGTTAGGTGAATAAGGTGGCTTGCACAAAGTCTCCGACCCAAGTTGCTGTCTAATCCCTGTTGCACACGTTTCAATTGCTGCGAGTATAGGTCTCCAGTGACCTTTTGGCCCGTTGGTAGCAGTTCATAATGAACCACTTGACAACCTGTCCACCAGACACTAAGCATAATCTTGCGTGGGTACATAGGCGGTCTTGCGGTGTGAGGGATAGCATCCTGAGGAGACAACCAATGTCTGGAATACTTGGGAGTTTTGTACAGAACCCACTTTTCATCACTGGTAAGTACTCGATTGAATAAAAATGCGGTACGGTGGCGAGAAAGCAGCAATACGCAGGCTGCCACTCGTCCCTTGTGGACCTCCAACAGCGTTTGCGGAACCCACTTGCTCAGTTTGTACCTCTTACCTAGGCGGTGCAGGTGAAGCCTAACTGTTTCATCGGAAACGTTGAACTGTCTTGCAAGTTCACCACACGTTAGACTGCTGTCCTCTTCAATGGCCGCCTTCAGGACTCCGTCATTCAAGACCTGTGGTCGTCCACTGCGAGGCTCATCATGGAGAGACAAATCTCCCGACTTGAATTTTCGAAACCAACGCCTTGCAGTACATTCATCCACAGTACTATCCCCAAACGCTTGACATATGCGGCGACTTGATGCAGCTGCTGATAAGTCCACTTTGAAGTCGTAAAGCAAACAGCCCCGAACGAGATCTCTAGACACTTCCATCCTTTTCACAGCGGTCCGGCTTATAACTGATGGCCGGGCACGGTGCGCGTGTTTTTTTTATAACGTCTGATGTTCCTACTTCCGGCTGTCCGAATTTGAAAACAATTGCTACACGCATTTCGTATATATTTCAACTGCATTCAATGACTAATCAAAAAACGGACAGAACTTTTTTGGTTAACTTATAAAACCATGGCTAAAGTGTCTGCTGAAACAAAGATGAAGGTTGTGACTTTGAAGGAGGGAGATGACTCAAGTAATGATACCCAGCCGGCTGAGAAATTGTAGAAACAGT
The DNA here is from genome assembly GCA_964036315.1 of Acanthosepion esculentum. Taxonomy (NCBI): domain Eukaryota; kingdom Metazoa; phylum Mollusca; class Cephalopoda; order Sepiida; family Sepiidae; genus Acanthosepion; species Acanthosepion esculentum. Next base: position 14,835,051 of record OZ038500.1, on the reverse strand, counting down.
GTTTGAGTCATCCCAAAAATGTTCGCTACTACTTGAAGTGTTTTAAGTGCAAAGAAAACGACAAAAGTTAGACCAGAGAGATGAAAGAAAGATTGTGAAAGTTTCGGTAGGCAATCCAAAATTAACAGCCAGACAAGTGAGGGTTGAATGCACACTTAATAGTGAGTTTTCAGTTCATACGGTTCGCAAATTACTGCAACAAACAACTTGAAAGGACGTATAACAGTAGAACACCCCACAGAAAATCATATCATTTGAATAGAAGTTTCAAGTTGTCAAAATAACATAAACATAGGCTCCTGGAAAATAGCAAGAAGTTTTTTATGATGAAGTTAAAACAGATTTATAATCTAAAGTATATGTAAGATGATAGGAAAAATGTTACAAGGTACGTTTCAAAGACGGTAAAATTTGGTGATTACATGTAATGGTGTGGATTAGCATCAAAAGCGGTTGTAGACGAAATTGCTAAAAATTTATAGACACCTGAACAGCGAAAACTATATTTGCTTACTACGGTCTAATCTTATGCCAGACCACGAAGATGTAGAAACCATTCAACCTTCTTGCCACACATCACGTGTCTAAAATGGTTTCTTGTGGATGAAGATATACAGCTTTTTGGATACCGGCCATTAAAATGTCCTGATCTCAATATGACTGAACTATTGTAGCGGAAACGAAAACTACGCAAAAACACCAAGAACTTTGGGATTACTGCCAAGAAGAATGTGCAAACATTCTGTTATATTCCGTGCTAAGGAAATAAATACTTAACACCAGGTGGATAATAGAAGAAAGGTTTATTGTACACAACCAGTACAATATGAAATATGGTACAGTTATACACACAGGTCAATCTCGTAGTGAGTGCCACAAATTGGAAGGTCAGACGTGCTTGCGTCATCTCTCTCACTCTTCTCACGTCTCCCCTGTCTCTCGTAGACAGTCGACCTTATAGGTACTTACTACCTATAGTGTAATCCTTCATGAGGGTAACGGGTTATTCCACTACATCACTGAGAAAATCTGGACCATGTACTATCCAATGTCGCATCGAAGTAGGGCAATTATTCGAGCTAAAAACAGCAACTCTATTTGCTAACCCCATACTTTGATATTTTGTACTTTCTGTAATAATAAAGATCACTTTTATTCAAAAAAGAATATCCTTACCTAAGTTATGAAAATAGTTGAACAGTGAATATTTCGTTGGGGACCCAATATTTTTGCATGGACCTTTTGTCAGCATCACTGTGATAAAGGTACTCTATCATCCACAATACAACATTAACGAAAATAGAGGAACTTGCTTTCTCGTCCTCTGTTAAAACACTACACAGAAATTCTGGTGTTACCAGGTCTACCCTGACCTAGGGTGGTAGGACCTGTTAGGGTCCCAGCTATGGGCAAATAGTTAACCCCACAACCTGACTCAAAACAATATGAAAATGTAAAAATAGATTTTAATACAAGAAACACTTTTTTAAAAAATTAGTATCTGTAATAAATATTTGAAAAAAGAAAATATTACCAGAAATAAAACTCTTTTCAGCATTTAATAACACTTTGAGGTTAATATGCCACAAAACAAAACAAAACAATATATACTGAGATAGATAGATAGATAGATAGATAGATAGATAGATAGATAGATAGATAGATAGAAAATATTACCAGCAATAGAAATGTTGTCGGCATTTAAATAAGCCATTCAGGTTAATATGCCACAAAACAATACAAACCAAACTATACATTTCTGAAAAATTACCAGCTATACATTTTTGAAAAAAAAAAGGAAATTTGTCGGCATTAAATAACCTATTGTTGTTGATATTCCATAAAAAAAAAAAAACTGAACCAAATCTCAAACCTGTAGTGTTTGGGGGTTAACTACTTGCCCACATTTGGGACCCTAACAGGTGCTACCACCCTGACTAAGGATGGACCTGGGAATATCAGCATTTAAAAGGTGGTTCCACGCTGCTCAAAATCTCCCGATCTGCTGCTGTTTGATCTGAGTTTTCATTTACACGGGATTTTCTTTTCCTCTCTGCAGCCTTGGCACTTTTAATTGCAATCTGGTCCTCTGTTGGCGGAGATTTCTTTTTGCCAGGCATACTGCTGCCGTATGCGACGGGCAGTAATAAACTACAGAAGAACTCAAAATTATTCGCTGCATTTATGTATTGCATTAATATTTAAGCTTTTAAAAGTTCAACGATAATTATTCTGCCGCCATTTACTTTAAAGGCAACATGATGTACGTAGGTCCTAACTTTCCCAATAAAAAATATTTTTATTTCATGGATGACATTCGCTGGATTTCGTAATTAATTTCGATTATTCCCAAATTTATTTCGAAGTTATAAAAACTGTTATCATACAAAAAAGATTCGTCGCAAAATATCACGCAAGAAATCGTCGAAAACAGTTGCAGAAATGAAAACGTGAGAAACCAAAATTTCAGTATTGCTGCTCCGGATCCGACCAGGAATGTTATTAATTTGCTCACAGAGTCGGCCTGATTCCAAAATGGTATGATATGTTGGGCTACGGCCTCTAGGAGTAAACTTGAAAAGTGTGACACAATGACACACTGACATTCGTATTTATTTATTTATTTATTTATATAGCAGAAGATTTTCTTATCAGTGAGATTTTTATCACTAGTGTCTGTGAAGAGTGAAAAATAAGATGTTGCGTTTTTGGAGGTGCCGTCTAAGATTTTCGGTAGTGGGCCAGTAATTCTTTTCGGCATCATTATGCTTAAGATGATCTATCATCCATTCTTCAACAATGCCGTATCTTGCTTTCTGGCTTTCAAAGATCTGGAAATGTCATGAGAAAAGATTTGGGGGGTACACCCTTGTCCAAATTTATTGAAAGAACCGCTTTATTTCTTTTTCTTTCACCGTACGGTCAGTTTTAGACCCACTGGATTGACGGGGTGTAATTGATTTCTATTTTTTCCTAAAAAATATATCTATACGTTTGCAGTGGTGAATCTATTTTCGGGGTGTAAGATGAAATACGTTTGGCTTGAAAAGTATTGCGTCATCCGTGACTGCATCAGATTTTCAGCACGCCCAGACACTATTGTCTCGACTGTCGATTAGTTTTCCTACTGCGATGGACTTTACTCCAAGGAAGCGTCCGAAAATTGTAACGCCGCACGAAAACACTGGCAAGCCTTACCAGTGAGCAAATCAAAATACTATCGAATGGACTGGAAACTCTCTGATTCAAATCCGATCTGTGGTCAATTTGCTAGGAACGAATTCGTGGAACGGATATACGAAGTACTAACATGTACACTGGTTCATGCTTCATTGGAAAAATACGAAAAAAGTAAATAATAACGGAATTATTCGCTTTGTTTCAATTAATTTGCACAAGAGTGTAAAATTAACAAAAGCGATTATTTTATCAAGGTAACTTAAGGGTTGTGCAGTGTAGAGTCTTGACACGGCACATAGACATTTGATTGATTGATTTTTAAGGTTTATCAACCTTTTACTGGTTATTTAAAGCCAGATAATACCTTTAGAGGTAAGAATTCTTTGGAGATAATATTAATTTAGTGATACAAGTTTTACTAATTAACCTATAGCTGGGGAGAGAAGGAGTGGATTTATACAGCTCTCAAGGTTATTTGCACGTATTTGAATATAACGTACCCCAGTGGAATTGGGAGTCACATCTCACATTTAAAATTCTGAGCTGTTGTTCATTACACGACCCGCACATCGAAGCGTACGGCAACTGATATTCCCAACCGGTCACTCATCTATTTACTGACAAGGCACGACGTTGCTCAACTTCGGTGATCGTACAAGAACCGTTGTTCGACATAGAAAAGGATTAGAGAGGTTTTGGTGATTGATTCGTATTATTATTTAACCCATGGCTGTGGTGTGAAGAGGTGGATTCAATCCTTTTTCAAGGGTATTTACGCGCGTAAGGTAAATAACGAACCCGACTCTCTTATTTCCAATTCCGTGCCGTAAGACATTGCATCATCCGCTTATACAAGTTTACAGCACTTGGTATTCTCCAACAGGTCACCCATCTAGATACTGACCAAGCACGACGTTGCTTAACTTCAGTGATCGTACAGGAACTGGGGTTTCAACGGGATATGGACGTAAGCTAAGATTTGAAAGGGAAAGAGGCCCAAATACACAACTATCAATTTCTTCTCCCCCCTCTCTCTCTCACTCTCTCTCTCTCTCTCTCTCTCTCTCTCTCTCTCTCTATATATATATATATATATATATATATATATATATATATATATATATATATATATATATATATATATATATATATATATTTCTAATATACGAAGGTTATATATATATATATATATATATATATATATATATATATATATAAGCTTTGTATATTAGAAATCTGGCAATATATATATATATATATATATATATATATATAAGCTTTGTATATTAGAAATCTGGCAATATATATATATATATATATATATAGAGAGAGAGAGAGAGAGAGATAGATAGATAGATAGATACTGTATAGACTCAGATAGATAGATAGATAGATAGATAGATAGATAGATAGATAGATAGATAGATAGATAGATAGATACTGTATAGACTCAGATAGATAGATAGATAGATAGATAGATAGATAGATAGATAGATAGATAGATAGATAGATAGACAGATAGATAGATAGATACTGTATAGACTCAGATAGACTGATAGATAGATAGATAGATAGATAGATAGATAGATAGATAGATAGATAGATAGATAGATAGATAGATAGATATAACGCACTGTTCATTAACCAATCGAGCACTCTGGCTATTGGCTTTAGTATACATTAGTATATAATAAGTTAGAATTTCCATTTCTCTGTTATGCGCCGATACCTTTGGGGATAGGGTCTCTGTCTGATGCCAAAACGGTCGTGTTTCGGTTTTGAAGCAATCGGATGTCTATCACGCTGATGATCTGCGATGAAGCGAAACAGGCTTGTATAAGGATGACTGTGTATATATATATATATATATATATATATATATATATATATATATATATATATTGCCAGATTTATAATATACAAAACATGTATATATTTTCTCCTAATATACGAAGCATATATATATATATATATATATATATATATATATATATATATATATATATATATATATATATATATATATTAACTTTGTATATTATAATTCTGGCAATATGCCAGTGGAAGGTAACGGTGAATAAACAGACCAAGAATTTCGGTAGCTAATCTTTTGTCTGAAAAACAAGATTAAAAAGAAAAGAATTCTGCCGGACTTGTTTTTCTAGATATTACTTGCCCCTGCAGCACGCCAACACAAGCACATGCTTTCGCCCTCTACGGCATCTGCCACCGTAAATTCAAATTCAAATCAAGGTGTGCCTGCTTTAAAAGCCGGAGATGGAAACTGATCTTTCCCCCCAGTGTTATCCTTACTTGAGATGATCATTAAACAAAACACAAAAGTCACGTAAAAATTTTCAACACACACACACACACACACACACACACACACACACACACACACACACACACACACACACACACACACACACACACACACATATATATATATATATAAAAAGTAAGTAGAAGCCAAATCGAGTCACAAGTCGAACATAAGTAAATATTACATTTCAATTTATTTATTTTTTTATTTTCTTCTTTCTCTTTCGTTATCTATCTATCTTACTACATATATATCTACATTACGTTAATCTTCTCACTACGGAGTTCGTTTTGAAGAGGTGGAGGAAGATGGCCTCTTGCTGATGGGTGATATTTCTTTGGCAACAGTTGCTCGTCCGATGGTAACTACTAAAGGCCAGAACGATACTATCGTCTAATCTCACACTGATAAACTGTGGAATAATGTAACGTCTTCTATTTCCATGAATAAACGTTCGGTTCTATTTTTTAAAAACTCTATAAGGCACAGAATGTGAAGGATGCGTTGCTTGCGTTGTGCTTATTTTCGCCAGAAATGGAATTGGCAGGTCGGGTTCAAATTTCAGTTAAGGCTGATGTTTTTACATTGAGTTTTTACCATTAAGAAAAGCGCAAACGATACAAGTTGTGTAACAACAAAATTGTCCAAATCATGTAACAGCATAATTGTCATTCTACAAAATGTTTAATATCTAAAAAACAGTAAACTTATTGAGTTTCTTTTTTCCAGGTTTTCGGATAAGACGTTTAGCCATTCTTGACACCATTTGTCATAAGAATTACTGAAAAGCCTTTGAGTTATTCAGCTAGAAAAATTCACCTTACTTATTGAATGACCCAAGTATATTCGTATTCTTCAAAGTAGAGTCCAATAATGTTATAAAACCCTCGGAAATTTGCAGTAAGATATTTTAAATCATTTCTCATGTACAACGTTTCAAAATGTCCATCGGACAATTTTCCTGTGACCCCGCTATATGTGTGTTTACAATATATATATATATATATATATATATATATATATATATATATATATATATATATATATATATATATATATATTAATTTGGTTTCAGTGCATTTTAACTGCACATCTACGTTTTGAATTAACGCTGCGAACGTTGGAATTTATATATATATATATATATATATATATATATATATATATATATATATATATATTCTGAGCATCACCGGGTATCCCAGATAATAAGACACAGTAGCATCCGTAATATCCGGAGTACCTCATATCCGGAATCCCGCATATCCGGATATAATTTTGATGTGTATATTTAAACTATTAAGGTGATATGTAACTGATTTGAAA
>OZ038500.1:14810719-14823219 GCA_964036315.1 Acanthosepion esculentum | reverse complement strand
CCTGTCCTTTGTAGCTCTTAATAATTTTTGTCCTTTTGTTAGTTCTCCTAAACCCTGTTCCGCCATCCATTTACAAAATATCATTCTTCTTTTTCTATGTGCCGTGTCTCTTCAGGATGTTGGTGATCATGGCTCTCCACAACTTCCTTTCCTTTGTAGCTCTTAATGAATTTTGTCTTTTTGTTATTTCTCCTAACCCCTGTTCTGCCATCCATTTACAAAAGATCATTCTTCTTCTATGTGCCGTGTCTCTTCCTGAAAATGGCGATCATGACTCTCCACAATTTACTGTCCGTCGTAGTTCTTAATAAATTTTGTCTTTTTCTTATTTCTCCTAAATCCTGTTCCGCCATCCATTTACTCAATACTCTTGGGTAAGACGATAAACTATATCCAGCAGCAAAACCTCTGATCATGAGGTGTTTCGAAACGTAGAACCACTTCTTAATTTTTGGTGTTCCCGGGTCCAACCTGACCCAGGATGGTAGCGCCTTTGTGGTCCCAGCTATGGGCAAATAGTTAACCCCAAACTGGGGTCAAAACAATACTAAGTGTATAAAATAGGTTTTAATACCAGCAAAACATTTTCGTAAAAAAATATTACCAGCAATAAATTTTTGAAGAAAAAATTATTACCAGTAATATATTATTACCAGCAATACTTTTTGGAAAAATTATTACCAGCATTACAATTCTTGAAAAATTATTACCAGCAATAATTTTTTGAAAAATATTACCGACAATACATTTTTCATGATAATAATGTATTCCTGGTAGTAATTTTTCCTCAAAAATATATTGCTGGTATTAAAACCTATTCTTACATTAACATAGTGCTTTGACCCGCAGTTTGGGGGTTAACTACTTGCCCAGAGCTACCATCCCGGGTTAGGCTAGACCGGGGAACACCAGCAATTAAGAAGTAATTCGACACTCTTCAAAATCTCCGGATCAGAAGTCTTGCTTTTGAATATAGTTTATCGTCTTATCTAGGACGGAGGGAGGTTTGGGCAGCTCCAGTCCGAATATGACAACAGTACTTCATGTTTGGCCTGATATGGCTCTTGTTAAAGTTTTGGAAGGCAACTTTCGATATCCCACTGGGTTTTCGGATTTCGATGTCGCACTTTCCATCCTCTGTTAATACGCTTCTCAGAGCTCAGAGTTACCAAGGAGAGGTAATTGTAGAGAGCCATGATTGCCTAATATCCTGAAGATACACAGAACATAAGGAAGAATACTTTGCTTAGCTTTTGGAAGGCATCTTTTGCTATCCCAATCCGCCTTCAGATTTCGATGTCGTACTTTCCGTTCTCTGTTAAATCACTTTCAAATCATTTTTTGCAATTATTCAATTTTTGGATCTCAAATTTCTAATTAGCATTTTCCGCTGTTGGTCATTTGTGTAAAAATAGGTTTTAAAACCAGCAAAACATTTTTGTGAAACAATGTTACAAACAATAATGTTTTAAGAAAACTTTTTTTTACCAGCAATACATTATTACCAGCAATACTTTTTGAAAAAAAATATTACCAGCAATAAATTTTTTGAAAAATTATTACCAAAAAGTGTAGTTAGTCCAAGCGATGTTTTGAAGTTGCTTGGAGTGAATTGAGGAATTTAAATTAATTTATTCAAGATTATCATTGATGTCTTCTAAGCTGAACAAGAGGTCCTTATAGTTTTATGCTGGAAGCACAATTCCCATTGTACAGGACCTAGTTTAAAAGTCCACACGGAGTGCGGCTTTTAAGATAGTTAATTATAACTAGGAATGCTTCATCTTAAAATATCAGCTATCTTCAGACTATTACTAAGTATAACTAAATTATTAAATTTAAACTATTAAATTTAAACTATTAAATTATTAAATTTAAACTATTAAATTATTAAATTTAACCTATTAAATTATTAGCTAAAATTAAGTTAATATGTTTAAAAAAGTAAGAGTCAAAAACTAATAATAGAAAATTCTTCATCTCAGAAATACAGATAACTTGAAAGAAATGCAAATATTAGCCGTTTCCTTATGAGGAAATATTCGGCATTCATCGACCGAGCAGAGAGTGCTTTAATCGGTTGAAACCTATAAAATATTTGTCTATATTTCTGAGATGAGGTATTATGTACACTATTTATATTATTCGGACTATTGTCCTCATCTTTGTCGCCATATTTATTACAACGTTTCGGCCTTTCAGTATATGTCTATATTTCTGAGATGAGGTATCATGTACACTATTTACATTCTTCGGACTATTGTCCTCATCTTTGTCGCCATATTTATAACAACGTTTCGGCCGTTGTCGCTCCGGCCTACTTCTGAATACAATATGAATACAATATGGGGACCAGTAATAAGGAGTGCCAGAGAAAAGCCAAAGAAAAGCGATAATAACAACAAAAATTGCAATATGAGCTCTGGTAAAAAACGGTTGCTGAAGACATTAGGTTTTAGTTATATCCAAAGAGTTTGAGTTCAATACCCGGTTAAGGCAGTGAACTAGGAGAGGGGAATTAAAAGGAGATAACTGATAACTGACATCCGTTAAAACATGGCACGTGGAACTAGAATAGACATTCCAACCACCAGAAGAAGGCCAGGAGCTTTCTTCCTAAATCTGTTTGAATACAAAAATAGAAAATGGTGTAAGACAAGGATGTGTCTTCTCACCGGACTTATTCAACCAATTCAACGAGGTGATTCTAAGAAATTTAGAAGTCCTACCAGAATTCATTATTGGCGGCCACAATCTTAACAACATCAGATATGCAGATGACGCCATATTGATAGCAAGCATGGAAAGAAAACTCCAAAAACTCCCACAGAAGGTAGTGAAGGAAAGCGAGAAGAAAGGACTAAACATCAACTGCAAGAAGACAAAATGCGTGGTTGTTAGCAAAAGAAACAGTCCAAGGTGTGAATTGTGAATTGGAGATACCAAAATCAAACAAGTGCGGAAATTTAAATATCTGTGAAGTGTTTTAACGGAGGACGGAAAATACGATACCGAAATCCGAAGACACACGGGGATAGACAAAGATGCTTTCTAAAAGCTAAGCAGAGTACTAAGAAACAGGAAAACTTCGTGAGGAACAACGATGTTGGACAATCTCAAAGAAGAATAAGGAAGAACAGATTTTGAAAAAGGATGGGCTACCATGGACCGAATATGTGAGCAACGACGAAGTTTGAGAGAAAATGGAAACAAAAAGGAAACTTATACTTAAGATCAGGAAGAGTCAGTTGAAATGTCTTGTGTGCATAATGAGAAAAGAGGGCTTGGAAAATTTGATACCCAAGAGGCACAGAGGCAAACAACGCATAGCATACTTAGTAAATTACTAAATTTGTTAAGACAAAATTTATTAAAAAGACGAAATTTATTCAGAACTACGACAAACAGGAATTTGGTGAGAGTCATGATCGCTATTGTCCTGAAGCGACACGACACATAGAAAAAGAAGAATGAGGTTGAGTAAATAGATGGTGGAACAGGGTTTAGGAGATATAACAAAAAGACAAGATTTATTAAGAACTACGACGAACAGGAAGTTGTGGAGAGTCGTGATCGCCATTGTCCTGAAGAGACACGACACATAGAAGAAGAAGAATGAGGTTGAGAAAATGGATGACAGAACAAGCACCAGGAGAAATAATAAAAAGACGAAATTTCTAAGAGCTACAAAAGATCTCTGATCGGGATGTTTTTAAGTGTATAGAACCACCTCTTAATTGCTGTTGTTCCCTGGTCTACCCAAACTCGGGGCCGTAGCATTCTGAATTCTCATTACACAACCAACTTAAACACAAAATAATATTTGGCTTATAAATAGAGTAAATCAATTTTTCAAAGGTTATTCTCAGCATCGCTTGAAAATGGAACTGAACTTCAAATTTTAAGTTTAAATTTTAAATTTTATTCCGAAACATAGTAATTTCTGTGTCGCGATGGAACATATTTCAAAAAAATAATTATAATTAATATATATATATATATATATATATATATATATATATATATATATATATATAGACATTGAAGTCAACACCCACTTGCGACGGTTTGTTTCATGTTAAACGCAATCATCTGGCCATCCAGATTGCATTTAGCATGAAAACAGACTGACTTCTCTGGGTGTTGAGTTCAATGTCCACTTTTCATACCTTAAAACTATATTTTATCATATATATATATATATATATATATATATATATATATGTATGTGTGTGTGTGTGTGTGTGTGTGTGTGTGTGTGAAATTAAATTCCTCAGAGCCTTTATAAATATAAATTTACAAAAATAATACATTATGCACCCACTTCGTCAAATTTACAAAAACCCAAAATAGCAAATCTTTACATCTTTGACTCATTAAATGGAAAAATATATGGAAGATTTAAATCGACTTTTCTTAGAGTTGGTACCATGAGTCATTCTTTAGTTTTAACGATGCTTCCATGTGTTTCCTTCAGAGAATTCTTCTTTTTTTCCCCTTTCTTTTTCTGAGATGAGATCAAGTTTTTAAAGATTTTCAACTACGAACACGTTTTATTCTCAAAATGAAGAACCACTTTAACTATTTGTAGTGTACAAAACTCGTATACGGAAAAAAAAAGTTTGAAAAATGTTTACAAAATTTTTAGAAAAATGTTTAAAAAGTTCTAAAAATTAAAAAAAAAATGTTATATTTATATGAATAACGTTAGCAGATTTTACAACTTGACAAACATAACAGCTAAGTAAATTAGCCAGAGTACAGCATCTGTAAAATTCAGGGATCGATTCGACACTCTGTCGATAATATAAACGGGGCCCACTTTTAAATTAAGAAAGAATCAATATTTTTCGATTCTGACAAGTATAGCGGCCCAAGCAAAGTTAAAAGAATGCTATTCCCCAGAAATGATTTCCTTCAAAAATGTTCCTTATCTTCATGTAGGAACCACTTTATTTAAGTAGTACCAGATTCTCTAGCCTATTTCAGACACTTTACATTGTGTATTGTGTTTCAAAAGTGGTCGAGTATCAGTCGAGAAATTCAGCATAGATATAATATGCAAATATTACTCCGATCTATTTTTTCGAATATATTACAATGGTCTTCATTATTAAAAGCCAAGTCATCGTGCATCTATCGCACGGAACTGGAGGCCCATTCAAAATCTCGTCTTTCCACTGAGAGCGAATATTTTTTTTAGTTCATATTTGGGTTTAAAATGCAATTACGCTTTATTTACATTTTTATAATAAATAACTTAATTTTCGTGTTTTTGTCAAGTGGAGATGTGTATTTCTTTATAATGGTTCTAAATGAAGATTCGTCTTGCTTATAATTATGATGCATTTGGTCTTTGTAGAAAATTTTTATGCTATTTATTATAAAGAATTTAGAATTGCTAACCTCGTTGTCAAAAATAATAATTCGACTGCCAAATCTACATTACAGGGAACCAATATTATTTACGAATTTCCATTTCCCTTAACGAACTGTGTTCCTGACCAATCACAGTTTGTAAATACAGTGGAGCCTCGGTTCACGAATTTAATTCGTTCCTGAACCCCGTTCGTAACTCGAAGTGTTCGTAAACAGAAAGTATTTTTCCAATAGGAATCAATGTAAAATGGATTAATCCGTTCCTGGTCCCAAGATGATTGCTTATTTAAATTTTAACAACAGTAATTTGTGCATAAGTTTATACATATAACTAATGAAAGTTATTAAATCTAAGAAAAAAATACTAAACAGATAAAATATGAACTAATACTTTTAAGAATTTTACCGTAACTGCATGTCATTGTTTGGAAAAGGGGAAAGGGGAAAGAAAGACATGATCGTCTCTTTATTTAAAAGAATAGTATAGATCGTTGATTTTGCCATATGAAACTGAGTAGGAAGAGACAATATCATCAATAATTGTTTTTATTTAACTTTTCTTTTTCCTTTGCCAATATCACCGATAGCTTTCTTTGGATCCACAACTAAAGAAAACTAATGAAGAATAAAAAGCGCATATTACAATAAAATAGGAAAATAAAATCACAGCACAAAGCATAAATGTATACAACACGGCCGACGACTAATAAATGATTCGGTTCGTTATAACTCGATTCGGCTCGGTTTGCCAATTTGAATTTTGAAAACCGAGACATTTTCATCTCGAATATCCTGTTCGAAAACCGATTTGTTCGACTTGTGAGACGTTCGAGAAGCGAGGTTGCACTGTAATTGTATTGGGTATACTACAACTTGTTTTTCAAGAAGACTCTCGTTACATGTTTCTGACCATAGCTCAATTAGGGCTCATTTAAATACACATGCCAAACTCTATCCGTCACATACTTGTTGATAATACAAATATATAGCATCATCCACACGTACAAAAGGCTAAAAATAATGGAAGCATTATTAATAAAAAAAAAAATCCATTACTCAATATGAACACGGCCACAATGTGCTGACCATGTTTGTAATATAGAACATTCCTATACATCTAGAAACATGCATAAAACAATCCATAAATTCAATTAAAAGTAAAATAAAATTCATCCTTGATAATGGCTAAAATAATAGCCTAAAATGTTTGGATATATAAAATATATAATTTATATAATTTCCTGAAAAGGAAAATATAAGAACGCAGGAAAAATTATATAAAATTCTTAACAACGGCATCATATATATATATACATATAATGAAATGGACAAAGTCCGACAATTATTTTAAGACGTTTTTATGTTTATACATTCTTTTTATAGATACAAATATTTAAGCAAATGCTCTGTTTTATAATAAACAGTATTAAACAACATTTACCGGCCTGAATGTTCAATAAATTTTCATAGAAAATTTAGGTCCTCCGACAGGAATCGAACCTGTATCCTATACGGAACCGTCATATAGCCTGACGTTCCTTAACCGCTTCGGCCACAAAGGTGCATTCGGTTAACAAACTTTAACCTTCCATGAATCTCTCATGTACATTCATATCTGCTCATGGCGTATCAAATGTAAACAAATGACGTCACACATTATGAAACGACAATTATTTTACGACATTTTTATAAAAAGAATGTATAAACATAAAAATGTCTTAAAATAATTGTCGGACTTTGTCCGTTTCATAATGTGTGACGTCATTTTATTTCCTTTGATACGCCATGAGCAGATATGAATGTACGTGAGAGATTCATGGGAGATTGAAGTTTAAATACAGTAAAATCGACCTTGCTAATCGAACTATTCTCTGTGACTTGATCGGTTAAGAGCACGTCAGGCTAAATGACGGTTTCGTAGAGGATACAGGTTCGATTGCTGTCGGTGGACGAATATTTTGTATGAATATTTCTCGGACATTCAGGCCAGTAAATGTTGTTTAATATTGTTTATTATAAACAGAGCATTTGCTTAAATATTTGTACCTATAAAAAGAATGTATAAACATAAAAATGTCTTGAAATATATACCTATATATATATATTATTATTATTATTATTATTAAAAAGCAAAAAGTATTACTCGGTTGTTAAAAATTTCGGATAGCACGACTTGCAAGTCTATCAAAACAAATTGGTACCTGACGAAAAAAGGGGGAAAAAGAAAGAACTAGAACATGGAGAAACAAATCGTCCAGTGACTTAAGTTTTTAGTCCAAATAAAAAACAGAGGGCGAGTGATAAAGCTAAAACGTAGATTGCTCAATACTCTAAGTAGGGATGGGATAAATAAAATAAATCCTTAAGAGCCAGGAACAACCAACCTAAGTTATACCTAAACAGTTCTTCAGGGTAATCTGCCAGATTACTCTGAAGATCCGTTTAGGTGAAACCTAGGTAAGTTGTGCCTGGCTATTTAATATATATATATATATATATATATAAAATGGACAAAGTCCGACAATTATTTTAAGACATTTTTTTATGTTTATCCATTCTTTTTATAGATAGGAATATTTAAGTAAATACTCTGATTTTATAATAAACAGTATTAACAACATTTACCGGCCTGAATGTCCGAGAATTTTCATAGAAAATATTCGTCCTCCGACAGGAATCGAACCTGTATCCTCTATGATTTAGCCTGACGTGCTACAGAGAATCATTCAATTAGCAAGGTCGAATTTACTGCCTTTAAACTTCAATCTCCCATGAATCTCTCACGTACATTCATATCTGCTCATGGCGTATCCAAATATAAACAAATGATGTCACACATTATGAAATGGACAAAGTCCGACAATTATTTTAAGATATTTTTTTATGTTTATATATATAAAATATATTATGTCATATATATATATATATATATATATATATATATGTATATATATATATATATATATGTAATACTAAATTGTAATTGCTAGGGATTATTCCAAAGGGATCTTTTTGTCCATATGAGAGATCAATGTATGATACAGAGGAAATTATAAGAATGATGAGGAAAAAAAGCTTAAAAATCCATAGTCAGTTATAAATTTATTTCGATGAATATAGGCATATTCATCTCATCAGAGCGTCTATATTTTATGACATGGAATCAAGATACCCCAGACAGACTGATATACAAAGATAAAAAAAAATAAAATAAAAATAGAAAAATAAAAAGAACAAGATAAAACATTAACAAAAATAAATTGACCTAGAATAGTTTTCTTTGGGAGCTTATGATTAATGGAAGATAAAGAGTTACGAAGGTTAAATTTAAAACAACGTTACAACATTTTGATAAATAAAGATGACAGAGGAAGGGATTAAATGATGTCTATTTAAACAGCATCATCATCATATAATCATCATCATCATAATACTAATGATAATGAAAAAAGGTGAGAATTCTACACACCATAGAGTTGGGGTATGAGAGGAGGAGGGAGTACCAAAAATCTTCCTAGTCCTTCATTTTATTTATTTTTTTCATGTCGGTCCTATATTTGCAGTTTCTTATTTTTTTTTTTTTTAATGGAATGAAGACAAATATCAACTCTTTCAATCTACACCTATTGCCTCGCTGCTTCCTGCTTTCTAGCTTGTTGGAAGTCCTTCTGTTTTTAAGAACACTGGAGAGCCTTGTGGCCCCTTTAAGTATCGCCCTATTAGACTCCTACATTCGACAGAGTTTGGCACGTTGGTCTTTTACGTAAGCTTCAGGGATCCGGCATTACAGGACGATTGTTAAATTTAATCAAATCATGAAATGAAGATCATCGCTTTCAGATCCTGTCACACGAACACGTGTGTCTCCTAATTCTCTATTCTAGGTCCTACGCGGCTGGAAAAGGGTGTCGTTTTGGCGGCGAAATTCCAATTTACTACAAAGATTAGCTACAGCTGAGACAAAAACCTCGAACAGTATATAGCACAACATAATAATATAATTTAAACAAATATTTAAACAACCTCAATGGCTATATTAATACATATCTCTATCTATAAAAGACAGGATGTGTGTGTGTGTGTGTGTGTGTGTGTGTGTGTGTGTGTGTGTGTAAAGAATGCACGGCCGCAATTTTCGACGCATTTGCACCAAAATTTACATGCACATGCTCCAAGTTAGCGAAAAGGCCAAGACCGACTTTGCATTTCTCAACTCCCATCGATAGTGGAAATAATAGATTTTTTCATGCTTCTGCGGTAGTTTTCATGTAGTTTGCGGCCATTTTCTACTGGCCAGAGTGAGAGCCTATAGCTGGCTGCCACGACTAGGCAGCAAGATTACATTGGCCAGTGTGAGAAGAAGAAGAAGAAGAAGAAGAAGAAGAAGAAGAAGAAGAAGGAGGAGGAGGAGGAGAAGAAGAAGAAGAAGAAGAAGAAGAAGTTCCATTATAGGCTTCTGTTTCATTTTTTTCACCCTTTATAGTGTATGTTACTATTTTCGTTTAGCCGTTGAGGCTTTTAACTAAATGTCAGGCCAACGTGGATGAGTCAAAAAAATTAAGGAATGTAAAAAATAATCTACTGCACACTCTCCTTTATCTTTCTGTTACTCTATCTCACCAGAAAGACAGTATATTACAATTTCCGCTCACTTAGACGTTACTTTCAAATGATACCAAACCAAGTCCGTCTGTGTGTCTGTGTGTCAGTGTTTTACTTCTTTCATCTCTCTCTATCTATCTATCTATCTATCTATCTATCTATCTATCTATCTATCTATCTATCAGTACAGGTGACATATATATATATATATATATATATATATATATATATATATATATATATATATATATATATATATATGTGTGTGTGTGTGTACACACACACGAATGAGAGGAGGAACGAAAGATGTAAAATTCCACTATTTGTAGCATTTACTTTTTTAAAAGCGCTGAATACAAAGGGTCGTCTGACCGAATGAATTACAAATATTATAGCTGCTTATTTTTATCATAATCTTTTCATATCGAATATTTTTCCGTATATTTCAATTAAATAAAGCAAGAAAGGCACGGTTGACAGTGAGAATCACTTTTATTTCCCAAGTACTTTCCATCTTTCTGAGAGTGTGTTATCTAGCACGATCAACAACCTGAACAAAGCCAGCACCCTCAAACCCTCGGTCACGATGACTTCGTGTTGGCACAGCTATCGACGGCCCTCAAGTGTTCCGGTGACCCAGTTTCATTCATAAGGCTTGGTTCAACCCGCGGTATGGTTTTCAGGCACTTTCCAAAGGTGCCACTCGCTGGGGAGTCTACCCCCAGACCGAAAACTTCAAGAAGTCTCCATTCTGACAAATCAAATCCGGGTCTCATGGTCAAAAAGCGAACGTTCTAACTACTCGGCCAGACGCTCACACACACACACACACACACACACACACACACACACACACACACACACACACACATATATATATATATATATATATATATATATATAATATTTCCTCTACTCGTTATTGAGCACTCTTTTAAGAATAGTGTTTTTGGTTATCGCAATTTTATCCCATCTGTAACAACACTGTACTTATATATATATATATATATATATATATATATATTAAAGTAATTACAAAGAACAGTAAGATTTATAATCAGGTATTCTTATTAATCATTTTTATTTTTAAAAACAGTGCTTAATACAATTCAGTAGAGCATAAACATTATAAATTTACTAATTTAAAAATATGGTTCCGTCGCTACACAGCAATTACTATGTTTCAAAAATACAAACTAAAACTTTAAATTTTATTATAAAACTACATTCAAATCCCTAATTCTGTTTCCTTCTCAAGCGATAGATAATGAACAGATTGCGATAGATAGATAGATAGATAGATAGATAGATAGATAGATATGAACAGTGTCTATAGCCCTAATATGACTCGCAAGACCAGCATTAGATTCCATGTATATGGCAAGCAAACTCTCCGTGTACCAACTTGTGCTTGCTCCGTTCAGTTGATGATATGAAAACATAGATAGATAGATAGATAGATAGATAGATAGATAGATAGATAGATAATTATTCCATGGTCTGGGTATCTACGACTAAACCGGCTACCCCACACCATGTTCTTGCCAGTGAGGCGGGTTGTTAGCAACCCAGTAGGACCAAAAATAAGAAGAACTCTTAATGAATCAACGGCCAGCTAACTAGAGGCGGTGTCCCCATAAACCACCGTGGGGGAGTCAGTGAGAAACCACTCCACGATTAATCCCAAGGTATATCATAAATTGCAATACAGCAGACTCGTTAACGACGCGTACCCGAAGGAAAATATATGGACATTGTGAAAAGAAGATACGAGGAACAAAATCGAAATGGAAACTCGAAATGGGACACACTAAGAGAAACTTTGATAGTGAACATCAGAAAACGACATCCTCCCAAAGGAGAATGGACGATAAAGAAGGAAAATACGTATCACAAATAAGATTCTCGACATGATGCAAAGGAATCAGAAAACAATGCCAAGACATGGAACAGAAAAATGCACAATAAAATAAGGAAGAAATCAGGCAGGCTAAAGAGGAGTGGCTCAACGAAAAATGTGAAGAAATAAAGAGAATGCATATCAAAGATAAAGTAGGTATGCATAAAAAAATAAGGGAACTAAGAGAACAAAAAACCATGCTCATCAACAGGCTGTATAAACTCCAAGGACGGAACGGTCATATTAGAGAAAGAAAAGATTACTGGAACGAATATATTGGAGATCTCTTCCACAGCGTAGGAAAACAACTGGTCTACACAGAAATACCGACGGGCCGGAAGTAATAAAAACCGAAGTGGAAGCTGCACTGGCCAAAATTAAACAGAATCAAAGCGGCTGGGCCAGACGGAATTGTAATAGAGATCATAGCAACCTTAAACGATTTGGCATCAATAAGATTACAGAAATAATGAGTGAAATCTATAACAGTGGGGAGATACCAGAAGCCCTAACCAGATCTATTTTTATAGCACTACCTAAGAAACCAGGCACAAACGAATGTGAACTCCACCAAACAATCAGCCTAATGAGCCAGTTAACAACACTCATCATCCGAATT